>VWZT01009615.1:0-15552 GCA_013397055.1 Pachycephala philippinensis
GCTGTCCCTGGCGCTGGCAGGGTTGGGTTGTTGATGGTCTCTGTCTTCTCCCTCGCCTCAGGGGAGCGAGATCGACATGATCGGCATCGGGACCAACCTGGTGACGTGTCCCCTGCAGCCATCGCTGGGCTGTGTCTACAAGGTACAGGGGGCAGCCTAAATCCCAGATATCCCAATCCTCTGAGCCACTTCCAGGTGGTCCATGCCTGCTCCATGGCCATCCAGCCCCACTGGAGTCATGAAATTACAAAATAATTTAAGGGATTTTTGAAGATCATCCATCACCATGGGCAGGGACACCTTCCCCTATCCCAGGTTGCTCCAAGCCCCATCCAACCTGGTCTTGGACACTTCCAGGGATGGAGCAGCCATAGCTTCTCTGGGAATTCCATTCCAGCCCCTCACCACCCTCACAGCCAAGAATTCCTTCCCAATATCCCATCTATCCCTGCCATCTGGCAGTGGGAAGCCATTCCCTGTGTCCTATCACTCCTTTTGGACATCCCTTGTCCAAAATCCCTCTCCAGCTCTCCTGGAGTCCCTTGAGACACTGGAAGGGGCTCTGAGGTCTCCCTGGAGCCTTCTCCAGGCTGGACATTCCCAGCTCTCCCATCCTGGCTCCAGAGCAGAGGAGCTCCAGCCCTTGGAGCATTTCCGTGGCCTCCTCTGGACTTGCTCCAGCAGCTCCACGTTCTTCTGCTGTTGGAGGGCCCAGGGCTGGAGGCAGCTCTGCAGGTGAGGTCTCACCTGAGCGGGGCAGAGGGGCAGAATTCCTCCCTCTCCTGCTGCCCACGCTTTGGGATCAGCCCAGGACACGGGGAGGTTCTGGGTGCCAGCGCTGGGTCATGGCCAATTCTCTGCCCGCCAGAAGCCCCAAGTTCTCCACAGGCAGGAGGAGGCAGAATGCTCCATTTTGGGGTGGTTTTAGGAGTTTTTATTCATTTTTTTCAGCTGATTTGCATCAGTGGCCTCCCCAGAGAGGTCACAGGTGCCCAACCCTTCCCTTTCCTTCTGCCACAGCTGGTGGAGGTCAATGGCTCCCCATGCCTGAAGCTGACGGAGGATGAGGAGAAGATGACGATCCCGGGGATGAAGACGATCTATCGGCTCTACGATGCTGCTGGTGAGTCTGGAGACCCTTCCCAGAGTCCTGGGGGAATCTCCTGCTCCATAACCCTCTCCCTGATGTCCTCCTGGCAGGTCACCCCTTCATGGACCTCATGGCCCTGGAAGAGGAGCCGTCGCCCAGCGCAGGGCAGGAGCTGGGCATCCGTGTCCTGGGGCGGCTTGGGGAGACCACCACGGTCATTCCCAGCACCGTGGAGCCCCTCCATCGGACCTACTTCAGGGATGGCCAGGTCAGGGGTAATCCCATCTCCTGGGGGGTCTCCTTTTCCACGCTGGGTGATGGATCAAGGGCGGTGGTGGCTTCTGAGATGTGCCAACAACTCTGGTGCCAATGTGGATGCGGTGGCGTGTTGGGATTGGTTCTTGGTGCTGGCTTCCCACATGGATCTTCCCACATGGATCCCCATCCCTGCAGGTGTGTGAGCCCCTGCCCAGCCTGCCCGAGGTGAGGACCCACGCCCAGCTGTCCCTCAGCCTGCTCAGCCCCGCTCACCGCCGGCTCCACGAGCCGCAGCCCTACCCGGTACATCCAGCAGTTCCCACATTCCCACTTGGGAATGCCACTCGGACTCGGTGGCCTGAGCAGAGCCACCACGGAGCTGCTCCCTGACCCCTCTTGTTCCCATCCCAGGTGGCCATGACGGAGCGGCTGCACCGGCTCTTCCTGGAGCTGCGTCAGGGCTCCAGGAACTGAGGGGGTCTCTGCTCGTCCCCAGCTCCTGCTCCATGCTTTTTTGGGAAGCCCAGGTGATTCGTCGGGAATTAATGGCTCTAATTTAGACCTTTCTGCTGCCTGGCGCTAACCCGAGGAACCTGCAGGAACTGGGAGAGCTCCCTGGGGTCCCAGTAGGGAAGCTGGGAACACAGGGATGGGGAAGGCTGAGCTGTCCCTGCATCCCCCGGAGGTGACAGTCCTGTGCCCAGCTTGGTGGCCCTGCCAGCCTCGTGCCTTATCTTGGTGGCCCTGCCACTCCTGTGCCTTCCTTGGTGGCCCTGTGCCCTCTGTGGTGGCCCCCCCATCCTGAAAGCTCCTCGGTGGCACTGGAACAAAGTCTGGAGTGCCACCAGAAGGGTGACATTGGGACACCTGTGGGACATCCACGGCAGATCCTCTTTGCTTTGGCAATTCTAAGCTTCGTCTCTGCCGCCACATTCCAACTCTTTCCATTCTGGCTGAGTTCCCTGGGATCTGGAGGCCGGCTCCAGGTTGATCCCAGCTCCAAGCTGATCCCAGCTCCGGGTTGATCCCAGCTCCAGGCTGATCCCATCTCCAGGCTGATCCCATCTCCAGGTTGCCATCTGCACTCTCTAACCCCTGTCCCCACGGAAAACGTGGCACTAACCCACACTGAGCTTCAGACTAAGCAAAAAATTTAAATAAAGGCCTTTTCCCACCACGGCTCTGACCCTAAATCCAGTGAAAAACCCTTTGGAGTTCCACTGGGAGTGGGAGGGTGAGAGGGAAGTCCCCCGGGATCAACCTGTGGCTTCCCTGTCCACCCTCCCTTCCATGGTTTGGATCTTGGCAGAAATTATCAGCAAGAAAAAAATTAAGAGCTTAACGAAGCATGGCCTGACGGTCCCAGATTTCTGGGAATTCCAACAGCACTGTGTTCCATTTTCAGACAGGAAAAAAACTCCAGGAAAGCCAGGATCAGTTTGCTATAAATTAGATTTTTTTTTTTAGAGCAAAGCACCAAAGAGAAGGAGTCCATTGTACCTGAGTAGAGATTTTCCTGAGTTTTTGGGAGAGGAGGAATGAAGAACAAGGAGACTGCCCTGTGCCAGCATTTGTCACCCTCATGGATAAAGATGCAATTCCTGATGTTCAGGAACCATTTTGGTGGGCAGAGAAGCTCCTGGGTGTCCTTGCACTTTCTCCTTAAATATTTATGGATAGTGAGATTTCCTGAGCCTTTTTTTCTCCAGGCTGGGCAATTCCAGCTCCCTCTGCCTCTCCTTGTTGGAGATGCTCCAGTCCCTTCATCATCTCTGTGGTTTTTCCTTGGATTTTGTCTCTCTTGTGCTGGGGAGCTCCAAACCAGACCCAGTATTCCAGGTGTGCCCTATCAGAGCTGAGCAGAGGGAAAGGATCCCTCCAGGACCCATTGGCAACACTTGGAATGCCAAAAAAATCCCAAACCACGCGTCCCAAGCCACCAGGACCGATCCAAAGCTCCAGGCTTTGTTAAAATTACTGCACTCTGCATTAAAGAGGGGGAAAAAAAGAGCAGGAACGGGGTTAAACCTGCGCATCTGGGACTCCTGGATGCTTTCCTTGAGCATTTTGTGGAATCTGGGCATCCCACTGACTCCAGGCACAACTTCCCACTTAACGGCAGAGAAGCCCCGAGTTTACAAATTTATTTTACTTGAGGAACAACAGTTCCCACCCAAACCCTAAACTGTCCTGCACTCACAGCAGGAAATCCCAGAGTGCTCATTTTATTTTCCATTTTTGCCCTTGGAATTCTGGTATTTGACCCCAGAACTCGGAAGTGGATGCAAAGATGGGACAGAAAGTGCTAAAAATGAGGTTTGAACGCTGAATCCTGTGCGGATTTTGCCAAAAAGAGGAAGCAGCAGAAGCTCCTCTGCTCCCATCCTCCTTCCAGTTTTGTTCTTGGAAAAATACCTATTTTTAAAGCATGGCTTCAGCTCAGGATATCCACGATTGGAAATAAGGGATAGTGGGTAAAAGTGCCAGTTAGTGCTGGATAAGGGAAGTGCAGGGAATTGAGGGACACAGGTGTGGAAAATCCATCCTGACCCCTCTCAACCACACCTGGTTTTCCTCACTCCACAAATCCAGGATGTTTTAGGAAAGGCTGTGGTTTCCTGTGGATAATTCCTTGTGTTTTGATTCCTGCTGGTCCCCAGTTCTGGAGGGAAGGGATGGCAGGGAAAAAAAAGGATGTGGGAAGGCTCCAGCTGCAGAGTACCCGGAGAGGGAAAAGGGTTTGGAATGTGGGGAATGAGAATGAATTTGAGCATCAGTAACTCCAAGTCCAGCCGTGCCCACGTCCCAGCTACCACTGGAAAAAGCCAGGATTTAACAAACCCATCCTGACTTGGATAATTTGACACCAGGAGAGGTGAGAAGAGGCAGCTCAGAGCATCCAGACTCAGCTGCTTCCACCTTCAGGGATGATCCAAGCTCCCGTTCCTGATTTTGCTCGGTGACATCAGCCCGGGACGGTGTCACTTGTAAAGTGCCATTTTCCTGCTCTGGTACAGGTACATGTAGGCATCACAAAAGAGGCGTTTGGCCACCCCATCCATGTCCCGAGGCTGCTCCAGGGCCAGCACAGCCAGGGGCAAGTCCAGGTATTTGGCAACTTCTGGGCACAGAGTCACCGTGGGAATGTTGAAGCCGTTTTCGCCACCTACGGCAGAAAGGAGGAGGAAAATCCCAAACCAGATCCCAAAGGGATGAGTTCCTACAGCTCCAGCAGATCCCAGCACGCTCAAGAGTCATGGAGAACCTCAGCTGGGAGATGTGGAGGCCAAAAGTAACTGGAAGAGGCCCGATGAGGGGAGAGCGTTCAACCTAAAGGAGCTCCAGGAGAGCTGGAGAGGGATTTTGGATAAGGGATGGAGGGACAGGACACAGGGAATGGCTTCCCACTTCAAGGGGGCAGGGATAGATGGGATATTGGGAAGGAATTCTTCCCTGGGAGGGTGGTGAGGGGCTGGAATGGAATTCCCAGAGGAGCTGTGGCTGCCGCATCCCTGGAAGTGTCAAAGGCCAGGTTGGACAGGGCTTGGAGCAACCTGGGATAGTGGGAGGTGCCCACGGAAGGAGAGTGGAACTGGATGAGTTTTAAGGTCACTTCCAACCCAAACCATTCCATGATTCTGTGACAAAAACAAAGTGGGGAAGGACAGGAGATCAACCTGTGTCCACACACACAGCACCAGCTGGGATGGGATCACAAATCCCTTGTTTGACCACAACCTGGAAAAACTCCCACCTGCTTGGCTTGGCCACTCTGGAATCTAATTAAACAGAAGCCAAACACAGAGAGAGCCTAAATTGGAGAGGGAATTGAGAGGAAAAGGTGGACTGAGCAGCCCCTGGCAGCTTCCCACATCCCATATCCCACATCCCATTCCCATTCCCTCACCGTGCCGGTCGGCCATGCTGTCGAAGAACATCCAGTGCTCGTTCCCAGGGCCGTATTTCACGAAGGACACGTAGTGACTGGTCTCGATGCAGAGCACTGCAAACAGCTCCAGCCTCTCCCGTGGGACCTGCTGGCAGCCCCGGGCGCTCCAGCTCTGGAATTCCTCTGGAATGTGCAGCCTCCGGGGTTTGTGCGCTTTTCGGTGGCGATGGGAGTGAACCTGAGGAGAGGGGACAGGGTGGGGACAGGCAGAACTGGCCTTGACCTGACAGGGAGAGGGGGCAGAGGTCAGATTCCCAATTTATTCCCAATGCTGATGTGATTCCCGTGCTCCCCGCTTGCCTGGGAATGGCGTTGTGGGAACAGGAGGAAGCTAAAATGGGAATGTCACCCTCCAAGAGGCAGAAACTGTGGGAATGCTCATGGAGAGGCAGCAGGGAGGGATCAGCACCCGGTTCCTGCAGGGTTATTCCTTATTTATGGATCAGGTTGTCCAGGGAAGCTGTGGATGTCCCATCCCTGGAAGTGTCCAAGGCTTGGAGCAACCTGAGATAGTGAGCAACACCCAGAGGATGGAACTGGATGAGCTTCAAGGTCCTTCCCAATCCAAACCTTTCGATGATTCCATGATTATTTAGGCTCTGTGGAAGCAGAGGGTTCACAACCTCTGGCTCCTGGTGGGAATGACCCTCAGGAAAAAGCTGCTCCGTGCCCAACCTGAGCAGCTGAAGGGACAGCCAGGGAAATGTGGGGATTTTGGGAGGGTTCATCCTGCTGACAGCTCCCAAGATGAATTTTGGGAACAGCCATGGAAAATACCTGTCTGGAGCAGGAGCTGCAGAACTGCTTCAGGCCTGTGGCTGCGAACACCTTGTCCTTGAAACACTCGGAGCATTCCAGAGTGGCAACATCTCCACACAGGCAGCATTCCCTGGGACCTGCCGGGGAAACTGAGCTCAGAGAGAGTGTCTCCTCCAGATCCCACCTAAAATCCAGCTTCTCCTGCCAAAACTGGGACTCAGGGAAGAAGAATCCCACCCCAGAGAGCCCAGAGCTGTTGCTCACAGCCCATCATCCATAACTCACTGTCCAGCAGCAGATCTGTTATATCCAGCTCCAAGGAAGGGATGATTTTGCTGAACATTTTATATTCCTTCCCAAAACGTGGCATTTGGATAATGAAGCAAGATGGGATCTGGGGAAAAAAAAAAAAAAAGGGAAAGGAGTCACCCTGCCAGAAGAGCCAAATCCCAGAGATTTTTCTCTAAATTTGCTGTCATTATTCACAGGACAAAAGGGAAACAGGGAAAGCAGAGGCCGTTTCCTAAGTCATGTCTGGATTCAGTGTTGGATATAAACCATCCAAGGCCTCACAGGTACTTTGGGAAGCAGGAAAAGCAGGAAAGCTGAAGGAAACTGGACTCACCTCCACCAGCTTCAGATCCGAGGACAGGAAGGAGCGTTCCACCAACTGCTGCACGTCGGGAACAACCAGATCCTCCTGTTTATCCATAAATATCTGGTAGCAGTAACATTCCTGCTCCTTCTGGCCTCCTGACCTGAAAGGAGAGGTCGTGGGATCAGGGATGTGGTGACACAAAAATTGGGGTTTCCCAAGGTTTGTCCTGGGAGAGCTCCTGGGCTCAAGGCACCGAGGGTGGTGTGACACAAAGCACTTTTTCCTCCCAAAAATACCAAATTTGTGCCAGGGGAAGAGGAGATAAGTTGAAATTTTGGCCTCATTATCCCTTTGGAGTACCACATCCTGCTCCTGTAAGCAAAATTCCATTCCCCCTTGATATAAATATAAAAGATAATTCAATATTTAAATTGACAAACGGATGCTTTGATGATTAATTAAAAAATGCATCCAATAAGCCAAACTCAAGGTGAGTTGTCTGCAGCTCTCCCACAATCCCTAAAAAAGAGAGCAGGGAAAGGATTTCCTTGGGATGACCCCGTGCAGGGGAGCTGCAGCACAGAGTCCTCTTTGTGCTCGGCCTTTCCCAGCACTCCACGATCCACGGCTCGAGCGGCGGCTCCACAAAGGAGCACAGAACTCCCAACAATTCCCTTTCTGTGCTCCCAAACAGCACAGTTATTTTTGGCTTCCTCCAGCCTCTCATCCTCTTTGTAGAGTCTCAAAAAAAAAAAAAACTGGGACTGCATCCATGGACTGCCTGTTTGAGAGGCTGCGGGAGCTGAGCCAGCTTGGCAGCCTGGACACATCCCAAATTCATCCAAAGGCTGTCGGATATTGCTGGATCTGCCCCTAAAGTCGGACATCACCTTTCTCAAACCCCTTCTGGCTCTCCCTGAGGATGGCACAAGGTTTTTATCTCAATTTTATCCCTTCGGGGAGAGCTTGGAAGTGTCTTTTCCCAGATGGGAAGATCACAACCAGCAGGATGAGAGTCTGTTCCTAAGGGAAAGCAGGAGTTGCACAAAACTCAGAGCTGTGATTCCAAAAAACTTTGTTGGAAAGGGACGAGTGACCCCCCCCGCAACCCCCAGGGATTGTGAGGTGGAAAATTAATGGGCCTGGCCTTGGGAATTGTATCCCTCAGCTGTGGAAACTTACTGGAGCTTCAATAGTGGCTCAATTCCCAGGATCTGCTGCATTATGAGATTGAGGAACTCCTCAGGATCTGGAAAACGAGAGGAAAAAGGATGGATCACACCACGCCAGGACCTGCGTTGTCCCACTGCATCCAAGAGCTGCCAGATAAACACGAGCCAATTCCATGCACCTGGAATTTCCTCTTCAGGTTAGGGGACAACTGGGATAAAGGTTGAGAGCACTCAGTTAAAGGCACAAATCCCAAGGGGAACATGGAAAATGCCAACCAGCCTTCAGAGACTGCACTTCCATGGAATTCCGGGATGGTTTGGGTGGGAAGAGACCTTCAAGATCATGGAATTCCAAACCTTTCCATGAGCAGGGACACCTCCCACTCTCCCAGGTTGCTCCAAGCCCCGTCCAACCTGGCCTTGGACACTTCCAGCCACAGCTTCTCTGGGAATTCCATTCCAGGGCCTCACCACCCTCCCAGGGAAGAATTCCTTCCCAATATCCCATCTATCCCTGCCCTCTGGCAGTGGGAAGCCATTCCCTGTGTCCTGTCCCTCCATCCCTTGTCCCCAGTCCCTCTGCAGCTCTCCTGGAGCCCCTTTAGGCCCTGGAAGGGGCTCTTAGGATACAGAGAGATTTAAAAGCTGAAAGGATTTTCCAGGTGAATTTTTCCATCAATTAACAGCAGCACCTTATTAAAGCACATTCCTGGGAGAAGCACAAAGGGAAGTTGCCAGATGGTGCCTGGATGAGGCAAAACACAGGGAAGCAGCCTGGGGAAGGCCCCAGAGAGCTCCTTACCTTTCTCAGCGTTGGTAAAGCTGGAGCACTGGCCCTTGTCCGTGAGCTGCTCCCGGAGGTGCATCACGCTGCTGGCCCGGACAAAGCCAGTCCTGGGAACAACAACCAGCTGCAGGTGAGGGAAATCATGGAATGGCTGGGCTTGGAATGGATCTTAAACTTCATCCAGTTCAACCCCTGGCCGTGGGCAGGGATGGCACCAATGAGATCAGGTTGCTCCAAGCCCTGTCCAACCTGGCCTGGCACACTTCCAGGGATGGGACAGCCACAGCTCCTCTGGGAATTCCATTCCAGCTCCTCACCACCCTCACAGGGAAAAATTCCTTCCCAATATCCAATCTAAATCTACTCTCTGTCAGTTTGAAACTCTTCCCCCTTGTCCTGTCGCTCCATCCCTTGTCCAAAGTCCCTCTCCAGCTCTCCTGGAGCCCCTTTAGGTCCTGGAAGCTGGATGGTTTCCCCTCATCCCGCCTGGCATTCCATACCAACTTTGTGACCAGCTGCTCAGCAAGCCAAGGCTGCTGCTTCACCAACTCCAGGGTTCCATCCAGAGGTTGTTGGAACCCCAGGAACCCCCTTCCCTTCCTTTCACTGGGAAGTGCAGCTCCCAAGGCTCCCTTCTGAGCACAAGAGCTGTGACAGCCTCACATCTCACAGAAAGGAACAACTGGAAGAATCACAGGATCATGGAATGCTTTGGTTTGGAAGGGATCTTAAAGATCATCTCATTCCAACCCCCTGCCATGCGCAGGGACACCTTCCACTGTCCCAGGTTGCTCCAAGCCCCATCCAACCTGGCCTTGGACACTTCCAGGGATGGGGCAGCCACAGCTTCTCTGGGAATTCCATTCCAGGGCCTCACCACTCTCACAGGGAAGAATTCCTTCCCAATATCCCATCTCAATCCATGCTGTGTCAATTTAAAACCATTCCTCCTTGTCCTGAACACCTTTGGGTGTGGCTGCCAGGTTTCCTTCAGTGCCAGGTAATTCCTTCAGGGCAGCAGGGAAGGAATGAAGGCAGATGGGACAACTTCCAGCATTCCCTACACTCACCTTCGGAGGGGATTGACAATCTCATCCCGCAGAATTCCCTGGACATTCCTGTCACATCGTGGGAAGGGCATGAAGAGCATGGAGTCCAGCACGGATGTACAGGAGAAGAGGCTGTGGGAAGAGTGGGATGGGTTTGAGTTTGAGGGCTTGGAAGCAACAGCTGGAACCAAAATGTGGTGGCTGGTGACAGTCGATGGCTTTGATGCCCAACAATCCATGCATGGAATTACAGGGAAGTGAGGGAAGCACATCTGCACAGTGAGGCACATCTGGAGAAATGAAAACACCGGGAGAAAGCAATGGAACAGCTCAGGGAGAAGGAAATTCCTACTTTGCAGCCAAAACTGCTCAGGGAAAGGCACCACTGAGTCTTTTCCTCTCCAAGCAGGGAAGTTGGGACCTCCTGGGTGGGTTGTTTGGAATGATTCCAGCCAGAACTTCCAGGGACAGCGTCAGCACGGTCCAAGTCCGGAAAACTATGAGCTCTCAGCACCCTGAATGGCAGACACAGGGGTACAGGGGGTCTTCAGGGCTGGAAAACCTGCTGGATTTGGGAAGGAGATCCAAAAGCAGCCTGAAGGTTTCATTTCCACAGTTACATCCTGCTCCACACCAGGTAAACTTCCAGCCAACTTGGAAATCCAGGGAAATGCTACAATTTAGGCCTCTGCCCAATTAAAAAGCCACTCATTTGATGAGACTGCACCACCCCAAGCAGGTCCTTACCTGAAGAGAGCTGCATCCATGTAGCAGGAATTACAATGGCCTTGGATGCCCTTCATCCGCCCTCGGAGGACACGGACTGCTGCCTCATTCCTGAGGGGAGGAGAACTCTCTGGAGTCTGTGGAAGAACTTCCTGTCCTCCTGCAAGAAAAGGAATTCCCTTTACCTTCTCACCTGGGTCAACTCTGCCCTTCCTTGACACCCCAAAAGTCTGAGGTGAGTCTACACCTCTCAGATTTAAGGTGGCTTCTCAATGCTGCTTTTCATAAATCACAAACTTTCGGACTTGTGGGATGTTCCCTATGGAATCATTTCGGTTGGAAAAGACCTCTAGGATTGAGCCCAGCTGTTAACCCAGCCAAGGATGAGGTGTGGGATAAACACCAAAAAACGACACTGGAAGAAAAGGAAGAAACGCTGCCCATGGGGTTTTTCCACATCTTTCTCCCATCCCAGCCCCGTTTTGCTGCTTCCCAGAGGACTCACTGTAATCCCCGAGGGATAAATCGGAGTTGGGAAAGCTCTGGAAGCGCACGTCGGGCTGGCAGGAATTCAGCCTCACGAAGAGGCCGCGCTTCGGGGCGCAGTGGAAGTAGGATTTGCCCAGCCACTCTCCAGCTGTGACCCCCTTGTCTTCATCCTGGGAAAAAAGCGCCAGGGAAGAGCCTGAGAGTGGGATTTATGGAATGATGGTTGGAAAAGAGATCTGAGATAGAGTCGGACACTGCAATGCTGCCAAGGCCACCACTAGATCGTGTCCCCAAGTGCCACATCCACAGGGATGGGGACTCCACCCCTGCCCTGGGCAGCTGTGTTAGGGCTGGACAACCCCATCCATAAAGGAATTTTCCCAATATCCAACCCAAACCTCCCCTGGAGCAGTTTGAGGCTGTTTCCTCATGCCCTGTCCCTTGTTCCCTGGGAGCAGAACCCAATTCCCACCTGGCTGCACCTTCCTGTCAGGAAATTGTGGAGAGTAAGAAGGTCCCTGAGGCTCCTTGTCTCCAAAATGAGCCCTCCCAGCTCCTTCAGCCACTCCTGCTGCTCCAGACCCTTCCCAGCTTCATTCCAACCCCTCAATATCCTGTACCTGGGGATCCCAAAATTCCATCCCCCACATTCAGCCGCTGCCACCAGCACTCCCAGGTCCTTTCCTGGCTTCCCAGCCTCACCAGTTCAACTCCAGCCATTTTGTCCTTGATTTGGGGCAGGTAGCCCAACCAGCGGATGATTCCTGAAACTTGATTCCCTTTGTCCAAGGTGATCTGGACCATGGAGTTCACTTCCAGGGGTGAGTTCCCACTTTCTCCCTCCTCGCTGCTCTCGCTGATCTCTCGTTTCATTGGGTTTGGTTTTCCAAAGCCCACGTCGGAGTCAAACATTGGGAAAAAACCTGATGGGCAACACAAAACATCCCACAGGAGAGGTGGGAATTCAATCCTCGGGATCTAATTCCAGATCTATTTTGGAAATTCCAGACTGCACACACAAGCAGGAAGCTGAGCACCACGGACACGAGGTGTAATTCCCAGTGGGCCAAGCTGGTCTGACAGGATGAGAGGGAATGATCCTGCTCCTTGTTTCCCTGCTCAAAGCTTCACATTCCAACCTCTTGCCGGCCCTGGAGCTAATCCAGCCCTTCTCAGACTACTGGAATGGCAGCAGGGGGTTTATTTCCTGATTTTCCTACTAATTCCTTGTTTTGTCCAATAATTCCCACCATTGCTGCTGGCACCTGAGCCTTTCCCACCAGGATGAAGCTCCTGCTCCATCTTTTACAGCTGAATTAAAGACTAACTAGTGGTGCCTATTCCCTGAGGGAATTCTGTCCTACAATCGGATTTTCCTGACAAATGGGATTCAGCTTCAGCTGCCTCACAAAGAATTTTGTGTGGAACTTGAGATTTTTCCATAAATCCCGATCCCTTAAGAGGTTTTATTGGAATTTCAGCTCCTCACTACCCTACAGAGAGGGAATAAATCCCAAATTCCCTGGAATGTGATCAGGAGAGACAAGTCCAAAAATCACCTACTTGGCAAGCTCTCCTTCACAACAGAATCCATGGGGATTTCCCTGAAAATGTCAGTTGTTCCTTCTTCTTCCTGAAAGGAGGGAAAAATCCATCAGCTAGGGAAAAAAACCCATCAGCTAGGGAAAAAATCCATCAGCTAAACACTGGAATATGAAGGAATTTTTTAAACATGCCTGGGAAGTTTGCACATAACCTCACATCCCTCTTGGACATTCCCTCTACTTCTCTTTCATGTCCAACCACAACGTGAGTTTTTTTTTTTAAATCCCAAAAAAACCCATGGAAAAGCTGCTCTTACCGGGCAAACCTTCACAAACCACTGGCTCCCTTCCTTGTAAACTGCCATGGCAATTCCTTTGGTGGGGATCTCATCCACATAGAAGCTGACAGCATCTCCCACTTTTACAGGAACCACCTCCTCCGTGTCCTGGTTTCCCGGCTTCTGCTTCCCATAATCGTTGCCTGATGTGGGAATAAACTGGAGTTTGCTGAAGGGCAGGAAGATCCCACAGTTCCTCTTGCACTTGAAGTACTCGGTGCCGTGGTAGGATCCGTCGCTTCTCCCTCTGTTTTCCCCCTCTCCCTGGAAACACGGCGGGAAGGGATGTTACACACAGAAATTTCATGGAAAAAAATAAGGAATTTGCTGCCTTGGCCCCTTTACCTGCAATTCCACCCCGAAAAACACCGGAGTCAGCACAGCCAAGCTGGGCTTGTAGATGCTCCCGATGTAGCGCACGACTCCCGGGAAAAATTCCCGCTCCACCTCCACCATCACATTTTGACCCGGCACTGCTCGGAGAGCTCCTTCCAGGCTCAGCCTCTCCAGGAAAAAATTCAAGCGCTCGCTGTGGCTCCCGATGGCCAGGAGGAAGCCGGCGGCTTCCTGGCGCACGGGCTGCAGGATTTCCAGGTTGATGGTGACCGTGGAGCTGTCGTCCAGCATGATGACCTTCAGGAAGCAAGCCGGGGGCCCATCCTCGGAAAAATTCCGCAGGTAGCTCCTCTCGCTGCAGAAGCACAAGTTGCCGGCTTGGAAATACTTGCTTCCATAGGCACAGTCCTCTGTTAGGATGTAGAAGCAATTCCCATCTGCTGCCGGAGGCGGGAGGTTGGACATGGCGGCTTCCCTGGGTTGGGAGAGTCACAGCAATGGGGATTTGTGAGTGTTGGCGCAGAATTCCCGAAGAATCCGGGGTGGGAAGAGGTTTCAGACACAACCCCCAGGCTCAAAGCCTCGCCCAGGTGAGTTTGAGCGTCTCCCAAAGGCTCCCTGCTCCCTTTTTCCAGGTGTTAAATCACCCCCGTGGTGATTCAAAATTCCACCTAACCCGGTTTCCCACATTCCTGCTCATTCCCTGTGCTTCCATGGGAAAAGTCCAGCTCTGCCTTCTCCACTAAACCTTCCCAGGATGAGGTTGTACAAAAAAACCACGGAATGGAATGGTTTGGGTTGGGATGGACCTTAAAAATCATCTCATTCCACAGGCAGGGACAGCTTCCCCTATCCCAGGTTGCTCCAAGCTCCATCCAGCCACGCCTGGAATAATTCCAGGGATGGAGAGGCTGCTCCAGCTCGTCCAACCTGTTCTAACACCGTCCAGCCTCATTAAATTCCACATTTTCTTTCCTTACTCACGGGAGTGAGGCAAGGGATCAATTCTGCCTTTCAAAATTCCTTGGAAAAGGGATTCCCGGTCTGTCACTGCAGCTCCTCAGTGTTGCTACAGCACATGAATATTCAAAATATAATGAAAGCACCTGCTGAGGTACTAAAGATATCCAGCTTTCCTAGCAAATACTTAATTATTCATTTTAAAATTTATATTTAAAGAAATGGAAATATTTGGAAGCAGGAATACATTTCGGTGCTTATTTTCTTAGCTAAGTTCTGATAGTGAAAATTCTGGGGGTTAAAATCCCAGCAGTTAAATTCCAGTAAGTTTAATTCAACTGCTAGAATTCCAAGAGTTAAACTCAACTGGTAGAATTCCAGTTGAATTCCAGTAGTTAAATTCTAATAGTTAAATTCCATTAGTAATTAAAATCTACTTTTTATTAAATTAAATTAAATTCCACTTTTTACCCCTCCCCATCTCTCCTTTGATGATTCCATGGAAAATCAGGATCTAAAATTTTTGTTTCAAGATAAAAAGAGTGAATAAAATAAAAAAAAGAATTAAAAATAAACACTTTTCCTCACTAAAAGCCCAATATAAACTGATTTTTCTGATGAAATTCCCAAGAATAAATTATTTAATTAATCAAAACCCCAAGAATAAACTGTTTTTCTCATAAAAATAAGCAAGAATAAATTTTCTTCATCAAGCCCGTTTTCGCCATGAAAGCTCCAGAATAAACCACTTGCCTCATCAAAACCACATAAATAAACTATTTTCCTCAGAAAAAGCAAAAAATAAACACCTTTTTATCACAAAACCCACAAGAATAAACAATTTTCCTCATCAAAAAGCAAAGAATAAAACATTTTATTCACCAAACCTCAAGAATAAACCGTTTTCCTCATCAAAACCCTCCAAGAATAAGTAATTTTCCTTATCAAAAACACACAAATAAACCATTTTCTTCCTCAAAAGCCAAAAATAAACTTTGTTTCTCATGAAAAACTCAAAAATAAACCATTTTGTTCATCAAAAACTACGAATAAATCATGTTCCTCATTTTCAAAAAACCAAAACTAATTTCTTTTCCCCATCAAAACCCCGGAACAAACCCTTTTTCTCATAAAAAAACCCGAGAATAAACAATTTTATTCACCAAGCCCCAAGAATAAACAGCTTTTCTTACGAAAATAAACAAGAATAAACTAATTCCCTCACCAAACCCCTCAAATAAACCATTTTCCTGACGAAAACACAGGAATAAACCCTTATCCTCATCAAACCCAAGCGTAACCCGGGTATTTAAACGAGAATATTCCCAATTTCCCCCGATTTTTGGGAATAAATCCCCGTTCCCAGCGCCCTGAGCGGGATTCGGGCTCGACCCCTCCCCCCTCCCCTCACCGTCTCCGCCGCCGCTCCGGCCCCGGCACTTCCGCGGCCGGGCGCGCGCGCGGCCCGGCAGGCAATGGGGCGCGGCGGGGGGGGGG
>VWZT01009615.1:24238-37265 GCA_013397055.1 Pachycephala philippinensis
TAAGTATCTGACCTAGAGCAGGCTCATCAGCACCCCCCAGCCTCTGGATAAGGATCCAAGCTGGAGCAGGACCATGAACATCCCCCAGCCTCTGGATGAGGGTCTGGACTTGCTCAAAGCCCCTGGGAGTCTCCAGTGTCCCTGCTCCCAGGGTCCCGGGGAGGTGGCACTCACGGCCTCATCCTGCTCCTGCGCCTGGGTGCCGACGATCTCCTCCACGTAGTTGGCCGGGAACCAGAGCTGCTTCTTGCCCCCGTAGTCCCCCCGCCACCTGCAAGGGGTGAGAGGATCAAGGCGAGCGGACGGATTTTGGGGAGGGGGGGACAGGGGTGTCCCTGCTGCATGCAGTGCCGAGGGGGGGGCGGAGAAGGGGGGGGGGGAGAGAGAAGGAGGCTGAGTTAAAACCCGCGGTGGGAATACCCAGGGTGTCCCCTCCACCTCCCGCTCGTGGTGACACCCAAGTGACCGCCCTCACCAGCCGCCGTCCTGCTTGTCCACGTTGTGGATGATGGCCTGTTTGCAGAAGGACAGCTCGTCCTCCCGTTGTGCCTTGTAGTCGTACAGAGCCTTCACCGTGCACTGGGGACACCGGGAAGAGGGACATGTGTGTCACCACCCAGCGTCCAGCTCCCTCCTCAGCCCCCGAGGTGTGGGGTCCTGAGGGTCTGACACCCCAAATTGTAGAATTATAGGGTGTTAAGGGGTTGGAATGGAGCTTAAAGGTCATCCCAGCCCAACCCATCCCACCATGGGCAAGGACACCTTCCACTATCCCAGGTTGCTCCAAGCCCTGTCCAACCTGGCCTGCAACACTTCCAGGGACGGGGCATCCACAGCTTCTCTATTCCATTGTCTCACCACTCTCATAGTAAAAAACTTCTTCCCAATATCTAACCTAAATTTCCCCTCTTTCAATTTGTATCCATTACTCCTCATCCTATCACTACAGTTCCCAACAAAAGGTCCCTCTCCAGCTTCCAAATTGCTCATGATGGGAATGTGTTAGAGGGCAGGAGGGCTGGAGGTGTGGGTGGTCCTGCAGGAGCACCATGTTCAGAGCAGATCATGTTCCCTTTTTGGGACCCCCCAATGGTTTTTCCTGGTGCACTGAAGGGTTAATCCCCTGATATTACCACATTCCCTGGAAAAACCCCTCTGGTTTAAGTTTTCCTGTGTGTGGTCTTATCCTGCTGCAAAGGGACCATTAAAGCACCAGCAATGCTGGACCATGGGATTGTAGGATCACAGGGAAGGAAACTTAGGCTTCCAGTCCAGCCTCTTCCAGAGTCAACTCCAAGATATGCCCAGTCCCAAAAACCTCCAAAGATGGAGACTGGGTCAGCTCCAAGACGCACCTAATCCCAAAAACCTCCAAGGGTGGAGATTGGGTCAACTCCAAGACCAAACCAGTCCCAAAAACCTCTGAGGATGGAGACTGCACCACCTGAGAACTGACCCTAGACCTGCTTTTTTGGGGGTTGCCCAGTGCAAAGGCATTTCCTTGCTGTTGGGGCAAACTTCTGCCAGGTCCCTGCTCCAGGCTGGGGTCTCTCCAGCCCTGTCCCACCACCACACTGTGACAATGCTGTCACTGGAGCTTAGACTGTCCCCAGGTGATGGTGATTTGGGCTGGGTCCAGCTCCAGCATCACTTGTGAGAAAAACAGAGCACAACTTCACCACTTCTCAGGTCAGCGGTGGTGGGAGGTGTGGTGGATCTGGGGAGGGACCACCCAGGAACCCCATGTCACATCCCACCAGCCACCACCTCCCAGGACACCAGCTCAGCCCCTTACCCTGGCCATTGGCATCTTGTTGGCCTCTACGTAGAAGTGGGGGGTCCGCACTTCATACAGGGCTCCATAGTCCAGTTCCTGCAAGGAGAAATTCCTGAGGGGGTCACCTGGATGTGGGCAGGGGCTATGAGGAGATGAGAGGAGGTTGAGCAGGACCTAATATCCCCTTGCAACTTGTTGGAAAAGGGAATTACGGTGGAGTTTTAATGCTGGGTAATGACTGTGCAATGAGCTTGGCCGGTTCTGGTTGGTCTCCAACCAAAATTCTGGAAGATGGTGGAGCTGAGGACGGCGCTTGGTTGCCCATGGCATGGAACCCCCACCATCCCCACTGCTGGGAGAACTCACAGTGGTGCCCATCTTCTCCAGGGTCTCCTCGTTGATGGGGTAGCGCAGCTTCATCTTGCGGTAGAGCGGGTGCTTCTCGTAGTAGCTGATGAGGTCCACGAGGCTCTCAAACTCGGCCGAGCTGCCCAGCATGAAGAGCCGCCCTTCCTGCTGGATGCGGCAGTGCTTGATCTTCCCCTCCGCCCTGGGGCCAGGAGAGATGGGAATGGGATGGATGAGGGGTGGCCGGATCCTGGTTCCGTGATGGGGATGGGCGAGAGGTGATGCTTGGGGATGCCACCAAGGCGGCCACCCCGAGGACGTCACCACAGAGAGGGTTTCCCCTTCACAACACCTTCATGTGTCCCACCGTGTCACCCACAGCAAAACCCTGCCACCTAGCTTGGGGTCACAAGAGACAAGTTCTCAGCTTGGCCGAGCCCAACTGGCCTTGTTGTGGCCACGCTCACCGGAAGGAGATGGCGTAGGAGTTGGGTTCGCTGCGCTTCCGCACCAGGAATGCTCCATCCCGCGGCACCCGCATCAGCATGTGCTCGGCCTGGAGACGCGTCAGGCTGGCGTGGTACCACCTGGCCAGGGAGAACATGGAGATGGGGGGCTGGCATCGGCATCTCCACACCCTGCTGGGCCTGGGGGAGGCTGGTGGACCCGTGGGATCAAGGGGATGGGGATTGAAAGGATCCTCACTCTTTGCTCTCGTGGGCGTTGGGTTGGGGGACGGGGTCGGTGAGGCGCATCTCGAACTCGTTGCAGCGCAGCGGCACCTCCCGGTAGTGGCAGATGAGGCTGTAGAGGCTGTCGAAGACCAGGTTGTCCGTCAGGTAGAACTTGGTGGCCCCAGCCTCCTGCCGCGAGTGGATCCGGCAGTGCTGCACCCGGCTGGACCTCCTGCCATGGGGGTGGGAGAAAGCCAAGTCAATCCATGTTCACGTCCCCACCATCCCGCACTTTGGGGTCTACATACTGCACAGAGAGGTGACATTTCCCCCCGAAAAGCCATTCCAGCCACCAAACCAGGCATTGACCAGAGTGCCACCCAAGTAGGGTGGGATCCTGCCTCTCTGCTGGAGCTCCTACCAGAAGGAGAGGGTGTAGTCGCCCACGAAGGTCTCGCTCTCGCGCACCAGGAAGGTGCCGTCCTTGCCGCCCGTCTCGGTGCAGTACTCGTGCAGCAGCTTCTCCGCGATCTGTCGCCCGTCACGGCCACCCCCGAGCTTCCCGTGGAACCACTTCTCCGTGAAGTGCAGCTCGTTGTTGTTGAACTCCTGCAAGTTCACCCCAAAGTGGGTGTTGCCACCCTGTCACCCTCCCCACGGAGTTGTCACCTCGCCCTGTGGATGCGTCCTGCCCCTCACGCACCTCCTTCTGCTCCACCTCCTCTTCATCCTCGTTGAACTGGTAGCGGGATGTCTCCTCCGAGTAGTAAATCTTGTTGCTTGTCAGGACGAAATAATGAGGGCTCCAGGTCTGGGAAGGAGGAAGAGCATCACTGGGGTGAGAAGGAGGATGACATGGAGGGGTGGAGCTTTGGGATGGGGTTTTTAATCCCTCCTGTCCCCCACAGCATGGCAGTGGTCCAGGAGAGCCCATCCCAATCCCCAACGGAATCTGACAGATCCCATTCAGCCCCTGGGGGCTTCCCTTACGTGGTCGATGGGGTCTTCAAGGTAGAGAATTCCATTCTTGATGGAGTTGCTGATGTCGTTCTCTGAGTAACTGGCGGTGGAGACCTCCTCGTACAGGTTCCCTTCAACCAGTTTCTTGTGCTGGGGGACACCGAGGGAGGGGAGCTCAGCGGTGGCCATGGTGTCCCTGTCACACCGAGCTCCCAACCCTCAGGATCAACCTCCCACAGGTCCCTTCCCACCATCCCTTGTTCTCCTTGACCATCTCTTGGTGTAGAACCCAACACAATCTGTGTCCCTCCTGCAAAGAGGGGTTTTGCCTGCTCCACACCTTGATTAGGATTTTCTTCTTGAGCTGGGTGGGCGAGGGCAACTCATCGGCGTTGATGTCCACTGGCTTGGTGAGGAGCATGTCCCCAAAAACCTTCTTGAAGTGGGAGGCCATGTTCCTCTGCTGGACGATGCTGCAGTGGTCTTCGATGGAGAGGATGATGGGAAACCTGGAGCGAGCGGGTGGGAATGGTGGCCTCAGATGAATGTGAGGAAAGATTGCCGGAATTCGGGAATCACTGGGGGATCTGGGGCTTACTCGGAGGTGACAAACGCGTGCTCCTTGATGGTGTGCAGCACATCCAGGAATTTGATCTTGGAGGTGAGCGTATGGCCGTGGTAGATGATGGGGAGATCATCCGGCCCATCCCAGCAATCCACTGGAAAACAGTGGGAAACAGAAGGAAAACACCTTGGTTAATTCATGTTTGCCACCAACTGCATGGTGGGAACCACTTTTTTGAGCCTGCAAGGGACAGCAAAAGACCCTCTGCCCCGGTGCCACGGGATGGGGGCAGGGAATGGTCTGTTTGATGGGACATGAGGGGTTCCAGCATCCCTGTGAAGGGCTGGTGGGACTCACACTCGATGCAGCGGCAGCCCATCCGCAGGCACCGGGCGTACGCTTCCAGGGAGGACTCGCTGGAGAACTGGTCTCCTGTCAGGTACCTGCAGAGGATAAACAAGGATGGTGGGATGCTCATGACTGTCCCTAAGAAAAGCCCATATGAGGAACACTCCTTACGTGTTGTGGGAAGAGGAGATCCAGTACTGGGACATGGGGTGGTTCATCTCCTCGGGCACCACGCGCTCGTACTTAGCATCCATCACCATGTTTTCCTTGGAGAAGAGGTATGTGAGGAACTGGCGGGGAGAAGCAGAGAGGTCAGAGTCTGATGGGGCTGGGGAGATCCCTGTGGGGACACTGTGTGGGGCCACCCACCTCATCCAGCTGGAAGGAGGGATCCGACGCCTCGTTGGAGCTCTCCTTGAGGTAGGAGCACATGTAGTCCCGCACCATGCCCACGTCGCTGGCCCAGGATTCCTGGGATACAAACACGGCTGTTGTTAGACGGGGGAACTCAGCTGGAGCATCCCATGGGGGTTCCCTAAGCCGTGGAGTTCTCAGGGAAACCCCACCTTCTGGTCGTGCAGCAGGAACTTCTGGAAGTCGTAGAGGGACACTTGGCACAGCTCAGGGCGGTCCACGTTCCTGGGACAAGGAGCAGCCACCAGTGAGGACCGGGAGAAGGAATTGGGATAGATCCCATGGCAAAGTCAAGGCCACCAGTGCCCACCTGCAGCTCAGCCTGCCCATGACCCCCACTCTCACCAGTCCCTCCACCCTGTGACTGGGAGAGGCCGGCACCATTCGGAATGTGCAGCGTTGTCTGAGGATACTGGGAGGAGGGCAGGGTGACAAGTCCCTACATCCCTGGCAGCCATCCCATCTCCCATCCCTGCTCCCATCCTCTCTCCCATTCCCACTCCAGTGTCTGCTCACCCCTTCTCCCATCCCTGCTCACCCCTTCCCACATCCCTGCTCCTATCCTTGCTTCCATCTCAGCTCCCATCGTTGCTCCCATCCCTTCTGCACCCATGTTCCCATCCTTTCTCCCATCCCCTCTCCTATCCCTTCTCCCATCCCCATTCCCACTCCATGCTCTTCCCCACAGCCTGGCAGGATTTCCCACTCTATGGATCCAACTCTTGGAATATTGATTGGGATGGGAGCTGGGAACTCACCGCAAGGGGAAGGAGAGCTCCAGCTGCTCGATGACCTGGAAGGCAGAGGAGGAGTCCAGGCTTAGCTGGAGGGGGACACATCACACCAGGATGGGGACATTTGGGAGGCCAATCTATGGATCTTACCGACTTCTGGGCATCAAACATCAGGTTTTTGTAGAACTGGATGAAGTGGGAGAAAGTCATCTCATTCCTGGCTTCCACTTCCTGTGGGAGATGGGGCTGGATGAGAGCCGGGCCACCCAATCGGAGCCAGGGACACTGGGGTGGCTCCAGCCCATTTTGGGGGGCTCCAAGACCATCTCCCTCACATCTGGGGTGTCCAGAGGGTCCTTACCACAAGTTTATCCCGCAGGAATCTCATGTTGGGAACTCTGTAGTTGACCTGGGGCAGCATCGCCTTCAGGTCCTTCACTGTGATGCTGCCAGAGGGAAAACCGGAGTCAGGGCACTGCCAGACCCCTGGATGGGTCCCAGTGCCCAACACCAAGGGTCCCACCCCAAATCCTGATGTCTGGCATGGGGATCCCACCCTCCTGTCCTGTGAATCCCTGCAGTGGCACAGGACCCAGGGAAATTGGGAATGTCCCATCGTGGGAAGTGTCCAAGGTCAGGTTGGATTTGGCTTGGAGCAACCCGGTCTAGTGGAAGGTGGAACTAGATGATCCTTAATGTCCTTTCCAACCCAAACTATTCCATGATTCCATGTTTCTGAGGTTAATTACATGGTGTCTGGCATGAGTGTGAGCAGAGGGGCAAGGAGAGGAAGTGCGTCCAAGAACCAATCAGGAACTCTAAGCCATCATCCCACCTGGAGATGATGCCCATTTCCACTCCCATAATAATTATTGTCCAAATTCCCTCGGTTTTGGGGTTTTCCTGTCCTGGGAAGAAGATTAGGAGCTTCATTAATGGCCTGGCCCCTCTGGTACCGGTGGAAATGTGGCATCGGGGTCCCTGTGGTCCTCACAGTGACAAGGACATGACCTGCACCCAAATCTCTGATTTTCAGTGCCTTCAAGCATCCCAAAACCCCTGGTGCTTCCTTGTCCCACAAACCTCACCCCCAGTCTGGCTCAACCTCCAGATTTGGGATGCAACTGGGGGAATATGGTCCTGTCCAGCTGAACCCACCGTGCTGGTGCTCACCTGCCTTCCCGCGCCCGGTCCATCCCATCAAACTGCTTCCGTAGCCACCTGGGAAGGAAGGGATGGACAGACAGTGCTCAATCCCAAAGAGGACCAAGCCCAGGGTGGGTTTTCTCCCCAAAACAGGGACCAGGAAAATGGGATCTGCTGATCCTTCCTCACCTCTCAATCTGCAGCGGGGTCTGGGCTCTCTGGGTGTCAGCCACCAGCCAGTTGAGCCCCGTTATCCACAGGTTGATGTCCTCCTCGCAGAAAGCTGGAGGAGGAAGAGGAGGGCGGTGAGGTTGGGATGGGAATGATGGGATGTTGGGAAGGGGGTGGGACCCCAAAGATGGACACAGGGAACGGGGAGGGACCCAACTCACCGGCCACGCTGAGCGTCCGCAGCCTGAAGTCCATCCCGTAGAGGATGATGAAGCACATGGTGAAGTCCAGCTTGCGAGCATCCTCTGGGTAGCGCTCGAAATCCCGGGAATTCTTCCCCAGGCGGATCTCCTTGATCTCCCGAATGTCGACTGCGGGGAGAGAGGAACATGAAACTGTCCCCTGCCACCACAGTCACACGGGAGTGGCTCAGGGAAGTGGGAATTCCAAAAGACCACGTGTCCTCTGGAGAACCTTGTCCCCAGGATGTGACACCCCCAGGAGCGTGTGATGGAATTGTGGGTGCTGCGGCCACGTGTCTTTGAGGGAGACACGTCCCCAGTGTCCTCCAGTGATGTGTGATGGCACCACGGGTATGGCACATCCTTTGGGGAACCGTGTTCCCAGGATGGGGTGTCCCTGTGGCACTGCCCATTGGAGTGGGATGGCACCAAGGTACCACGGCCAGGTGTCCTCTAGGGATCCATGTCCCAGGATGTCCCCAAATGGGGTGTCCCAGGATATCCCCAGAATGAGGTCCCTGCAGCTGAGAGACAGCACCACCGATGCCATGGCCACGTGTCCTCCAGGGATCCATGTCCCAGGATGTCCCCAGGATGAGGTCCCTGCAGTGCTGCTACAGCTGTGTGACAGGACCAGGATGCCATGGCCGTGCATCCTCCAGGGATCCATGTCCCAGGATGTCCCCAGGATGAGGTCGCTGCAGTGCTGCTACAGCTGTGTGACAGGACCAGGATGCCATGGCCGTGCATCCTCCAGGGATCCATGTCCCAAGATGTCCCCAGGATGAGGTCGCTGCAGTGCTGCTACAGCTGTGTGACAGGACCAGGATGCCATGGCCGTGTGTCCTCCAGGGATCCATGTCCCAAGATGTCCCCAGGATGAGGTCGCTGCAGTGCTGCTACAGCTGTGTGACAGGACCAGGATGCCATGGCCGTGTGTCCTCCAGGGATCCATGTCCCAAGATGTCCCCAGGATGAGGTCGCTGCAGTGCTGCTACAGCTGTGTGACAGGACCAGGATGCCATGGCCGTGTGTCCTCCAGGGATCCATGTCCCAAGATGTCCCCAGGATGAGGTCGCTGCAGTGCTGCTACAGCTGTGTGACAGGACCAGGATGCCATGGCCGTGTGTCCTCNATCGGGGTCCCTGTGGTCCTCACAGTGACAAGGACATGACCTGCACCCAAATCTCTGATTTTCAGTGCCTTCAAGCATCCCAGGCTGCAGCTGAGTGACAGCACTATGGATGCCATGGCCACGTGTCCTCCAGGGATCCATGTCCCAGGATGTCCCCAGGATGTGCTGAAGATGGAGTCCCTGCAGTGCTGCTGCAGCTGAGTGACACCACCACGGGTGCCACGGAGAAATGTCATCCATGGATCTGTGTCCCAAGGACAAGGTGTCCCTGCAGCCTTGCCTCCTGATGGCACCCCATCCCTGCGTGTCCTCCAGGAACTCGTGTTCCCAGGACGTGGCATCCCGACAGCGCTGCCCACTCTTTTCCCAGCTTTGTGGCTGCCACGCGTCCTCCAGGCTCATCCCACCCCATCCCAACCAGCAAATCTCCAGCCACCTTGTCCTCCCCATGCCAGACCCTGCGCCGGGATAGGCTGAACTCGTGTTTTCCTTGGAGAACTCTTCCCAAAAGTGGCAATTTGGAGCCCCGGCAGCCGGGACCGCAGGGCGTTGCTTTCCTGCTGCTCTGCTCCCTCATTATCCCACTAAATAAAGCTCCAGCGGTGGCGGGAGGGCCGGGTTTCCGGACCACGCTCTTCCTCACTGCTACTCCACCAAGGGAGATTTCCAATTTTCCCAGTGGACACATCCCACTGGGAGCAAGAATAATAACATAATATTAGGAACAACGCACAAGATTGTTCTTGATCCCACAACCATCACCCCCCGGGCACGTTTGCCCTCTGGGAATGAGCCACCGACACCGGAAAGGGCTTTGTGTGACCCAGGGCGGCCGGACCACCTCGCCAGGGGTATTGTCCTGCCGAGGAAATGGGTCATTTCCCGGAGAATTTCCAGCCCGGCCGCGTTTCCGATGTGGTGGTGGGGAAGGCTGCAGACGTGCCTTGGTGGAAACCCTCAGCCGAATCCAAAGGGGGATCCAAAGGGGAAAGAAAAGCGGAATGTGGGGAGGAATAAGGGATGGGGGGAGGAATCGGGCTGATTAAGCAAGAAAAGAGGGGAAGAATAGTTTTTCTTGGCGGAAAAGCTCCAGAAAACAGTGCAGGCTTTATCCAGCCTTCTTTTGCTGGATGACTGCAAGCCAAATTTCATGGATCGGGGTGGGATTTTAGCACAAGTGACACACAGGAGCTCTGCACCCCGGCACGAGCTTTGTTTCGGGACAAGATCTCAAGGAACGAAACTCCGTTGTCTCTGCATGGCTCTCGTGGCTCGGAGCAAACCCTCTTCCACAAAAACGGGCAGTTTTGGGGGATAAAATCGGGTTTATAGGTTAAAAAACAGCCACTCGATCCCAAACCTGCCCATCTACAAGGTACCAGGGAGGGGTGAGAAGCCAGTGGCTTCCAGGGCTTTCCTAACAAGTTGCAATGCTGCTATTCCTTGGATTTAACAAGGATCCAACCTTGGATTTAACTCCTCCAGGATCCAGCGGCCTTGCACCTGAACTCTGGGTGCTGTTCCTAATCCCAGGATGGTTTGTGTTGGAAGGGACCTTAAAGACCATCTCATTCCAAGTCCTGCCATAGGCAGGGACACCTTCCACTATCCCAGGTTGCTCCAAGCCCCATCCAACCTGGCTTTGGACACTTCCAGGGATGGGGCAGCCACAGCTTCTCTGGGAAACCTGTGCCAGGGCCTCACCACCCTCACAGGGAGGAATTCCTTCCCAATATCCCATCTATCCCTGCCCTCTGGCACTGGGAAGCCATTCCCTGTGTCCTGTCCCTCCATCCCTTGTCCCAAGTCCCTCTCCAGCTCTCCTGGAGCCCCTTTAGGCACTTGAAGGGGCTCTGAGGTCTCCCTGGAGCCTTCCCTTCTCCAGGCTGGACATTCCCAGCTCTCCCAGCCTGGCTCCAGAGCAGAGGGGCTCCAGCCCTTGGAGCATTTCCGTGGCCTCCTCTGGACTTGCTCCAGCACTTCCATGTCCTTCTGCTGTTGGAGACCCCAGGGCTGGAATCAGCTCTGCAGGTGGGGTTTCACCTGAGTGGGGCAGAATTCCCATTTTCCTGCTGCCCACGCTGTGGAATGAGCCCAGGACACGGGGAATTTCTGGGCTGCCAGCACCAGTTTTTCACCCACCAACACCCCCAAATCCCCTGTCCCCAGGGCAAACAGCCCATTCCCGTGAAAATCCAGGGGAAGAGGGAGCGGCGCGGGGCTGCACAATACACCCGAGCAGCAGCTTCCTGGAAACCACATCTGCAGCGGATTTGCCTCGATCCTGTCAGAACTCTGTCTCCAAACTCCTCCCCGCATTGTCTCCATTGTCCCGGGCGATTAAAACACTCTGGAAGTCGTTTCCAGCTGCGAAAATCCCTTTTCTTTTCTAATGCAAAGCGAGCAGCGGTGGTGCAAAAAAGATTTGGAATGGTGGGAAGATGATGGAGGAGCAGGTTTTGCCCAGTGGGATTCTAGGGATGCTGAGAGCCTGGGAGTTTTTTCAGGCATTAGGAGGGAAGTAAAGGGAAGGGAGGGAATGGTGGTGCTGGGAATTCCTGCTGGCCTGGGCACCTCAGTCATCCCTTCTTGCAGGATGTGGCAGCTCAGACCCTCCTGGACAGGGGGAATTGGGAGACCACGGATCCCTGTGGTGTGATTTAAAACCTGGAATAAAGTATTTCCTCCTGGTCCAACAGGGATAAATCCCAACTGGATTTTCTCCTCCCCAAAAAGTCTTATTTCTAATTATTTGCCATTAACAAGGCTGGAGGTGTCATCAAACCATCTCTCCAAAATCCTCTCGGGTTTTCCATGCTTGCCTTCACCCCTCTTTTGTTTAATTTCCTGTAAAGATCCTTTTTTGGGGGCATTTTCCACCAGATTCCTTGCACTGGGAACCGGGGTCTGCTGAGAGTGACGAGCTGGAAGCCCTCCAGGATGAGGTTAATTTTGGAGGCCATGCTCCAAGCAATCCCAGGCATGGACACGATCCCAGGCACGGACACACGGACACGTGTCCAGAGGCCACTTAACGAGGCGTGTAATTATCCTGGGGGTCCAGGGGAAAGCCAGGATCCGTGTCCTGGCCCTGACAGTCCCTAACAGAGACATCAGCCCTTCCCACTAATCCCTCTCCAAGCGGGATGCCGGCTTCAAGGGGGGGATTTAAAATGGTCCGGGCAGCTGTGAGGTCTGGGAAATCCCGGCACTTCCATAAAATCACAGGGATTAGGAAGAGAGGGATGGAGCAAGAGGTGAGGGTGCTCCAGCCCAGCACCAGGATGGGAATTTCTCCCACTCCAGACTGGGGAAAGCAAATGGTGGGATAGGATAGCAGGATTGCACCATTTCCAGAGGGATTTTCCTCCTTTTTTCACCCTTCTGGATGACCTTGGAGGATGCCTGCTCATTCCCATTGGGCTGTTGTACGGGAAAAGACAGATCCTAAGGCTTCAGAGGGGAAACTGAGGCACAGCATTGTGAGCAACCTGAGATCCTGATCCGGCACTTCCGGAAAAAACATGGAGCTGGAAATGTGTTATTTCCGTGACTGAATAACGACCTCTTCTCCATGAGGGCCTAGAACACCTCTCCAAAATTGGGTGCCCTTCCTCCCATCACCCATCCCTCTCTTCCTGCTCCCACAAAATCTGCTCCTGTATCCAGAGGGTCTGGACAAGCACGGATCCTGCTCATGCCTGTGCTCCACTCCTTCCCAGTTCAAAGCTGGCGTTCCAGCTCGGGATCAGCCCCTCCAAGCAGGAGCTGAACCTTCCAGGGGATTTTTGCATGGAATCAGGGGTGGGTGGTGATTTTTTGGGGCGTCATCCGTGATTTTGGAGGGGTCCCTCCAGGAAAAAGGCACCTCCCAAACCTCCGGGATGGGCTTTGCCATCATCCAGGGGAGGTGATATCCCAAAACGGAGTTCCTGCCCTGCACAGGGATGTGGGATGAGGTGATGGTGTAGCTCCATGTCACCTCAATCCCGGGTTTCACCCATTGGATGTTTTTAGCTCAATTAAAGCTTTGAGGTAACAAGCACCAAGACATGGAGCCCCAACAATTCCCAGTGTTGGGAGAACGTCTCAACAACCTCCTAACCACCAGTGAAACCACAGGGAAAGGCGATTATGGATGCTCCAGTGGGGTTTTGGGGTTAAAAGCACCATGAGCAGGCACAGTGGTGACCGTTCCTTTCCCTCCTTCCCAGGGAGGACATAAATCCCTGAGGATGAAACGGAAGCAGCTGGAACCCACGGAGCAACTTCTGAGGTGGGATGGAGGAGGGGAGGGGTGCTCAGCCCAGCAGCTCCTGCTTTTATGGGAATCACCCCGTGGCCAGGCCCTGACACTGTAGGACATTCCATAGGGGGGAACATCCCACTGTGGTAGCACATCCCAACACATCCAGGAACCCCACAAACAGTCACCCCACCACTGTAGGACATCCCAACACATCCAGGAACCCCACAAACAGTTACTCCCCCACTGTAGGACATCCCACCACAG
>VWZT01009617.1:843-12336 GCA_013397055.1 Pachycephala philippinensis
TGTCCTGCTGCGGTGTCCCCTCCTGTCCTGCTGCGGTGTCCCCTCCTGTCCTGCTGCGGTGTCCCCTCCTGTCCTGCTGCAGTGTCCCCTCGCCTGTCTCACACCTTGATGCTTTTGTTTGCCATAGAATCATAGAGGGGCTTGAGTCAAAAAGGACATTTAAAGGTCATCGAGTCCAACCCCTCTGCAATGAGCAGGGACATCTTCAATGAGTTCAGGCTTCTCAGAGTCCTGTCCAACCTGACCTTGAATGGTTCCAGGGATGGGGCACCCACGCCCTCTCCGTGCAACCTGTTCTTCTGTTTCATCACCTTCACCCTGAAAAATTTCTTCGCTACACCTAGTTTGAATCTCCCTGCTTTTAGTTTGAAACCATTACCCCTTGTCCTATTGCCACAGGCCCTACAAAGTGTCTGTCCCTTTCTAGTTAATGTTTTCACTTTCTGTGACTGACACTTAGCCCAGTGGAGGGGCTCTCCTTTGGTTTATACATGGGGCAGAAGCCTCCTCCCGGAGCCCTAAACAGCACTAACACACCCTCCTAAACTGCGAAGCAATGAACCCCACCCTGACACCAAGCATTCAGGAAGGCTGAAGCAGAGACTGGGTTCAGGCAGATATATTCCTGTTGCATTTTGTATTCTAGTTAACATTTCTGATTTTATCCATCTCATTATGCAGGTGCAAGTGTTACAGAAGTGTTACAGTAAGGTTACGCTTACTCACAGTTTAACAGTTAAAGAGATGGTTGTGCTAAATAAATTTGTGCAGTTCCATTGTGAAAATTCTACGTTCAATAGGTCTCATCAAATGTTGTTGCCCAGATTGGTTTAATAGCATGTTCAGCTGTAGGACAAAACATGCAAGGGCAACAGTTCAAGAGCCTTTTCTGCTCTGGTGGTACATGCAATGTTTCTGCAGTTAGAAAACTCATACATACACACACACATGCTCACTGGGTTTCTTTATTGACTAAAAGAAGGTCTCTGCATATTTATGGTAACAGTCCTGCAAAGTACACTGAACATTATGCAATTTAAAGCCTTATGACTACCCAAATGTAAGATTATTTTTTAAAACCAAAATTACTGCACACACTCAGAAGACGAAAAGAGATTGTTGAAAAGCTAGCAGCATATGACAATAAAAATGCAATTATGTCTTTGAAACGTCATATGCTTCACACCACAGAGTGTTACACAACAACACTAAAGATATGTTACATAGATAGTTAGAATTTAATTTGGGGGTATAACAGATTCCTGAATCCATAACAGTCACTCCAGCAAGCATTCCATTTAGGTGCATCCACAATAATGCCTTTCCTATTCTGAAATAAGATAGTGATCACAAAATAGACAAGTTCTAGTGCAGTATATGAATGGAAACCCAAGGTTTCTTTCTAGAAGATGTAGAACTATTAAAGCAAGCTGGGATTTTGTAAAGGTTAGGCTTCACAATTCTACCTCTTGATTATCTTGCAATAAATGGCCCATTTATTTGAACTTTTGGAGGGTTTTTTGACATTAGTTAGGTGCACAATGTAGTTTGACCTATAATTCTCAGCTCAGCAGCCAGGCATATCTCATACAGCCAGTGTTCCTCACATTTAGGATCATTCTCTACTGTACGAGCTGGTTAAAGCACTGTGGATAAAAATCTGGTGCCAATGCAGTGATCATCATGGCTTCAGAAAAACAGACATTACACCATATATCATGTAATTGTATTCCTGTAGTGAGGTACAAACAAAAAGTACCTCAGTGAACTATAGAGGCAATTAACTTAATTGCTATCCTATAATGTTTTAAGAGAACACTATCCTTTGCCAAACCCATCACAGCAATGATTCTTTTTCTGTTCTAAGCTTTGTAGGATGACTGTAAAAATCTACAGGGAATCACTGACTTTGATAGAGAAGACAGACTGAGGGCCATGACTGAAGTAGAGACTTTTCTTTATTGAATTAATATCTGCAGCAATTTACACAACTATCAAACATATCCCTTCAGTTCAGCTTTTGCTTTCCTGGTGTGAGGGGCCACCACAAAGAAAGGATGGGAAAAGATCGCCCTCAGCAATGAGAACTTTAAAAAGCCCCAGCAACCCACCGCACTTCTGTCAGCCCTAAGAGTGAAGCTGAAAAGCCCCTCAGCCTGGTAACCCCCCGTCCTACAGGGCAAAGGCACAGGTTTGGGTGGTGTCTGACCATCGCATCCCAGGGAAGCAGAGCCTGAGCTCGCCCTGCTCACCTGCAGCCTCCCCCACGCACCTGCCCTGCTGCACACAGAACAGCCCGGCTCCAAAGGAAAGCCCCAGAGCAGGACCTGAGGAGTCCCACCTTTGCCTGTGTCACCCCGGGGTCACCCCGTTTCACTGCAGGATTCAAAGCTGAGCCTGGACTCTGCTGCTTCCAGAAGTTTATAGACAGGGATGGAGGGACAGTGATGAACACTGGTAGCTTTTTTTCAAAATGGACTTTAAATAACCTGGGACATAAAGGAAAATTTTGAGAAGGCAAAACATGGTTGAAGAGGAGTGGCTGCTTTGCCATGTTTCTAACAAGATCAGCCAGGAAGCAGTAGAGGAAAAGCAGAGGAAGGTAATCTCCTGGGATAGTTATGGGTAGCCAACCCCACACACACTTTTCTGCTCCCAGAATTGCATCTAGCTAAAAATTCTCCACAGTCACCATGACTGTAACATGCCCTGAAGCTCCTCAGACCTCAGCCAACTTCTCAGAGAATTTCCACTTATGACGCACTCTCTCTGTCTCTCTGTCTGTATTTCTGTACCCCATTTTTCTCATTCTTGTGCCACAAGACACATCTCAGCCTGTCCTGTTGAAAGGTCGCCAGACATCTGCAGCAGCTGATACTTCTTGCAGCTGCATCATCAATCAGGGAAGCCACGTGAGCTTCTTCCTTGGCAAATGGCTGCTCACTGGGTCAAGAACAGTTCTGCTCCTCTTGCTGCAAAGCTTTCAGGAACCCCTGCAGAGGCTGCAGTCATTCAGAACTCAGTTGATACAGCTGGCAGGAAGAGAAGGGAATGCAGTGATCCAGTCTCCAACTGGATCAGACGTATTATAGACAGTTATATTGGTCTATAACAGTGGTACACCATAAGCTTTTGAGAAGAAGAAAGATGATGCCACAGCCTTTCTCTGAGTCTCATCCTGCCAGGCTTGGTACCTCCCAGTTTCTTTAATCACAGGAAATCCAGCTACCTCATACACAACCCTTTCTATTTCTCTCCCATTCTGTTGAGTCTGTTTGCACCTTTCATTTTTTTTTCTCTATGTTCATTTTCCACTAAATATTATCCTTCTGCATATCCGTAATATCTAGTGAATTAAGCAATTTACATTCAAATGGGCGCCCAGTGTGTGTGCTGGAAGAAACACTCCCTAGACCAAGGTGAGGCACACAACTCTCACACTCTCAGTGGGTTGCAAGGTAATGATTTTGTAGGCATTGACTCCAGAACAGGTTGCCTATTAGCTCAGGTACATATGTTCTTCTATTAATTATGATAGCATAGCCAAATGAGAACATGGCCACTCTGTTCCTACTGATACTGCCACAAAGAATGCAGCCATGGGGTACAAAATTGGTTACAACATCCATCACTTTTGGAGGGGTAAGAGAAATGGGACTGAAAATGCTGAATTTTTTTATAACACTGAAAAGAACAGTGTCGAGAGATGAGATGAAACGCCACAGTTGTAAGGAATTAATGATACATGGAACTGTATCTTTTTGCTCTCTAAGTGGTCCTGTAAGACAGGGGTGTCAAACAAAGGTCGGGAGAACAACAATTGGAAAGCTACAAAAACAGAGCAGTTACGGAGAGAAAAAAAGCACACAAGAATGTCACTGCCTGTCTTCGTTAAAACCCCACACCCAAGGATCTAATTGCAAGTGTCACACCTGAGTGCCAGTCTCCTTTGATCCACACTTTGCTGTCTGGAGCTGAGCAAGCCATCACTTTACTGAGATTCTTTTCTTGTCAATGGCTAAAATACCTCAAAAGCAAGGAAGTTGTGCATATTGACCAGAAACTCTTCAGGAGTTTTAGTATTTCCCACTTTGTACCCCCCAGGGACGTTTCACACACGGCAGGAGCGTCAAAACAATGCGTGTACATCTCAAAATTCTTCACGTATTTCACCCTTTGGGAGAACAGCCACCATTTTCTGATGCATGTAAACCTCATTTTATAGAGCAAATGTGTTATTAATGCAGTCCATGTATGCAGTCTAATCCTGGCACCCCAAGTCAGGAAACAAGCAGGGTTCTGAATTCAGGACTTCACTGTCTGACACAGGAGGGAATGCTGGGCAGGCTGCTGCAGTCAGCCAAATAAGCCTTACATTAATGTATGCCTTAATTTTACCTTACAGTAACAGGAAGAAAAAGAATAGTGCTATAGGTCAGATGAAGTACAGTCAGACACCCCGAATTTCCCCTGATATATACTTAATACAAGAAATAGCAGATATATAGCAGCTGTAAGAGTCACTTGCTAATAATTAAGTATTTATTATTTCATCTCCTTGCCAATTTTATAATGCAGACTGAAGGAGGCAAAACGTATTAATCTGATACACAGAACTTTTGTTTGGAAAAATAAAATCTCTCTTTACAAGACCTGCACAGCCATCTGAAATACTGTTTACTTACCTCTACAGTTCTGTTTAATATGTATTTGAGACTAGAACATACCATGTAAATGCTGACTCCAAAGTGAAATACTCTTCTCCCTGTTACTTGTGGAAAACAGAAATTTTTGCACAGAATCAAAAAATGAAAGAAGGTCATGACATTCTAGTGGGCTTTTCTATGGGTTATGAAACCCTCCATTAAACTTTTAGAAGACAGAGCCTTGAATGGCTTTGGGAGAAAGCAAAAACCTCAGAGTGCTTCTGGGGAACATCACCTGTAATTTATTCACTTTGAATGCTTTTTATGGTGCAGCTGAAGACAGTTGCATGACATGATTCCAACATCCACAAACCCAAGGCATTAAGTAATTGAATCCATAACCAGAAGCTGGTAAATGGGTACTCTTATGAGTTATTCTCTAAGTGTGACATGGAGAACAGCTTGCTTCACAATCATTATTTTACTGTAGTGCAGAAATCACATAATGAGGACTTCATGCTGTTAGGATCCTAAGCCTTGATTGTTAGAACATTTCAGTCATATTAAAAAAATGATATATTGGAAGTAGATAGGAAGAAAAACAGTAATTGGAAGCTCAGCAGTGGGTTAAAGCCACAATTTATTTACCATTTCCCTTGCATTAGATGAAACATTAACAGGATTATTAATAAAGATTCTATATTGGGTTTGACACATAGCAGCAACCTGTCATCCTATTCTGCTGCCAAAAGCATGTCAGTATAGTTTTCTTAAGGCTGCAGAGAAATCTTATCTAATCTAAAATTACTGAAATATGTTAATTTTTATAGCTGCTTGAATTAGTATATGACCTTTAAAATAGAGAGGCAAAAACCATACATCCATCTGATATTGATTTCTTGGTTACACAAGGTGAATGCATTAAGGAAATTGAATTACAAATTAAAATTCAGCACTGCTTTATTAAAAATCAGGTGTTGATGAAAAGTGATTCTCTTCACAAGATGCTTTTCTAATTTCCATTGCAGTTGCTGTCACCAACTGTAGTTATTAGTCCCCAGAAGAGCTGTGTTTATTTTTGGTCATGCAGTTATAATTCAGAATTGTTTCTTGCTTTTTTGCATTACTTTGCCATTTAGTTCGGAATACCTGATCTATGATCTATGACATTAAAAAAACAAACTTGCCCTCCTTCAGCTGTCGGTCAGGTGTCCAGGACAATCTCAGGAATGGGAAGGGGGAAAGTGAACCAAGGGGTAGCCTTTGACCTCTGCAAGTGTGAGCAAGTTTGGTTATGGTAGCAGAACAACTCTTATCAATTCATTTGTTTGCCAATTGAGCTTCAAAGACAGTTTACAGTCTCAGGATAAAGAAAAATAAAAATATTCCTCTTAAAAATATCTCAAGTGAAACCATTCAGATTTTGCTGTGGTGATTTCTCAAGATAGACACTTTATGGCTTTTATTTTTAAATTTCCAGCATGAAATAATTATATAAAATAGTTCATAGAGCAACTAGAAGACAAGTTCATAAAAATAATGTGTATATGACAATTAAGTATAGAAAATCTCCTATAATTTCAAGCTATTCCCAGTTCATTTGCTCAAAGGAGAAATGTACTATGAACAGCTTTTTATTTGTTAGTTTTACGTATTTTTGAATATACAAACACCTTTTTTTTAATAAGTAATATACCTTAGGTCAATCTCAGAACACTAAATTTTAAACACAAACCGAGCTGCTGCCGATAATGATTAGATGAAAAGTCAGAAAAAAAATAAACAGGAGGACTTCTGATCTCAGGTTAGGGAGGAGATAGAAGCAGATTGCTTTGAAATTATTATTTTACTGCAGAGTAGAAATGGCATAATGAGAACTTCACGCTGCCAGAAGCTGTAACCCTTGATTGCTGGAATACAGCTGTCACATTAAAAATGACACATTGCCAGTAGAGTGGCATAGCTGCAGTAATCATAGACCTCACATCTGTGCTGCACTTGCCCAATTAAGGAGCTTCTTAGTGCAAGTCTAGGCCAAGGTTAATGAAATTATTTAATATGCTTTATTGCAGCAGGGTTGTTCAAATCAGTCAGTGGAAAGGTACATTCAAACTTATTATTCTGATTGACAATAGAAAAAAATTGAAAAGCCAGACCTTACTGTCATAACAAACTGTCCTTAAGAAACCATTGCACAGAACTACAGCTGGTTTAATCACATTGTTCAGTTATATCTATATACTTTAAAGATAAATGCTTAAATGAAACCAAAGAAAACAGTTTTCATCAGGACACTGATTAGGAAAAACAAGCTTAAGTACATCTTCAATGCAGATCATATATCTACATGAAATTCCACATTTCTTTGTGAAATCCTATTCCTGTGAGCGTGAGCCAGGTGATCTTCATTGTATTTCAATTCTTTATTATACCTCTCCAAATAATAGCGAGCAGAAGTGATACTTGCAAGCCTGGAACCACAAACAGGATTGTAGCTACCAACAAGAACAACTGGCCACAGACTGAGCTATTCTGGTTCAAAGCAAAGTAAGAACAAGCCCTTTCACTGTTGGTACCATCTACTCAACAAAGCACTGCCCTATGTAGGAACTTCCACATTTCAGAAAGAGGAATAATGTGCTGAAATTCTACCAAGCAGTATTTCCTTACTGTGAATACCTTCACTATCATGAACGTAACAACTTTTAATGTTTGGAAATGCTTGTCTATTTTGAGGGTGGTACAATCTTTAGCTCTGGGAATAAATACCTTATAGTGAAAACGCAGTCAGAATTCATTTGAAGTCTGTCTTGTCACTCCAAAGACTTCAGGAAGCCGAGCAAAACCCTCATTATACAATTCACAATGATCTAAGAAGTTCTTTGATACTGCAAATATTACAGAAAATCCTAGAGCAAGTCAGATTACATTGGATTAAACAGAGGATCTTTGTAGAGCCTCAACTGGGTAGACAGCATCTTCATGCCAGTTATTCATTAGATTTGGTTGTTTGGTGGTTTGGGTTGGGTGTTTGTTTTGCTTTGGTGTTTTTAATTTAGGAGGTGAGGGGGTGGTCCCCTCTTTCTCAAGAAAAGAAAGAACTTCTCTGCTGGGATTTAACCCCAGCCAGCAACAAAGCTCCACACAAGGATCACTCACTTCCCCCGCCCACAGTGGGACCAGGGAGAGAACTGGAAAATAAAAGGGAGAAAACCCACGGTCAAGATAAACACAGTTTAACAGGTAAAATTATTTATTTGTAAGCTGCCCACACAGGCAAAGCAGAGCAAGGAATCCATTCCCTGCTTCCCATGGGCAGGTGCTGAGCACCTCCAGGAGAGCAGGGCCACATCCCACACAGCAGTGATTGGGAAGGCAAATGCCATCACAGCCATTGTTCCCCACCTTCCTCCTGTTCCCCAGATTTATATGACCCTTGGGTCACTTGGGGTCAGCTGTCCCAGCTGTGTCCCCTCCCAAATTCCTGTGCACCCTCAGCCCACCCATCGCAGGGCGAGGAGCAGAAAAGGCCTTGACTTTGTGTACGCCCTGCTCAGCAGCAACGAGAACATCNAGCAACGAGAACATCCCTGTATTTCAACACTGATTTCAGCACAAATGCAGAACACACCCTCATACTGGCTGCTGTGAAGAAAATTGGCTGAATTCCAGCGAAAGTCATAATATTCATTGATTAACATTTGGTGACAGGAGAAAAGGAAGAGTTATTAGGAAGGTTCTGACTGAGTTCAACACAGGCAAGTTAAAAGTAAACAACAATAAGGAGAGGGAGAACAAGAAATGCCACAGGTCAAAGAGAGGTCTGTGTTATTGTGGACTCATGGTTTTGGGACTGGACAGGAACACAGGAAAACGAAACAAACTGGACACTCTGAAGGGCAGTGCGCTACCAGAGCTCTGCATCACCTGCTCCTTTTTCTCTGTGCTTTGGTTTCTTGCTTTGGGGATTTTTGCTGGTTTGTTTAGCTTTGCCTTTGTTTTCTTAAACCTTTGTATAAACTATTTAAAACAGGTGAGGAAGACATGGAAGCCTCTCTAGAGTCAGTATTGTGGTTTTACCAGGAGCCCTGGCCAGAGGCAGGGGATGATGTGGTGCACCTGTGCAGACTCACGCCTGCCAGACTCTGCGTCTGGAGGGAGGATAGAAAAAGAGGGAAAAAATAAACAAAAAGAGAAATGCCACATGTGTCATATTGACATTCTTGACTAATCAAAACCCATGAGTCAGACTCAAAACTACCATAATTTTAGTCTAATAATTTTGAGACTTGAAGTAACAAAATGACAAATCTGATTAATTTTATTTTGCTACATGTTTTGAGAGTGTCTTTAGATCCTATTTTCCTGGCAACTCACTTCATTTCCCAAGTGACACTAGCATAAGAAGAGGCAGAGGAAAATCACCTCATAAAAGCGTGAACAGAAATACTGCCTTTCCCAGTGACCTGCAATATTTTGAGTTCCCCTGTTGAGGAATACAGCAGATTATGATTTGGCTTTACAGCTTTATTAAACTCCATGAGCACTGATTGGCATGAAATCACTTATAGGAGCAGCAGCATTGGAGATTTAAGTGATAAAACCCCACAGACATCCTTCAGTTGAAGCTCTGCTTCCATGTTCCCTACACACCAAGAAAGTCTGCAGATGCCTCTGGTACCAATCCCTCTCCTCCTGCCTGCAAAATAAAATACTAGGCTTCATGGAAGGAAAAAGGGAAATGTAGCTGACCTTGCAGCCAGATACCCAAGTGTCTTGCAAGAGGGATAGGAAGGGCTAATACTGAAAACATCACAGACCTTTGTGAGGCAAAAGTTCATTTACTAAATGTCCTGCTGTGAGATACAGCTGGGGAATTTGAGTAGGTCCCTGTGACAGAGCTCGAAGCCCATAGGAGTTTAGTGGATTCACTGAGAAGTAGATTGGACTTGTGCACTTGGGCAAACAGTTCAGAAAGAGGTACCCTAGAAATGCTTTAAGAAATGCAGAACTATTTTTTGCCCCATGGCAATTTTTGCCCAGATTGAAGAGTTAATTGGACAAAAAGCTAATAGTTATGATTTGAGTAGGTACAACCAGATATGGAAGACAGCTTTTCCACTCTTTGGAATGGTAGCAGGCAAGAGGAAGCTTGTTAGTCTACTGTTCATAGAAAAATTCACTCTTACAACAAAGTCTCCTGATTTTCTAGACAAATATTTTTATTTCTTTGTACATACTTATCTAGAGTGAGTGAGTACTATGTGCAAAGCATCTCAAGCCTCCCCACGATCATTTCTCTGTCTGTCTCACTACACTTTGGCACTAGCTCAGATAACCACTGAATAATTTAAACACCAGAAATGCCTGTTAAGATGAAGGAAGAATTTCTGTAGTTCTTGTACTGTTGTAACATGAGCAGACTAACCCAGAGTGGAAAAAATATACATACTTGGGTGTAAGTACATTAATTTTCAAATAATTCAGGCTTTAACCACTAGCAGTAACAAAAAAAGAGAAAGCTTCATGAAGTGAGGAGATTCACCTCAACTGTGAATCCAGTCATTGTGATTTTAATGAAGTGATTTCTGCCAGTACAGACTAGGCTCACTGAGCAGATTCATATTTGCAAGCTTCATTAAATACATACACTTACAATTTCCAATTGCAGTGAAAATTTTAACAGAGATAATTTTAACACCACCCTTTTAAAAATAGCTCATGCTATAGCATCAAATTGTGTCATGCATTGCCAAATAAAAATAGTGTTATCAGTCTTTGTTTGATAATGCTGGTAGAACAAAGCAGTGCCAAGCTCAGAGCACAAAGCTGCTGAGAGGCCTGCAGCTATTTATGGGGAAGGCTGGCAGTCATGGAATTTGTTCAGAAATTCTTTAAAATGTGACAAAGGGAATTAAGGTTAAACTCCATGTAAGAGAGAGTTTTTTTTACAGTTTATGTTCCTATTACTTTATTTTTCTGATATTGAAGGTAGAGAAGGTTATCTGGGCAACAAGATTTAACAAAGATAGAAAAAAATAAATAGATGTATTTCTGATGTTTTGTTATTAGGCCTTACCAAAGAATTTAATAAGTTGAATTTTCCTATTAATGCAATTCAAAATTTAATGAGTTTCTTAATTTATGACTTCACAAGACTTGAATTACAAAACAATAACATAAGCTGCACTCTAATTGCCTGAGTATGTCTGAAGATGACAGCGTATTTAGGCTTTCACTTGAGCATCTAATCTAAATATATTAACAAATAGCACAAAAAACATTGCAGTTGTTCAGAGAGACATTGCAGAATTAATTATTTTTTGTGACAAATAAAACCATTCTATTAAAGCATTATCTTTACTGTTATATTCCACATTGTGATGGGGAATTTCCAAGCTCTTTGCTTAATATTAATACAGTTCTGTGGCACCCTTGAGAGCTTGTTAAGAAAGATTATTCCCACTAAGCCAATAACCTGGAACAAGATTGAGCTGGTGGCACCATGGAACTTTAGGGGCTGAGCCATGTCTCAGAAGGCACAGAATGAACTCAGCTCTTCAGAATGTGCCTGCAGCTGCAGACAGGTCTCTCCTCAGCAGCCAGAGCCTGTTCCTTGCCCTGTTCCATGACGCCTTTCTCCTGAATGACTTCCCATGACATCCATTTCAAACCATCCTGGGCTCTGCAGTTTCCAAAGAGGTCTCTGTGCTGGGGTCCTGCAGGTGAGCCCGACCCTTGCAGCTCGAGCCCTGGATCCAAAGGGCAGCTCCGAGCCCTGGATCCATGGATCCAAAGGGCAGCTCCAAGCCCTGGATCCAAAGGGCAGCTCCAAGCCCTGGATCCA
>VWZT01009617.1:35293-48034 GCA_013397055.1 Pachycephala philippinensis
CCTCGCTGCCGCCGCCCGCTCCCCGCCGCCGCCCGCTCCCCGCCGCCGCCTGCTCGGACCGCTGGTGTGGGACCCACAGCTCCTCGGCAGCTCCAGCCTGACCTTCTGCACCGAGGGTCACACTGACAGCAGACATTCAAGTTTCCCAAAAACTCCAGGGTCATCATCAGCATCATTAAAGGTCCAGAATTCTAGGAAGCTGAATTTGATAACCTTTAAATATCAGCCATATCATGAGTAAAAAGGATTGAGTTACAGCCAGTCTTGTAAAGGGTAATATTTAGAAATGTATCTGGTATTTACAAAGACAAACACACTTTCGACTACAGAAACAACCTCTGAAGATGAGAGTAGAGTACAACAGTCACTCCCAACAACTGAATAGTGTTGTTCATAACAAATTATCAGTTGGTTTCCCAGTCTGCACACCACATACCACCTTCACTACCAGAGCATCCAATATGAGAAACTTGAAATCTGTGTCCTAAAACTTGTGTTTAATACTGATCTGTTGTGTTCAAGTTTTGTATAATAATTATCAATTTAAGCAAGTCACCTACAAAATACAATTTAATTTTTTTTGTTCTTTTGTTACCAATGTTTTTTGTAAAGAATTCTGAATCTCTTTTCTGAGACTTTTTTATTCTCTGACCCTTAAACAAGAATGTGACAAGATACAACCTCCATGACAGAACAAGTTTGTTACCTATTACATTGCTTCTTTCAGACAACAAATACTTGTAAAATTGATTAAGATTTAATCCGCCACCCTGAAAGAGCATGACCCTTCTAATTCCCAACTGTACACCTTAAAATTCACACAGTATCTTGCTTTTAAGACAGTTCTAAATACTGTTGAGGAAACACTGAAAATCAAAAGTTTAAATTTAAATTCATAAACCCTGCAAACAACCACTAAGTATTTTGGGTCAGCAATAAACTTTCTCCAGCTACATATGCTCCTCTGTTGAAATACTCTGTGGTGGTTCATATGGCACTCTGATCCAGGTGACCTCAAAATGGGATGGCACATAGTTTAACAGTGACCAGAACCTAATTTTAATGTTAAAGACATAGACAGGATTTAATTCAGCTACTTTGAAAAGCAAGAGGTAAGGCAGCACACTTGCTCTTTTTCATTGGGGGATCTCTCTGCTAATACTTCTGGCATACTGGGCTGTATGCCAGAAGTGTTAACAGAGAGATGCCTCAATGAAAAAGTGCGAGTCCCAGAAACCCTTACCCATAGACCTAGTTACTTACTCAGTTTTCACTGACCTAATCCCAGCTGCAGCTTCATTCCCACCCCTTACTGCTTCTCACCCAGTCTCAATTGCTCTGCTCCCAGGCTCAGCTCACTCAAGCCTCCCTCTGGGGTCCCCTTCACGCTGCTCTCACCAAACCCACCTTTTGTGTGACAAACCTCTGTGTTTTCACTGACATCCTTCCTGCTTCCCTCTGCCCACACTTACGTCTCACTCCGCCTTACAAACTCTACAAACCCCCTCCCTTCCGTGTCGGGCTTCACTCTGTGCCAAACTGTCCTCACTGCAAAGAGAAATGACAGATGTGGCGGTGGTGGTGGGAAACACACAACCCAAACAAACAAACCCTTCGGTTTGTGTGACAACAGGGGTAGTCTGGAATAATTAAGCAAGTCCTCAAAATATTCAGATACCTTTTTGTAGGAATTTCAACAACATATCTAAGACAAAAATATCTGTCAAAGTCTGGGTACATCACCTAAAATGCAGTAATACATTTAAACCCAAATAGGAACTGGAATTTACTGGAAATTTAATTCAGGTTCATCTCAGCCCTTGAGTCTCACATAAGCACAGAACAAAGTGACAAGAGAAGAGCCTGTACCGCAGTGCAGTGCTGAGAGCTTGTGACAATGTGTTTTGTTGTACGGTTCTAAAAGTTACGAAAAATCCACATGAAGTGGTGCAAGCTGTAATAGTGACAATCTCTGATTTACTAATATCTTCAATCTATTTTTCCTCAGCAGAACTGTGTTTCCAGCAATAACCATGATAGAAGATTAAGAAAAAATACTGTAGACAGAGTAGCAACAGTTAAGCAGAGCGATTCATTAGAGCCATCTGAAAGTGTGCCCACCAAGCTTCAAAGCACCGACAGAAGGCAAAGCAGCATCATGTTTGCTATGAAAGATCAACAGAAAGGTGAAGAAATTAATTCCATCAAGCTACATAAACGCAGGAGGAGGTTTATAATTAAAAAGAGCCCCATTCTGATTTCTATGAACAGCTCCATTCTCAACCTGCCCACACTTAAATACGAGGATAGAAACAACAAGAAGTGGAAAAGTCTCTATCAGATCCAAGGAGAAAGGAAGCGGATTATGAGGGAAACTTGCTCAAAATACAAGAGTAATAACAGAAGAATAATCACTCCTTATCATGTGTCTAGAATATTTGTAGAAGATAAATATAGAGTTTTATACTGTGAAGTACCAAAAGCCGGCTGCTCTAACTGGAAAAGGGTGCTCATGGTGCTAAATGGGCTGGCCTCCTCCACAAAAGACATCCAGCACAACACAGTGCACTACGGAAACTACTTGAAACGGCTGGATGGGTTTGATCACAAGGGAATTTATCACAGGCTCAACACTTACACAAAGATGCTATTTATTCGTGAGCCTTTTGAAAAGCTGGTATCTGCATTTCGGGACAAGTTTGAACATCCAAACAACTACTACCACCCGGTTTTTGGAAAAGCCATTATTTCCAGATACCGTGTCAATGCCACCAAAGAAGCATTAAGGACAGGCTCTGGAGTCAAGTTTAAAGAGTTCATTCAATATCTCCTGGATGTACATAGGCCAGTGGGTATGGATATACACTGGGATCATGTCAATAGGCTTTGCAGCCCATGTTTAATAGACTACGACTTCGTTGGGAAATTTGAAAGTATGGAAGAAGATGCAAACTTTTTCTTGCACTTAATTGGTGCTCCACAAAATTTAACTTTCCCCAAGTTTAAAGATCGTCACTCCAATGAAGAAAGAACTACCACTAAAATTACACAACAGTATTTTGCACAGCTTTCTCCTTCTCAACGACAACAAAGCTATGACTTTTACTATATGGATTACTTGATGTTCAACTACTCAAAACCTTTTGAAGATTTATATTAATTTGAGAGTCAGGATCTATTTCCACAGTCGCATCAGTTGAATTGTGTAACAAATCTGGGTGGCATCTGTTTATATACACTTACCTGTTAGCAAACAACTGGTTGAAGAGCAGGCAAAAACCCAAAACAGAATATAAACAGATGTTTACACCTTCACCTTAATTGCCTCCTTTTTCAAATCATATTTTTTTCTATAATTTCTCCATATGAAATGTATGTACATATATGTATAATATGTCAGGGCCCCCAAATAAAGCACAGAATTTTCCATGGTGTGGCCTGTGTTTGCACTGGGGAGACAGTTTGAAATCAGGGAAACACAGCTGGCAATTCTAAAGTGCAGCCAGTATTTCAAGCTCTTTACTGTTCGGAAAATAAGTCTGAAAGTGATGGAGTAGCAAGAAGGAAAATAAACTGAGTAATATTTACAGTTTGTTGAAATGTGCAAGGCATGAAGCCATACACTAAACAGGCCCTATGGGTTTGAAGGTGGATGTTAATTGCTGTTTCCTGATATTCATAAGTTAGTTAGGGAGAAAAAGTCTAATCATACTTACACTGTTCATAAACACACTGGTGAAAACAACTAATACTCAATGACCATGTGAGAGCAGTATTAAACCAGATGTTGCAATTCAGAGTGAGGATGTGTTCTCCCCCTTCAATATTTCCCTTATGGCACGTTCATCTGCAAAAAGATAAAATGCAGGCGAACATTTGCATCTTTATAAGTGTTATTAAAATTCTTTTAATCCTTTGCATTAACATAAATCTCTGGTTTAATCTTCATAGTCACCAGGAATATCAAATCTTTCCATCATAATAACAAGCAAGAATAAATGCCACTTCCTGCCCAACAGGGTAGTTCTTTTCATGGCTGCAAACAGTTTGCACTTGCTTATTTTAGTAACAATTATATCTGACTTAACATGCAAAAAATATTCCAGGTGTTTTAGTTCAATTTCTATTCAGAGGACTTTCTCATCTCTACCAGAGTGTCTTGTGAGAAAAAAATACTTGACATTCCACTAGTTACTGTCTCTAATCACAGAATATTCCGATTTGGAAGAGACCCACAAGAATTATTAAGCCAAACTCTCAAGTGAATGATCCATACAGGGATCAAACCCCCAACCCCAGCATTATCAGCACCATGCTCTGACCAACGGAGCCAATCTCAGCTTTGTAAATTTTCACTGAAATTCTGCACATAGAACCCTTGTTTACATGTCATTTATCCACTTGACATGATGACATTTAAGTTAGCCGTACTGGAACAAAGGTCAAACTCAATCACAATGCCAAACCTGGACTCCCCAGTAACTTCTAGAGTTTATACTTCACAACCAAGAATTCCACCACAACTGGCACTGCACAAATGTAAACACCTAAGAAACAACACTTGTTTCAATCTGTTTCCAGGTTCAGATCCTCATATGGATAGCTTCATGCATGACAATCATTGGCATCAGAGTTTCCCCAGAAACATCCAGTATGTTTTTTGGGTTTTAAAAATTTTAATAGGGAAAAAATTGTTTCAAAATACTTTGTAATGAAAGCTTCAATGACAAATACTTTACATATCAAGTCTGACATCACTTTTTTAATTTTTGCTCAGAAAAAAAATTGGTAGCATTAGGAAAGTAATGTGGAACTTACACTGTTCCATGAAACCAGTTACCCTTCCCTGTCTGCCCAAGCTCCGCATCACTGCCTTGCTGCTGCAGCAGCACCCACCCATCCCACTTTTCCACACACTCAAAGATTCGTTGATCTGCTCACATGACTGCAGAACAGCTTTTTAACTCAAAGCAATGTTTCTGCTAGTCTAGCTCAGATCAGCAGTAACAAGCTGGGGTCCATGAGCTCGGACTGCCCTGCCAACAGGCAGGCACAGCCAACAGCCTCGCTCAACAGGTCACAGGCAGGAGCATCCAGGGGAAAACCAGGCACAGGAATCACTTCCTAATGCAGATGGAGCAGATTCTGATACTGGTGGGAATTCTTAGGGGGTGGATTGGGGTGTGAGGAGTCGTAGCCGAGACCACCACTAGGAATTTAAGTTAAGCCACAATGTTATTAAGTGGTCTGAGAAGTGATGGTGTTCTGATCGATGCAACTGATGCTCTGTAGCTACAGAAATCAGTCACCAACACAAGGAGAGGATATACCGGATACTGTAGCCCTCTTAGGTTTTTTCAGGGTCTGATCCTGTGAGCAGGTCAGTGTACCAGAGCTCAGTGTGCTGAGCTCATTCCAGTCAGCAGGTGAACTTCCACTGCGAGAAGAATCTCATCTTATTGCAGCACCATTGCAGCAAAGGGAACGTGCAGAGTCGTGGGTCAGCTCGGTGAGGCAACCAGAATAAAGCGGGCATCATTTGTATTCAGACCTCTGCTAGCTTTAGAGTGCTTTAAGGGTAAGATTGAGGGACTTAATCCTTCAGCTGGGTTCACATCGAAGACCTGACTCTCCTTCCTCCTCCTGCCTCCTCCCAGTTCCTTTTCAGCTTAATCCACACATCCATATAAATTCATACAGTCACATTTACATCTGAAAGGCTTGGTACATTCCCAGATTGGTAAGTGCTCACTGTATGAGTAGAAAAAAATACCAGCAATACCAGTGCAAAATTGCACTTCAGATTGTATCGAACCGGTGCTTTACCTACCTCTACCCCCTCCATATCTTATATCCATATCTTATATCCATATTTTAATTAATTCACAGTAAAAGATACCAAGAAGGAAGTTACATTTTTAATCACAAGTGAAGGTGAAGGTTTATTTTATCTGGGATAACAAGCATTCTGGAAACAAAAACTGATCAACGATTTGCATGTTTATTACAAGCTGTATATGGCACAGTAGTATCTGTTTTACGGTTTCTCAAGGAAGAGAGAAGCATCCTTCTAATACTCACAGGTACTTAATACTGGCCAGTTGCACTAATTTGGCTTTGTTGCTTTCAGCTCCCATTCCCTGCTGAGTAGTAGAAACAAGGTAACAAGTGGTTTTAAAAGAGCATTTGTAAAAATGCATTTTAAAGCCAGAAGAAGTGCAATATCTTGAACAAAAAAAAAGTCCATGGCAGCAGACAAGTAAACTAGTATTTTCATGTCAAGCAAAATTTTTAAGTAAAAAGCAATACTTTTTACAAGATTGTGGTAAGATTTCAGAGTGCTTATTTCCCTTTGGATTATCTTGTCTTTTTTTCCCCCACATATAAAGTCTTGTCATTTTCATTTCAATGCAATTGAATTTTTTCAGAGGTGTTCATTCTGAATTCATTCCCATATTTTATCCTTCTCTTCATAGAGAAATATTTCATTTCTTATGGAAAGTGGAAATTAAAGGCTGCACAAAAAATCCTGTTTTCAAACAAACAGTCTAACTCAGAGGTCAGCCAAGGTAAATATTAGACAAAATAATTTTGTCAATCCAATTGGTTTTTTAATCTTCTTGATGTATTTTAGGAAAAAAGTAAATTTTGTTACTACTGGACTGATTACTGAGATGTATTCCTAGCTCTCACTTTAAGTTTTTCAACATTTTTACTCCTGATCCTTTTCTGCCCTTCCCCTCTACTCACAACTCCTACTGTCCCGGAATTTTGCCCACCCTTGAGTTAGTAACTACAAATAGCTCAGGCACTGAGAGCAGTCCAACTGGCCGAGCACGTTCCCCACACACAGGTAAACACGGCTGCCTTCCAGCCCCAGCCGTCTGTGTTCAGCGTGCTTCCAGCACTGGGGACACCTCACTTGATTCTATCTGGGGCAGCTCTAGCCATTCTACCTGGTATATTGACAACTCCTAAAAACCGTGTTTCCCACCTTGGGATTTCACGGTCAGCATATTAGGAATAAAATGCTCACAGTACAAATTCAGAGGGAAGGACCCAGCTAAAGCAGCCACAGAAGGTGAGGTGTGAAGGTGCACAAACACAACAGAACAGAATCTCCCACCATACACCTCAAAGTGGTCCAAAGCCTGGAGCAGGAAAAGGGATTAACACAGACACAAAAACAAATTGTGTAAACTAAGTGTACAGTTTATTATCTCCTTTTGCAGAGTCTGAAACTGAAGACAGCAGTAATATTTTAATTAAGGGATAATTTAAGAATTTGATATTGGGATGCTCTGTAAGTGAAATTCATTAGGATCTAAGCAAAGGCATGTTCTTGAGACCTTTGTGTACCCAAAAAAGTCACCCTTGCAATGTGTGCAAATTGAGTGATGGTGATTTGCTGGTATTTTTATCATTTAAGTCCCCCCACTACAATATGTACTTACCATGGCTGACCTTATACCAGAAGTGTCAGTTTATGGGGGCTTAGGCCTCCAAAAATAAAGGAATCAAGATATTAAAATGAGTTTTTTTAACTCCTTATGTCCATAACTTTTCAGAATTTCTGTGATGGGGTTCCAATGCTTTCTTCCGTAACAATCACCAAAGTCTGAGCACATCAGAGTGCACAATGTCAAAAGAGAATGTGAATTGAGGATAGGAGTTCACACCTTTTTTTGCCACAGTTTGGACTCAATGATCTCAGAGGTCTTTTCCAACTTAATTGATTCTGCAATTTGGTTTACTGGTTTACAGCATATCTTATATAATGACTGAAATAAAGAATTTTAAAAGTTTTTAAATTGTAGGTACTGAATTCTGGTGATTCCCTTCCTCCCCTGCCTCATTTGAGCAACTTACTGAGAAAATCCTCTCTTTGGATGACCAAACAGTAACTTTTTTGAGAGAGAGGGGTACACAGAGTAAGGGAGAGGCGCATACATGGACTGCCTGTACTACACTGTACATGAATTTAATACCATTTCTTTGCACTACTTTTCCTGTTTGGGCAACACCATTACTGGCAGCAAGAGCACACCTATGACAAATCCATGTACCATTATCTGCTTATATACACCCTGATAAAGTACACAGGAAAAAGCCCTACACAAATAGCATTATACATACTAAGGCACCTACAAACTTACAAATGCATGGAGGGAGATATAATGCCAAAAAATTAATTGGAAAATGAGTTCAATGTATATAAAACATATGCATTTTTTTTTACATAGTTCTTAGTTTCTTTGTACAACAGTACAAATTAATTAGTGAGGCCAACTCAAATGGTACCACATTGCCAGGAATGAACAGATAAAAAGGGAACTTTGTTTTCTGATGTTTCTCTTAACCATGGTTGCTTTCTTGATACAAGTTGCTGACACTGAGATGAAGGGTGTTCTTTTCCTACCCCCAACAAGAAATCACAGAGGTACCTGGGCATATTTGGAATACACTGTACAAATCCCAGCCTCACCATTTTAACTTCACTGACACTGGAACACATCTGCATGCAGCACCAGTCTGTTTCCAGAGCACAACATGAGAGACAAGGCTGAGCACAGCCTGTTTGAGCTGATACTGCTTCAAGGGATGATTGTCAGGTTGGCATTGGTATGTGCGGGGATTTCAAAGCCTCAGCATGTACCTGCACTCTCCTGAATAATGACTCAGGAAGTGTCCCAAGCTTCATAGGGCAAGATGCATGTAACTAATTTTTGTCCAAAGACAACAGCTACTGAAGAAGGACCAGCAATTTTCTTGGCTTCTCTCTCTGGAATCTCATAGGCAAGTCTGTAAACAAATCTCTCTAATGTCTTCCAGCATGATACTGCTGTAAAAAATGTACCAGAGTCAAGAACAAGACACCTTTTTCCATTAGCTACTCTGATACTTACCAGTGGTAAGTAATTTTTGCCAAAATTTCTCAGAACTATCCATTCCAATAGAGGTGCCCAGAATTAAACATGCAGTAAAGATTCACAGTGGATTTGAGTTTTAAGAATGGCAGGCACTCACCCGTTCCACAGCTCAATTTAATCCTGGAATATGTGAAAGCATTGTACACAATGCATCACTTGAGCAGTAAGGGCAAGACAGCCTAGAACTGACAGAGAAGAGGAAGACAGACATGACTAAGCCTTGCTCACTGCCATCAAACTATTTGGGTAATACATTATGAAGCAATTGACACAGTTGTGACTCATGCTAGAGAATAAGAATGTTTGCTTTACCACAAGTCTGATAGAAACATTCAACCTTGTGAAAATATCATCTGCTCTGGTTTAAGGAAGAACTCCAAATATTTAATTTAAAGTGACACTTTGGGGAGTCCTATGCATACACATATCAGTGCACAACTAACTTGCACCTAGTAAGGAGCATATGTAAATAACACCTTCTATGTGGATAAATCTTTTAAGAGTCATTTTCCAGGCAGTTCGTGCCACGATGACTATTACAGAGACAAATAAGCTTGTTCAAATTCTGCCATCTCTTGCCATTTTTGCCGCTAACTTTTTTTTTTAAACTGAAGACACATTTATCAGAATTGCAGCAGAGGTCAAGTTTTCTATTATGTACCTACTTTGCATGAGACCCAAATTCTTCTGTTTAAATTCAACAATTACCACAGTGCTGGCCCTACGTTTCACATTCAGCTTTATGGGATCTCTATGGGTGATCTTTTCTAATAGTGTCCTCTTTTTTTCATGGAACTTAAAATTACACTGTCAAGTTAGGGAAAATGAAAGGCTTTCATAATACAACTTCTCCACAGTTACTCTCCAGTCTGGGAATTCTGTCCAGACTTATTTTCACTTAAGATAGGAAATTTCCTCTCAGCATATCCAAACATGAGTATGTCACGAGCTGCAAAAGGTGTTAAGATTATGTTCAAGCAGAGAGAACAGCAGCATGGGAAGCAATGGCCTAAGGCGACTGCACTAAGAGCTTGTCCCAATCCATTAAACACTAGTGGAGGTGGCTTCTTTCCCAAGAAAGGAAAGCTCCAGGCTACAGTTCACCTTCAAATTCATAGATACAGACTAACATACATTATGATCACAAGAAAAAGTTATTTTATCTTTGTTTTAAGTGTGCATGCAGTCAGTATAACCCTTCCTATGTGCCATGATGGAGCCACAGACAAGTCATGCGAAGGTGATGCCAGCCCACATACAGATCCATCCTTTGAAGTCCACAGGGCACAGATTTAGCTGTCTGTTCTGCAAAATGTCAAAGGGCTGATCTCTTTCAACATAATTAGTTCACAACAATACTACTACACCTTGTAGTAGCCAGGTATGCTAACGCTTAGGGCAGGTACCTGGGAGCTTTGGCCTATGATTTGCCTGTTGTCTGACTGCTTTGGGTCTCATCTAGAGTTGCTCCACTTATCTTTCCCCATCTCTGGTGAGGAGGAAAATTCAGGAATGGTATAATATTTAGTGTCTTATACTACATTTTATTTACTGATCTCAAATTCATTTAATTCACCTACTGCAAAATATAACGGAAAGGAGATTTCCCCACCAATGTTACCAGAATATTTTTTCTTACTAATACCAGAAACAAAAACAACAAACAAACAAAAAAAAAATAACCCCACTAATAAAACAGACAATGTGATAGAGCAAGAGGCTGCAATATTTATATTGTCTCACATTATATTTCTCCACTGAAATCCATACAGACATGAATCCTGCTCAAGTGACACACTGTGTACTCATCAAGGTGATACTGTCTTTATAAATCAGGCATACAGTGACCATTTCAGGCACTGCGGAAAACACGGCAGACCTAATATGAGATGGGCTATGAATCTGACAATTTATCCATGTTCATCCTTGAAAAAGGAGGTTTATTTTTATTATCTAAAATAAATCTGAGAACTTCATTAGATCATCCCACCAAAATTGAATGTCAGGTTTATGTTACAGTCTACAAAGCACACAGCAGCTGGTAATGATCAAAAACATTTTACCTTGGAGCTCTTTCATAGTGAGTTTCAGAATAAAAAGCTAAGCCTGCCATACTTGACTGAAACATACAGCTTATGAACACTCCAGATTGAACATGTGCAGAAGTAAAATCAATTTTAATACCCAGGATTACAATAAAGACTGCTTTCAAATGCATTTTCCCATTCCCTACCTTCAACTCAGAAATCTGCTTCCTTGCAGCTATACCTGACAAGCCAAGTACTCTGAGGTAACACCTTCCAAAATCCTGAGCTTCCTAATCCAACTGGATTTGAAGGCATTGACTTGCCTGTTTCTGCAGTAAAAAGAAGTACTGACACAGCTATTTAAGGAGCATTGGCCACTCACTGACTTTGTATCAACCTGTGAGTGTCCAAACCTCAAAAGTATCTGGCTCCTCTTTTCCTGCCTTCAATTCAGATTTTATATTGCAGCCTTGCAGATTATCTGCAACCAGAATGGTTTCAAACCAAGTGGATTTGTTTCGCACATATCAAAATCTCCTATTCCTCCTGAAACATCCATAAAGAAATAGGGCTGGGGAAAAAATACACTGTCTGGTTTTAAATGGTCTGAACCTTCTCAGAACTTTTAAATGCTCCTGCATTTGGACTAACACCTACCTTTTGCAGGTTTAGCATGTGGCATAAATGTCAAACGATGCAAAACAGACAGGTCTGCTAGTTTTGAAAACCTAAGTCATAGTGTGGATTCATGTTCTCCCTGACAGCAATCAAAACCTGCAGATACACTCAGACTCACTAATCCAAATCTGTGGAAGAAATGTTAATACAAATCCAAGTAGATACATCCACACCTCAGTTCTGCCTTCATTGACTGTTTGATTGGTAATTAAGGCATATATTTGGTTCCAGAGATATAGAAAAAACCCCAAATCCCAAAGGAAGCAGTCGAATCTGAGCCCAAGGTTATTAATCATACTGCCTCTAATTGTATATAAAGTATCTTTACTCCCTCAAAAATGTTTTTTTTTTAAATATTATGGGATTTAAATATGTCACAATATTCTGGATATCTTGATTAGATCTCCTTTAATATACTGCCTCCGAATAATTTGTAATTTATTTAACAGAAATGAAGAACTCTTACTAATCATTAAGATTAAGCAGAATTTTTAGCTTGACTAGACTAGCAACAAAAGTTGATAAGGGGATTTTTTCTTCTTAAACAGTGCTTTTTACTGTCTTCTTGTAATTAAAGTTTCAACCAAGGTCCCATTAGGCTGATAGTGATCCCCCCTGTGAATCAGACAGACCCTCAAGTCTTCAAGTTTCCAGAGTGAAGTCTCATTGGTGACTAGCATCTGGGAAGGGTTTGACTAAATCAAGCAAAAACTCACTAAGATTAAAAGCCTAAAGAATTTTGCTCCTCACTGACATTTAAAACACTTTCTACATCATTCCCCTGATCCAGCCAGATCACATGTCCTCACAGAGCACCACATGGGTTACTTTAGCCTACCTTCCCTTGTAGTCAACCCTGTACAGGTGCCAATTTCATGTCAGGCAGACGAAGTACACGAAAGCTTACTACAAATGCCCTCCCTCATTCAGTGGCCCCTCAGGATTAGGGCACAAAAATCAGTCCAGTAAAAGTCAGGGAGGACACAGAACCTGTGCCAAGCAGGAAGCCAAGGGAGGGGAGGGGAAGGGGAAGGGGAAGGGGAAAGGGAAGGGGAAGGGAAAGGGAAAGGGAAAGGAAAAGGGAAAGGGAAAGGGAAAGGGAAAGG
>VWZT01009617.1:48061-63957 GCA_013397055.1 Pachycephala philippinensis
AGGGAAAGGGAAAGGGAAGGGAAAGGGAAAGACTACACAGAATCCCTGAAGAGAGGAAGAACTGGCTTGGGAGAAGCACTGCAGGATCTGCCCAAGGTATAACACACTGATGCCTGAAGTGGCCACCTAAAAACAGAGAGTAGACAGGAATAAGGGAAAAAAGGTAGGTATTTATTTGAAGGGCCTTCAAAGGTCTGGGGAGTCCAGAGACTACTGCCAAGATGGACCCCAAGATGGACGACAGGTCACGAGTCTTCACACTTTTATAAGTTTGGTCTATTTGCATATCAGGGTTAATTCTCCAATTAAAACTTCAGTTAGTGATGTAATTTCCCCAAGATCATCCCCCCTCTGAAGATGTTGGTTTACACATTTTGGGTCTAGGACAGTCTGGGTGTCCTTGGAGAACAGGCCCTGAGTGGCTTTGTTATGTCTACCTAGCATGAGAGAGCAGAAGTTAACAGGCTACAAGAAACTTTAGAGTTACACACCAGGCAGTACAGGATTTGAAAAATATGTAAGTTAAAACCCAAGGCATCAATACCACCCACATACTGCAGCTGGGCCAGGACTGGTCCTGCAGTGAATGTACTTTGTAAGTATTCCTCACACCTACAGAAGCTGAAGCAGGGACATTCTTCTTTCTTTTATGGCTTCTATGCCCCTTACATTTTTGTAGTCCTTCCACAAGTGTCCCAGCTTTGGTAAAAGCCACCACATCTCTCCTCTGGCAAGAGCACTTCCAAATTTCCTTTCCAAACTATGGTAATACGTGTTCTCCACAGGGCTTCATCCATTTGTCACCTTCTGATCCTGGCTTTCATAGTTTCTCTTCTACGTTACCCTTACAGTTCCTGTAAGAATCCCTCCCTCAGTCTTTCCCCTCCGTCAATGTGCCAGATTGTAAGACCCAATTCAGGCTTTCAGACTCTCTCCTTCATGGTAAACATTTCAGAACTGACTGGGCACTGGTCTACTAGACCACACAAATCAACTTTCTCCATTCCCTGTTTATTCAGTTTCTCCCCCTTAGAGCTTCTCTGAAGCTAATAAGCACAGATATTTGCATATCTATAAATAAGCATACCTTTGCCATCTTCCAAGTCATGCTCACACACCTTGAAGAAGTTCAACTTAAAATCCTGCTTCCTAATACTTGTTTCTCTCCACAAATCCAGAAGATTAGCCCACAAACTGTGAGTGGGCCAGAAGGGCAGATCTACTGAAAGGCTAAATGGATAATCAGAGCTTCAAACTCGCAGCAGAGACAAGGTCAGTCTTGTCTACCCATCAAGGTCTTTAATACAGTTAAAGACAGCTGTACAGTCAATCCAGAGGTACAGGTAAGCAAAGCCAGAGGCTTTTTCTTTAAGAAGCGGATCCCTAAATGTTGGCAATGAAAGTCTTTCTATTACCTTATTTATGCATAACAGCTCAGTGCGTGGCTGCTTTTTTTTTTTTAAGCTTTTACCAAACGCACCTCAAAACAACCACTAACTCTGATCAAGGACTGCTCTTAAACAAGCATTAAAATAAAAAGGACAGCATACATTTTACAATACCATAACAGTGTGAGATCTTCTATTTACCATAAAACAGAAACAAGGCTGTATATAGCATTTGATCAGCTGAAGAGTTCACCAATCCCAGTATTGTGTGTTAGTATTTTCAGCTCCAAAGAACTGAAAAAAATAATAGTATTGTAGCACAGCCAGTCAAGGCAAAGGGAAAGCAAATCAAAGCACCAAATGGAGAAGAGGTAGAAATCCATACATTCCAGCTCTGCATTCAAAGTTACTTTCCTGCTTAGAGAAAGGTTTTCCCTTTCATTGCCTTCTGAAGCATTCAATATAGCTTAGTGCCAAAGGCAAGATTTCATATTCACTAGAAGAAAAATTCCGATGTTCTATGGAAAGTTTCATGCAGCTTGTCCCTATATGTTTCTCTCCATCATACTGCCTGCCTGTAGCCCTAAAGAATAAGGGCCCTTGTATTACACAGGTGATCTGGTGACAGAAAAGCATAAACTATTCATGTAAAACACCTTGCTGCAGTTTGCTGAAGACTTCCATGTTTCAGTTTTGGGGAAGGTAAGGTATTTCACTGGAAGAAGGATTTTAAGATCTAATTAAGTTCCTTAATCAAAAGCATTTAAGTTACGATACTTTGTGCTGTAGGTACTTATTAGAATTATTAACCAAGAAAAGAAATTATTATTATTTTTAAATGCAGCCTGTTCTCTCAGAAAGAAGTGAAAGAAAGATACTGCCATCATTTACAAGTACAATGCCAAGCACAAGAAGCTTAAGTAACTCTTGATCACAGAGTGTTGAACTGCTTCAAAAATCAAGTTACTACAGCAGGATCATTTGAATTAGAACTGTTAATGTAATAAAAAGGTGAACAGTTCAATTAGTTCTTCAAAGACAAAAATTGTCACAGTGAACTTTGTCCGAGATGAAAAGTCCCAAACATATCTGGGGGCGCCAAGGCCACCCCAGCAAGAAGCTCTTTGTTTCTCTGTGGTCAGAATAAAGCTCTGAAGAAGTGTCATGGCCCCCTGCCATGCCCCAAAGAGCAGCAGCTCCTACACACCACACAGCATTTCATACAGTCTCAGGGAAACTCTCAGACACTTTGCAAATGGCACAGATGGTGCCACTTGAAGAACGAACTTATTGCAAATAAGAAAATGGCCACAGAAATCAGATATCTGAGCTATTGCTTGGACTTGAACTGTCACTAATCCTTTGTAAGACACTATAAATGGATGCATTGGAAGTTTCTATACACTTCATATGAGACAGAATAACAATACTGGTAAATAACCAAAACATCACAATACAGTACATTCCAGTAGAAAGACACCTAGGAGTCAGCTCTGATTGACCACTGCTGTTTCCAAGTACCACATAAATACATTTTAGAATGGTGACAAAGAACAAAGCAAACTTTCGTGTTACTCAGTAGAAAGTACCTACTCAGTCCTTCAGAATGCACCTCTCAAAATGCACCTTCATTACCTACCGCGATTTTTTACTTTTCTATTCAACCTAATGAACCAAAAGGCCCACTTGAAATGAGAACAGGAAAACGCACCTGACAAATTAAGATATTTTATTTATCAATAGAAAATTTACCACATTGTATGATAGAAACTACCTTGGCATGCTGTACTTTCACTTCCACTTAATTTTTGCCATACTCTTCAGGGTCTCTTCCACTGTTTCCCCACAGTCATAGATTATTTAAAAACCTGTCTAGGAAGAGGTGGTCTTTTCCCTTGAAAACTGGAAACATGAGTTTGCATCTTAAGCAATAGTGATCCCAAGTTTATAAAGAAGAGGGGCGCAGGGAAAGGAACTTACCTTTCATAAGCTTTCCCATTGGTTTTGAAAAATCTGGCAGCTGCCCAAGAGGAAAATATTGTCCCAATAATAGAAGCTGTGCTGCTGAAAAATGTCATTTCTAAAACTGTTGATCATTAGCAAAATACCATAGATCAGGATCTTTTTAACCAGAAGCACTAGAATAACTTGAGAGGGTGAGTAAAGCCAGTGAACAGCTTTCCCCATAATTACTGAAAAATGAAACTAATTTCTTTTCACCCCGAACAGCTTTCACCTCTTGCCAGAGGCATTAATGTAGAATACGGATGTTAATAATGAGGATAGTAGGAACGAGAAGTGTTTTAAGATTTAAAGGCTGACTTTTTAATGGTGTTCGTGTGTAGTGTGGCATGCCATATAATTAATGCAACTCCTTTTTACCAATTCAAAAATGTGTACTTCTCTTCACAGAGCTGCAGCTCTGACACTATTTAGAGCAACTCTTGGCCCTTTTGAATACTCTCTTATCTCAGATCATTAAGTGCTTTGGGGACACTATAGTAATGCAACTTACTTTCGTTTTGTAAGGTCTTTAATTTCCAAATATAATATAGCTAAAACTGTAGGATGATTTATGCTCTCAGCACCCCACCTGATAAATAAGAAGACTGACAAAGTATTCAGTAGAAATGGACACAGCAAATCTTTCCTACCTTTCTCCAAGCACTGCCTACGTTTCTTGTGCTGCTCCCACAATTGCAATCACCCTCATTCCAACTTTAAGAAAGCTGGGGTCCGAGCAACAAAATTGGAGCAGAACAAGACACTATCACAGAATGACAACTTGTGGAACATTCTTGGGCTGCTCACACTGAAAGCCAGGAAGCTTCATGCTCAGAGGTAGCTGTAACCTGCAGTAGCTGCATAAAAGTTATCAAGGAATCCCCATCCCTGTCACACTTTTCCTACAGTTCATGTACATTCAGACCTGCATAAAAACTGACAGTTTGGTGTTAGTCTGTTGAAATTCAATGGATTTGAATCACAGCAAGCCTAACACCCTCACAAGTTTTCTCGAAAAAAAGAAAAGAAACAAAAAACCAAGCCACCAGCAACATACCCCACCTGAAAGACCCAATTTTCAACATTCCTTATTTTTGCTCAATTACTCTAAAGCCAGATTTGAGCAAAATCCGCCCCCCCCCTTTTTTTTTTTTTTTTTTTTTTTTTTTTTGTTTTTTTTTTTTTTTTTGTTTGTTTTTTGTTTTGTTTTGTTTTGTTTAGGGTGAGGGGAAAAAGCATGCTAACAACTTATTCACAGCTATATTCCACAGGCAAATCTAGATTAATGACCAGCCAGGCAGTCTTCACCCTTGGACCCTCAGTTATTCCCTCTGCTCCAGTTCCCAGAAAGTTCAGGAGAGCCTACACAGTAACTGAAGAATGTAGCTTTTGTGCCTTTTAATCAAAGAACTAATACTGTTGCACGGCTTTAAAATTCACACATCTATGACTGCTTTATTTCAAAAGACGAAAGTATTCTTTGTTAATGATGACAGTCTTGCCACTATCTGCTGCCCTGATCTCACATATTTACTGTAGACTTGCGTCTCAAAGTATTTTTACAATACAGGAATGTTTTCATGCACTGTTTAAATATTGTCCTATCAATAGAAATAGCCTGAGCTTGACTTCATGGCATTGGATGATAAGAGAGAAAAAACCCCAAAAAATAAACCCACCAATCATTCTTGGGAATGTAAACATGTTATAAAACACCAGCACCAAATCCCTAAACGTCTAGTACAGAGTGAGGCCAACAGGCCAAGGTTTCTATAATTCAACTAGGAGCTTCGCCTTTGCCATGGACTTTTTCTCAGTCACTAAAATAAAAGGAACCTACAAATGTCTATTCTGTATCTTCTGTAAGTGATAACATTTCCATGAATAGCACAAATTGATGGGGAAGGTGCCTTCTCTAATTACTCTAATTACTACTGTGAAAGCAGAGTCCAAACTGGAATTCATGATCAGCTTAAATAATAATCGGTCTAATGACTAAGTTGGCAACAGACAGAAGCTTGAAGGAACAAGATGAGTTGCTGCAGGGTTATCACGGGGGAAGCTGTTGCTTATGAGCCAGGAGCTGTTGAAATATTTCCTGTGAGACTTTGAAGAGACTTGCAGTGGAGGACCATAGAGATCCAGCACCAATTGAAAGAGTTATAAATAATTTTGTACCAACGTACTTTCCATATATGAGCAGGAGGCAACATCCCAAAGAGACCAGATAAATTTATAAAGATCACCCCCACAGAAGAGGAGACTGCAAACATTTTTAATGTACCACAGCAGCGTGAAAGACTAGGACTGTAGCATGAAAACCTACATTGTGAAGACATCACCTTTAAGGTTTATACAAATATTCAGTTGTGAAGGTTACAAATAGAGCAAAAAGAATGAGTGACTGCTTTCAAATAGATAAACAAACAGAGGCTTACATGGGGTAAAACCAATTGGTTTCTGCTTCATGATGATTCATGGCTCTAAAGACACATATAGAGCCATATTCACAACCCTGGCAATGCCTAACCCTGATAATGCCCGCGGCATGGAGAAGCCATCCCCACCTTTGCTCCAAAACACATTCGTTCTTTGCCTGTTGCTTCTTGTAAAAGATACATAAGTTTTCTTTGCCATTGCTGGCAGTGCGTTTTACTGTATACACATATTAAGTTTTCCAGTTAACAAAAGATGGCACAGCTAAGAATCAGTGATTTTTATCTTCAAAAGGCTCCTGATGCAGTAGGGACTGAATTCTGTATACTTAAGGAACACTGAAAAGGCTGTGGAAGCATTGCTGATCTTTGCATACATATACATCCAGTACAGAGGAAGCCTGGGGACAGTGTTCAGCAGTGGTCTTCTGCCTCACTCACTATAAAATGGACAAGGGATGAGCAAGAAAAAAGGAGGCAGTAGCAGCCCACTCATTTCATTTGTATGGTATGCCTTTTTAATCCTTCTCTGGCTCTGCCTCTGCATTAGCTAGCTAGCTAACCTCACCACAACCTCTCAAAAGCACAGGTTTGAATCCTGCTCTATTCCATCTTACTCACTTTTCACCAGTACACACTGTATTGAAAAGCCCAGTCCTTCTTGTGCTGAAGTCAAACTTCATTTAGCTATTTTTCTCTGACAGCTGCAAACCACAAAAAGTAGTGATGATATATTTAGGCTGTTGTCCAAAAATACCAGAAATGTCTGCCTCTTTTACATTGCTGTACCTCATATTTTGATTTGAGCAAGACCACATCAAGCCACCGCAGAGCCACTTAGCATTCTCCAGCCATGAAACCAGTCCTACTGCAAAAGAACAGGGGAAACCTTCTCTCTGCATGGCATAACAAATGAGCATAACAGAAACCTTGTCATTTCCACCTCAGAACAGAGGTGAGATGAAGACGTGGCTGACTGCAGAGCTTCAGGAAAGGCAATTTAAAAACTACTCCTCTCCAGGCCTAGCCCAGAACTAGGAACAGAGCAGAGGGTGGTAGATGAGGGGTGAGGACACAAAAGTTCTCTTTAGAGAGCTGTCACATTTAGAAGACTGCTAGGAATTCTCAACAGACGTGGCAGAGCCCAGGCAACTGTTTTGGAAAGGTCCTTTACTAAGAACACTAAATTACCATGATTTCCAAATAATTGCCAGCCCTGTGTATTTTCTGAATTCACTTGTACAACTAGCTCACAACTGAGCAAAGCCCAGCAGCTCCCAGAGCCCATCAGTTTCTTGGGTAGATGGGGCTTAAGGGCAGGTACCACAGCACAGCTGGAGCTCTGTGAAGGGCTGCAGGAGACATTTATTCCTCCTGACACTGTAACTTACTGTGTCGGTCACAATGTTATCTGGGTCACCGCTACAAGTTTATGCGGCATCAACAGCAGCTCTGCTGGCAGGCTTCCCCTCGGAACCTACAGTGATGTAGTATTAGCATCCAGTCCTGATCACTGCAAAACTTAGATTGCAATATCTAATCCAGGAGAAACTTCAGTTCCAGAAGAGAGAGGGAAATTATCAGTGAACATTAGCATCATTAAATTGCATTCTGGCTGTCAGACATCCAGCATGAGGATTGTGCTTCGGCTGGCAGTCCATCTTTGAGAGTAAATTTACTACATTTACTTGTTTGTTTTCCTCTCCCTCAATTTGCCTCATAAACCAGTTGCGAAGCAGTAGAAGCGCCGTGCATTTTAACCTTCCACCGCTGCAGCCCCGCGCAGGCTGTGTGGGTGCCGCTGCCTCTGAATCCGCAGCAGAGCCACAAGGGCCGCGGAGCCGGAGGGATGCGGTGCTCCTGTGCCGTTTCCATGGCAGTGCCGAGGCCGCGGGGCTGAAGCCCTGCTGTCTGTCTGCTCCCGCCCAGCTTGCAGGGAGATAGCAAACGTGCTTTTTCAGGGCTGCACGGCTGCTGCTGCTCCTTCCTTCAGAGCCCTCGCAACAGAGCACTTCCATTGTCTTTGCCTTTTCCCCACGTTCCCACTGTTGCTAATTAGGCCGGCACTCTATGGAACCGACAGAGCTCGTGCTTACCCAATTAAGCAGGCGCACAGCAGAAGGCGGACTGTCTCCGCAGAAGCCAGGCATGACATTAGAAAGGGCTCGTCTCTCACGGCTTTTTCCAACGTTTTTTTTTCTTTCCCCATAGGAAAGATTAGGAATTAGGTGCGCTCAGAATATAAAACCCAAACGATCTGAAACTTATGCTTCAGATTTTAGTATTTTTATTTCTTTTCATTTAATTAAATTAATTACATCCAAGGGGTTGCTTCAGTCAAAAAAAAAAAAAAAAAAAAAAAAAAAAAAAAAAAAGCGCTATTTACAAAACCCCACACTGTATGACTTAGAGAAAAGTCCCACAGTTACTAATCAGGGGATTACAAATATACCTGTAAAAACAAGTGACAGCCATCAAAAATTCACCTGGTGACCTTCACCCTCCCTGCTACCCCCAGGAGGACAAAATTGTAACAAGCGAAAAACATTCTTTCAAGTACAAAATGCCCAACACTTGGGAAAGGAAATAAACAGGTATTTGCAAAAGTGACCTCCTGCCCTGCTCCCTAGGATGACATTGAAACAGGAATAAAGGCTCAGTGTCCAAATCTAGTTGTGATTAACACAGGATTCAAAGACAGAGAGAAGGAATTTAGTTACAAGGAAAATTGGCTGCTCTTTCATCTGAGCCTTTCTTCTTTTCAAGAAAAATATTTTACCTTAGAAGGGGAAGAAAAAAAAGACAAATTTTGTGTCGTTCCCTTTTCTTTCCTATGACAAGCTGTCACTTCTAGATATGGAAACCATATCACCATGTTGCTGGAGAGAATAAGTGGGGCACGATTTCTCCTTTCCTTTGATATGAACAAAGATTAAAGTAATAAAAATCTAAGAAGATGAGAGTGAAGGAAAAGCAGAATTTTTCAGCAGAGCTGATGTTATTTTAGTATGACATTCTATGAAGCAACAGTGGCATCCAGTGGTAAATTTCCATAAGCAAGTTTCATATCCTACTTTCACTAAGTTTTGGCTTACATCAGATCTTTTTTTTTTTTGGCAACAGGTTCTCAAGGAACCTTCCCTCTCTTCCTCCTACATACACTACCAAAACAGCCACCGTTCACCCAGTCATCAATACCAGTAATGGAGATCAAGCTACCAGTTTTCTCAAAGGCTGTACATCATATCGGCACAGTCAGAAATACCAATCATTACTGAGAAGCTGCAACATTGATACAAACACATTTTTAAATCATTCTCAGAAAAATAAAGGACATTTTTCTCCTGGTGCCCACAAGAGTGCAGCAAATATAATTCTGTACTGTCCCTTCTTCAGTCCCCCTTCCCATTTTGTTTTTCTGCAAGGCAATATGATCATTCTTTTCTCATTTAGTGACATTAAGATTATTTTCACTTCATGATATCTCCTAAGTAGATGCCCTGGGCAAAAACGAAGGGCTTATAAATTATAAGAGTATACTACAGAAGAAAGTCCATTCAGTGAATTTATTATGGTATTTTCAGGCTGAGATCACATTTGCAGTTAAGAAAGCACCTTGTGCTAGCACGAGCTCAGTATCATTGTCAGTTAAAATTTGGTAAGAAGGAGAACTGTCTCCTCACCAACACAGAACTAAAACTTGTCAATCTGGCTCTCAGGTCAATCAAAACTTCTGGTCTGATTTTTTTTTTTTTTTGGTATACGCCTGGAGGTCTTTTAAAAGAATCACCCTCAACATCACTAAAAATTATGTTTTTCACTTAAATTTCTGAAAGAGTCAAACTAGAGTATCTTCTCCTTTTTAATAGGGCAATTTCTCCATCTGCACACCCCAAATTAACTTTCAGAAAGCTATTGACTGATGCAACGAGGTTCTCTGAAGGAAAGCATTAGGTTTGTTTCCCTCCCAACATGATAAAACATAAAACATCTCATGAAGAAACTGAAGCTTGGCCTGCATCCAGTCTTCATATGACAATACAGTAACAGAGTTTACTGATTTTTAATTGATGTGGTTCCACAATTATGGGAGTGCCTACACAATCTATCCCAAGAAATGCAGGAAAAAAAGGATAATTACTGCCATACTGCTAAAGAGGAGGTGGTAGATTAGGAAGAAAGTGTTCAACACTGAACTAAACTGCACTAAAATGTATCAGCAAACTCTGCCACAGGCCTTCTACTCAAACCCATTTGGATTATCCAAACCCCTGGCCATCAGAAGCAGAGCAGAACAATTCACTCTTTGGAGTAAACAATGTATTTTATTCATCATGGTATCGAAATACCAGAATTCACGAATATCATCCATTTGTGACTAACGATGAGGTGACCTGAGAAACAGGTTCCTCAGACATGCTGCTGTTAAATGCCTGACCAAGAAGCCAACCACCTGAGATGGGTCCATCCCATTGCAGTCTAGCTCTGAAATGCTGGATCTGTGGGTTTAAGTATTTGCTAACTTGTTTCCCTGCTTGAACTGGGCAGTTCCCAAAAAGCATTATTTTCGTGCAAGCAGGCAAAAACTTGCAGATAGAGTCTGCCCCCAAAGCAGGAAAAGGATTCAGAACTCTTATAATATATTGTTCTAGCGAGATGCTAACATTAAAAATAGAAGAAAAATGCATGAAGAAACAAAAGAAGCTCAAGATTTATTGCCTTCTGATGAAGGGGGAAATCCCACATGATTGGGGCGAGCAGTTATGCACAGGAGAGGAGCCTGAACTACAAAGCAGAACCACGACTGAACTTGTGCTATGCTTGGGATAAAGCAATCTTTTCAGTAGCAAAGTTGTAACACAGAAAAATATCAGACTGACACGGGATGATCAATATCCTATGGAATGAAACCTCAGAAGAATCAGGTATTTTAAAGCAGAGCTGAAAGATTAAGATGAATTTTCTTTTTTTTTCCCCTGGGCCCTTGAGCTGAGCTAGGAGGTTCCTGAACATCCTTAATACATAGAGCTCCCAATGAATTGCAGACTCTTTTTCCACTACATACTTTGGAAATAAATACAGTAAAGCAAGATCTCTGCAGCTGAGCCCACCCTGATTTTATGCAAGTTCTAACTCTAGCAATGTGACACCAAGCAAAAGGCAGCTCCAGTTCTGCCCTCCACCTTCTCCTACACAGTTCCTCCCCTTCTTCTCCTCCCTCATGCAATACAAGGCTATTCCCACACTCTGCAGAAGAGCCTGCCCACCATCACCTGCTCTAAGGGAGCAGAATCCAAACAGGGGCTCCAGTGCTGGGCTCCTCCAACTGCATCGCCAAGCCAGTGTCAGACCAGTATCTCCCAGAACAGCAACATCAAATGATCCTGATTCCAGGGACTTGCACCTGGAAGCAGTATTACAGAAGACTCAATACAGAACTCAAGCATCAAAAAACCTGCTAGGATATTCATCACGTTACTTAGATGACAGTTTTCTGAAAAAATACTTGGAATACCCAAAGGTAGCTAGACCTGTACCATATTAATTTCTTTTTAGTGTAGATTAAGAGTCTGGGGGAGGAACTTAACAAAATAAGCTTTCTTTGGTAGCTTAGAAGAGATCACTATTCATTAGGAACATAATCATCTTGCCATGTATACTGGTTTGGACAATATGAGAACTATGAGATCACAAAATATGTCACTCATCTGGATTTCATCTCCAGCAGTGGTTTCAAACATCATACAATGCATTTTCGTGCCAAATAATCCAATTTATCGCTAATGGATCTCTTGCTCCTGATACCATCTTTCCACCAGATGTCACACTTCCCCTTTACCTGGTAACTCCAAACCTCTCAATATAATCCTGTACACAGATGCATTTGTTCTTTTGCTGATCACTTCCACATTCTATCCTTTATTAAATATTAGCCCTTCTATTTGGTTTGCAGTAACAACACTGCACTTAACACCAAAACATGTAACTTGTGCAGCTAAGTTCAGGACCTCACTTATATACTGGTGCTCATGCTGCCATAAACAGAAAAGATCTGCATTGTTCTGTTATGGTCCAAACCCCACACATTTGTACACATCAACAGGTTATTTTAAATGAAAAAAATTCCTTTTCTAATGCCCATTTTTAAACAGTATCATTCTTAGGAGTCTTATTTTTCAGGCCTCCCAACACTCTAGATTAACTAGAGAGAAAAATTCCATTCACATTGACCAAATTCACGAAAGAGAAGCATTATTTTCAAACCCAAATGCCTAAGTCCCAGCACTAAATAGCTGTTTTACGATACAATTTAACACACGAAAAAAATGGGGGGTTTAAATCGGTAATATTTTAAGCATAAGAGCAACGTTTGGTCCAGTCCTGCCACCTTCTGAGATGGTTTGTTTTACTTTACTATTTCTAACTGCTGTGTCAGAAGTAATCCATTAGCATTAGCTGTCTTTAGAGTCTGCAGCCATCCTCCTCTTTTGATAAATGCAATGTTAATGTATTATTCTAGAAAACAATCCATGGAAAGCTACAATTTTGAACATAGCATTACCTCAGCTTCAGAGTATGCTATCACACTAGACTGCAATGGTTTAGTTTATAGATTTATACAATTCCTTTCCTGTCCTTTGACAATGACCTATTTTTAGACACACATCACACTGAGTGGGTATGTCACTTGATAGAATACCATCCTGATGATTCAAGTCTGTCATAAATAAATATGTAAGACAAACTGGTATGTACAAGTTGCCTCTGAGACCTGCTTTCAAGTCCATTCCAGAATGCAGTGAATGAAAATCATTTCAAATGAATGTCTGCTGGTCTCTGCCATGTTTCTTCTCTGAGAATTGCACATCACAGCACAGTCAAGCATTTCCAAACAGACAGCTCTAAGAAGGGACAGAGGAAGACAGAAAGGAAATCTTCCACTAACCAGGTGCAACCCTTCTCCAGCTCTGCCCCTTGCTGCCTCTTAGTGGGGAAGGTCTCTATTGAGACTCAGCTGATGCATCTATTCTGCAGAGGGAAAAATTACCACTTAATTAGAAAAACAAATGAACAATAGCAAGACAACTTGCAATAATTATTATTGTGAGGAGACAGCAGTTGGGTTTTGGGGGGTTTTGTTGTTGATATTTTTGTTGGTTTTTAACTCCACCTAGGAAATATTGCCTAGCAACAATGGGAGAACCCTTCTAACAAAATGAATCATGCAGGTATTGGCTGTTTATTCCCATGAAGGGCTGTGTTTCCACCCTGTCAAATGACATCAAGGCCATGTTGCCAGAGGCATTGGGAGTTTTGACCTCTAAAAGGCAATTTTCTCACTGTCTGCTCAGAAATGTAACATTTTTCATATTGAAGGCTTTTATATCATTTCTTGTAGGTTTCAGATCTATAAATAACATACTAAAATTCTCCAACACAATAAAGCACAGCTATTATCTTTAGCTATTAACACTGTAAACATTAAATATCACAAAGTTAGCACTCTATTAGCATAACTACCACCAAAAAAAAAAAAAAAAAGAAAAAGAGAGAGAGATGCAAACCACATTAAATTGCATGACCAAGTTTAATGGAAATGAACAGAGGCCAGAACTTGGTTCATACAAGTTCTGAATTTCAGAAAGAAAATATCCACTAGATCACCAGATACCCATGCAAGATTAACTCTGAGTTTCCTTGCCCAAGTAAGTCCTCCCTTAATTTCTTAATGGAGCTATTACGAAGAAGAGTTTTAAGTTACAGGATGGACTAACAGCATGTAAACAGAAAAGCTAAGACCTATTATTTGCATAGAATGCAGAAGTATAATTCTCACCAATAAATGGGCATGTACAGTGTGTGTGTCCTCTCCCAAATTAATTCTTATTAAAAGCTTCCTATATTTTAATTGCAGCAGCTCTACTAAAATGAGAGTGAGCCAGTAAGCTTTGGTCCTAAAATTACTGCTTTCTCAGTTGCTCTGCAAAGGATGAAATGCAGCTTTTGACAACTAAATTTATCCAACAAATGGAGTTAACTACAGCCTTGTACACCAATATTATGTTTTTCATAATAGCGACACAATGAGGAGTCCCCCGACACTATGAGTCTGTCCTGCTAACTGCACTGTTCAATACCATCAGGGGGTTTGTTTGCTTGTTTTTGCCCACATTAAAAGATTCCTCAAATCTTTAAGAGAATCACCATTTGCAAGCTGTGGAAAGGGAAGCAGGTTATCCCTGAGAACATCAGCATTTTCACAAAATTATTCTGTCTTGGGGGTGGTGGTTGATCAAAAACTCACCATGAGCCAGCAGTGAGTGCTCACAGCCCAGAAAGCCAAGGCAATCCTGAGCTGCATCCAGAGGAGCATGGCCAGAAGGTCAGAGGTGATTCTCCCCCACCCGCCCACTCTGCTCTTGTGAGACCCCAGTGGCAGCGCTGCATCCAGTTCTGGTGTTCCCAACACAGGAAGGACATGGAACTGTTTCAGCAAGTCCAGAGGACTGGGGCACATCCTCTAGGAGAAAGTTGGGGCTGTTCAGCCTGGAGAAGAGAAGGTTCTTCTGTGTGGAGACCTCACGGCACCTGCCAGGGTCTGAAGGGCTACAGGGAAGGACGCTTTGTCAGGAACTGTAGTGATAAGGGCAGGATAGTTACAGATGGACTGGATATTAGGGTGAATTTTTTCACTGTGAGGCTGGTGAGACACTGGAACATGTCGCAGATTCCCCATCCCTGGAAGTGTCCAAGGCCAGGTCATACAAGGCCTTGAGCAACCTTGTCTGGTGGAAGGTGTCCCAGCCATGGCACGGGGTTGGGACAATATGATGTTTAAGGTCCTTTCCAACCTCTTAACATTGTGTCATTCTGTGATGTTCTCAAGCTTTTTCACATAACTTTTCTACACAGCTTACAGAAACCAAAGCTCTACATACCAAAGCAAGTACTTCTGGTTCATTCTTCAGACTGAAGATTTTAGACTACACAAGTAGATGGTCAAGAAATTAAATTCCTAGGACTACAAATCAACTTCCACAATCACAGACAATCTGCAAAACAATGAGGTGTGAAATGAGGTAGAAGCACACTTAGTGGGCCGGGTTTTATAAACAATCATTAACTGTTCTCAAAATAATAGAAAGTAATCTTGAATGATTAAGTAACCATTTTCCTCAAAAATGTTCAAGAAAGGTCATGCTTTGCTTCCAAAGATAAGCCACATATTGGCAACCTTTCCCAGATATCTGTACTTTGGAGCAGATATTTTTGCTATGTTCTTCAATAACGTTGAATAATGGGTTTTTTTTTAATTTATAGAAGTATAAAAGCTCAAGACAAATAATTGGTTAGGCCTTTTTTATATAAAAGCAAAATATTAACGTGCTTATTATCCTATTTGATGAATTTACTCACAACATTTTCTTAGAACTGACACCTGTACTGTGTATTTTCTATCCTAGAAACGCAGTATAGCTCTTAATCAACCATGTTACTACTCTGTTATTTTCTATAGGCCACAAAGAAACAGTAACACAATTTCTGTTTCAAACACTTGACTTAAGCACCTATTTCTGGGAAGCCAAGTGTCAACAGTGTTGGCACCCTACTCCTTGGAGAGACAAAAAAAAAAAAAAAAACCACCAACAGTTGAGACAAGCTTACCATGCTTTGCAATGCAGTGTGAAACTCCAGAGCTTATGGGTAGCTCTATGGCTAGATTTATTCACCCATACTGAATCCAGCTTCTATATCATCTTCTTTCAATTTGGCTTGTTGAGACATTCGCCCTTATTATCAGTCTCAAAAAGAAATTAACTCCACAATAAACACACACAAACACAGACTTGTATATAGAAATCAAGTATTTTTCATCAAGTGTTTGCTTGAACCTCATTATTATAAGCAAATCGGACATTTTTCATCAAGCGTTTGCGTGAACCTCGTTATTATAAGCAAATCAGACACATCCTCACCACAAGTATGTGTTTAAATGCATGGTTGATACTGAATTTATACGAAGTATATAGCCAAAGAGAACACATATTAGACACTTCCACACGTACCT
>VWZT01009617.1:75468-95642 GCA_013397055.1 Pachycephala philippinensis
TTTGTCTTTGGGCTGGGAGCACGGCGTAGGCAAGTTGTCTCGGAGTGGCTCTGGAGGCAGACCCGAGCGGTCGCCGTCCCTGTTCAGACAGACAAAGGTAATTGCCCAGTCTGTGGCTGTGCCCCTCCGGCAGCGCCGGCCGCAGGCTGGGCACGCAGACGCTGCCCTGGAGCCACGGCAGCGCCGGGGGAACTTCTGGCCCGCAGTGCCGAGGATGGGGCGGTCGGGGGGCTGCAGTGGGTGGTGTTACCCCTAGTGGGTCTGCTGGTACAGAAATGAAGGTCCCTGGGGAGGAAGAGCAGCTTCCCCGGGGCTCCAGCAGCCCGGGAGCAGCGGCGGTGCCGGGGGGTGCAGCCGGGCCCGCTCCGACCCGCCCCCACCCCGGCTCCCCGGGAGAGCAGCTTCATGGCAGGTCCGTAAACCTGCCGTTTTCATTTCACGTCTTAAATGTGCATGAAGGAATTAAACTGCACGAGTGAATAACAGCATTAGTTTCAATTAATTTTTATCCTGGCAACAATAAACTTTAGAAACAAAGCGCTTTTACATCCTTAATTAGTCTTGCTTCCCATCTGTAGTCTTTTAAGTGCCTGCTCCTTGATTTAACTTTGTCCCTCCTTCAGAGCCGCCTCCTTTTTTATTCTTTTCCCTTTTTTCTCGTTCCCCCTTCCAGACTGCTGCCTGTTTCTTTCCTGCAACCTTTCACCTCCCTTGTCCCTATCTGTCTGCTCTGCTCTGTGCAGTTTATTTCTCCTGTATTTTCCCAACATCAACAGCAGTATTGGTTACCATGGCCCCAAGCTATGTGCAGAGGTGGGAAAGCTTCATCCGCCCAAAACTTCTTACACTTTTGAAGTCTTTCTTTTAGTAGGATCTGAAATGTATCATCTAGAGTGTGTATTAAATGAACAGTATTCCTGAAGGCTTTAGAGCAAGAAAGGCAACACCCTGGAAAATTCTGCAGTCTTTCAGCATTCTCTGCCCTAGGGTTATAGCCCTGGGCACGGAGCTGAATGGAGCTCTTACAACTGCCTTCTGTTTACCTTTTATGGTTAAAATAACAGCTTAGCAAAGAAGCAACTTCATGGAGAAACGATTCAGTGAAATCATCTCAAGCTGTAGCAGCATAGCTAGTTTAATCACCCCTAGAGAGCTGAACAACTGTGAGCACAATGGGACACAAAATCATTTTGTGTGTAAATGAGCATGGCATTGTGATTATTTCACTTTGCATGGGCAAATAGTTTTTACAAGCAGTTAGCTTAGGAAGGCAGAAAAAGATAAGCTGGCTCTGAAAGATCTTGGTGTGTAATGTTTGAAAAACTAAATATTCACATAATTTGGGAATCAGGCTCTATTGATTTTGCCTTCAGCAGGTTCCTGTGTTACTTATTAGAGCAGGGTTATTGCCTGTGCCACTAGTTGGGATGCTGTATCCTGTTGTAGGCAACTAAAGAGCAAGGATTATTTTACATGGTTTAATAAATGAAGTTTGTTAGTGTTTCTGCGATATTTACCCTTAAGGTTTTAATTTTCACATCCATATTAGAAAATATGTGCATAAAGACTTTCACTGGATAAATACATTTAGGATTTTGCTTTGTGCATAAAATAAGTACATTACTCAGTGTGATGAATTTTAGCTGTGTGTTACATTAAGAAGAGGAAGGAGTCATTAGAAATAGGGTTACAGTACCTTAAGAAACGGGATTTTTTTTTTTTTTTTGGAGCAATAGTGCCCTTTATGTAATGCTTAGCAATTTTGCCTCTTGATAATTTGCTCATACAAAAATGATTGAATTCCACAACTTCAATAAAAATCTAGGATTCATTTTTTTAATATGAATCCTCTCCAGCCAGGGGAAAAGCCAGTGTTTTAATTCCCCTTCTCCTCCTCTCCCCTCAAAAGCCAATGGCACCCTCACTAAGTACGAAAAGCCATAAAAGTTTGAGAACTATTTTAGCTTTCCAGTGATTTTCTATAATTAAGTGTTTTTTCAACACATGCTCTAGCTGAGAAATGCCAAAAGCAGAGGATTGTTCAAAAGGTCCCTCCAGTGAATAGTATAAATTAAATATCTACTGTGTGAGTATGGCCTCACTGAGAATCTCAGTCTTTACAGATCAAGGAATTTACTGGTATACTAACATTAAACAAAATCCTAAGATAGCAGCAGTGTTTAAATATGCACAAATAGATTCGTATCACTTGATCTTTAGCTATCTGTGCATATTTTAAAATTGAAGTCTGTATTTCAAGACAAATGGTTAAATGTAAGACACATTTACAGAGGACTAGAAGTCCTTTGATTTCATTTGGAAATTGTAACAAGGGGTGCAGATGAGCCCTAATTAGACTCTTGTTTTGTGAAACTGCATGAGATTTATTTCTAAGGCAGCCCTGTACCGTGCGAGGTCTGTACCTTTTTCATTAGTGATAATGGTTGGGGTCTGAACAAAGACAGGGTTGACATTCAGCCTGCATCTTCTGACCCTTTCATTTAAGTGAAGGAGTAGAGACTGAACATGAGTTTACAGTGCTCTTTGGTAAGAAAAAGCCAGCAACCTTTGTCTGTGTTGGCAGACAGATGAGTAAACACGTTGCTAAAATACTGTAGGTACTTACATACTAAGTTGTTCTTAAAAGTTAGTTGTTTTATTTATGCTATATGACATGTTTACTGAAGGTTGGCCACAACAAGCTCTTGTGGGAAACAAGAAAGCAACGTCTTCAGTCATGAAAGGATTCAGTCACTTTCCGTGAAGGTGGTGCTGTAGTAAAAATGTTAATGCCCAATTTCGCATCGGCTGACACAGAAGTCCTAGGACAGAGTTGGCATTTGCTTCGTGTTCAGTGCAGATGTCCATCCAGCCTCTGAAGAGAAAAGGATGTGGATTCATAATGGGGTGATGTATTTCTGTGCTGTAGATGCAAGAAATTCATAGGAGCTAACCAAGATGAAATGCAGTAAATGGAGATGTTGTGATGACTTTGTGAAGCTGTTCAGATGTATTGAGATTTTTCAATCCCTTTCTCTATAGCTTGGAAATTATTTTACAAAAAATGTTGCTAATTTATGTTCATCAAGTGGCGTAGTCGGGCATCTTGTGCAAAATACTGCTAAGAGAAAGGCAAGACCAGCTTTAGATTTCTAAGAAACATTGTCAAAGTAATGTGGGAGAAATAGAAATTCACTTTGCAATGCTGCATGTAAAGTGCTTGTCAGATGTAAGGAAGAGCCTGGGTGCTTGGTAGCATGCTTGAATTACAAAATACCAGGGAAATTAGATTATATTCAGAAATGTCTTCAACTATAATGTTTTGCATATGTTGCTTTCCCCATGAGGGGGAGAATGGATGGACATTTTCTTAAAACTTTTCTAAAAGGGTTTTTTTCCGTTTGACATGCGTGCCGTCTGCACCGATTGAACTGAAATCAGCTTTGAGACACACGTTTCGTGCAGAATAAGCTGTGCTTTTCTTAAGAAGAGAATTGAGGAATTTTCTTTTGCTTGGTTGTCCTGTTCATTTTTAAGACATTTCAGTATTTTTAGCTTTGATTTTGCTGAAAATTTTGAGACTCAATTCAGCAATTTCACTAATTTTCCAATATTTTTAGGGCAGGATACATTAAATTAATTGGGGAATCTGTAATTTCATGTGCAAGATTATGCAATACTTTCTAACACATCTTGTCCCGAAAGCATGGGTCAGTTTATATATATTTCTGTTTTCACTGCTTCCAGGTATTAATTGCTTTCAGTGTGAAAGCTTATTAGTTGTTTAGGTCTGATATTAAGGCTTAACTGAAAATTATCCATTTATTTCACAATTATTGAAAATAAGCCAGAAAATTGATCTTAGTTTGATGTGAAATTTACTACATATATAAACTAAATGCCTTAGGTACTGAGGAAGTCACTAATTTAGAGGTGTCTTGTTACTGAGACAAACTTGCAAAAACCCCCTGAATCCCAATTCACAAATTGGTTATTCGTTTGTCAGGGGATATTTCACATCTAACACATAAGCCCGCGACCTTTAATTAGAATTTTGCAGTTTGTTTTATGCCCCTTGAGGCTGACACCTTGAAAATTTTTTTCTTGATTTCTTATTGCTAATAAGCATCTTTCTCTTCCCCTTTGGTACTTAGAAGAAAATGATGCAAATACACTTAATTACAGTGGTGGCAATAATTTGTTAGCTGAATATGTGATCAGGCAGATGCAAAAATGATCTGATTAGATCTGTGATCACACTGGAAAGAAAGGTAACACACTGCTACGTTTAAGAGAAACTGTTCTTTTTGCCTTCCCGTTGCAGGAGGGAAGAAGCATGTCCCGTCTGTCTCTAACACGGTCCCCGGTTTCTCCTCTGGCTGCTCAAGGAATTCCTCTCCCAGCTCAACTCACCAAGTCGAACGCTCCCGTGCACATCGATGTAGGAGGACACATGTACACCAGCAGCCTTGCTACCCTGACAAAGTACCCAGACTCCAGGTAAGACCTTGGTGTTCCCAGGCTCGCTGCCCGGTTCTGTTCGCTGCGTGTACCTGTGAGGAATACTTCAATGCGAAGTACGATTTATTATATATTCACCACTTATGAATAATTCAGTTTCCGATTTATACAGTAACTTCACTGGGGTTCTGCAGAAAAAAGGCCTGTACAATTTATATATTATTTAGAGAGTCTCTTCATTTTCTCTCTCAGTATCTTCTGCGCTCTGCTCATACGTTTGAAGCACCTGTTGGTGTGCTGCCCTAGATTATTTCTAACTATACCAGGCAACTTGTTTATTTCAGATTTAGGGGGAAAAATTGGTTTTTTCTTCCTCAAGGAGAAAGAATGGTTCTACTACTGTAATGTAGACTAATGGATGCTTCTGTTGGCCAGCCAGAATCCGGACCTCACTGGTAGCTGTGTGCCTCAGCAGTCAGTTCCTTTGGGCAGTGCCTGGCCAACCCACTCTGGCTGCTGCAGCTACAGGCTGGATTGAATTCCTGTGTGTTTAAATGTAGTGCCTTGTGCTGGACAGGTTGGTGACACGTCTGGCAAGATTTATATAGATCTGGCCGGTATTATCTCAGGATAGACTCCCGATATGCCAAATCAGGAACAGAAGTTGCATGAGATTATATTTGTGTATGACAGTCTCTTTATTGTGTGCCTGGCTGCCAGTCCTGCAGGGTGCTGGGCCCCAGGAAGGATGGGGGATCCTGGGCAGTGTGGAAGGCACTGCTCTGGTAGGGGTAAAGCACGTTTATCGGAGCAGGGCGTTAAGAGGTGCCTGATTTTGATTTACAGTTCCGATCACTAAACCAGTTCAGCTTTTTGTCGCTGAGGCTGCTGACGGTGCAGAGGGCGAGTTCCAGAGGCTGAGTGTGGGTGCGAGTGCCTGGCACGGAGCTGAGGGCAGGTGTGGCTGTGCCGGGCTGAGGTGCCCGGTGCGCTGTTGGCTCCAAAGCAAACCAAAGCCCAGACTTCGTTGCCAGAGGTTTTGTTACCTTCATGGCCAGTATTCCATAAGAGAGAGGGAATTTTCTTTTTTTGGTATGACAACCAGTGTGAAGATCTAGTTTCATCTGAAGATTTTTCTTTTAAAGGAACTAAGGGGTTTTGCAGATTTGGCAGGTTCCCAAACAATAAATGACATTTATGGAGACACCTTGAAATGCCTCTAATATCATAAAGCGTATGGCTGTGATTTCATTCCAAGGAAAGGGAGCTGCTGAAATTCTCTATGGAAAAAAGCCCAATTATTAAAATACCTGTATTTTATGGTCAGACTAAAACAATGATTTTTTTAATAATGTCTGTGTGGCACTACTTTAATCATAGAGAAGAAATCTGTTTAGTGGCATTTATAATGGAGAAACAGACAAATGCTTCATATTATTAAAAAATACAGTGAGGATTCAGCAGTTGTAATAGAGTGACACGTCTGTTTCCACATTCTAAAATATCACTGCTGACACTATTTTTAAAATATGCCCCACATCAAACTTACTTAATAAAAGCTTCAGTTATGGAAGCTTTGCGAAAATATACATAAATCCATAGATTTTATTTCCAGACAATAGAGTACTGACCCAAAATATTTTTTTTTCTGCTTGATAAATAACAAAAGCATATTTCTTCAGATTTTGAAAGTACAAAACTGACCAGAGCTCACAAGCTGCCTGATGTTTGCAATGTGCTATCTCTCGTTCATATTGCTATGTTACCTCATAAGGCTTCAATGCTTTTTCAGCTGCTCTGCTCAAACTTCAGTTCTCACTGAAGTAAGAGCTTCCAGGATGAAACCTGTAGATGACTTTATTTTTATAGCAAAAGATAACTGTTCACCAGCATCCCAAGTAGGACGTACTGCTGGATACATTATGAAACTGGATGAAGGCTACATCTTAATTTATTATCTTCTTTTTTTGTTGTTGTTGTTTTCTGGATTTTTTTTTGTTTTGTTTTGTTTTTCTGTGGTGCTGCATAGTAGACTTAGCTGTAACCCCCTCATTGAGTCTTGGCCTGCTTGCATTCCTGGTTAAGGCACAGTACTTGCAGTTAATCCCATGGGGATGGTTGGAGCTCCTGATGCTGCCCTGTTGTGTGTCTTCCTTATGGCACAGACTGTCTTTGCAGTGGTGTGGCTGGGAGGGGATTCCCAGGTCTCTCACAGGGCAGGAGGAAGGAGATAGCTCTTCTGAGCAAAGTATCTGGAAATAGGACTAGGGCACTGCTGGCTTCTGCTCAGAGGTAACATGTATGGCCACGTGGAGAGGCAGAGCCATACTGATCCACCTGCAGAGCTTTCTGGATTGTTTTGGACAGCGTGTTAAACTCTTGGTTTGAGCGTGAGTTTAAAAGCTTCAAATCCAAGAAATCACACAAATTTGTAGACTGTATTTCAGTGAAAGATGTAAGCATATGCTGAAATGCTTTGCTAAATCTTAGCTGCAGTCACATATAGTTTGTGCTCACTGAAATTGAAAACGGTGGGAATAAACGTCCTTTTTTATTTGTTTTACAATTTCTATTGCTTTCTCTGTGCTCCCAGATCCTAAAGAGCTTTTAGCTTGTAGGCTTTTTAGCATATACTGTACTTGGATTTTTAAGGACCCATGGTTTGTGAGCATGTGTATAAATGCAGCCTGGGTATGCACACACAGAAACATCACATGCTGATGGAAAACAGGAAAAAATAAATCACCAAGTCGTGTTTAAACTTCCTCAATATTTTGAGGAGGTCCTGTCCTATTCAGTCCTGAGCAAACTCAGTTCATGTTGACTTCAGTGTGAGGGAGGAGCTCCCAGCAGCTGGCCAGGTCAGGCCCAGCAGGAGCGAGTGTAGGTATGAGCAGTTCCTGCCTATAGCCGCTCTGCAGTCACCCCTCGGTGTGATCCGATGCCACCTGACAGCAGCAGCGTGATACATTTCTCACTGTGACCTGATAGGAGTGACTGTGCTCTGCCCACTCGCCTGGCTCTGTCTGCCTGTGCCAGGGGATGGATGTGGGTGGCTCTGATTTGGGGAGGAGAAGGACCCAATTCGGGAAATCTTACTCAAGTTAGTGAATGGCTGTTAATGTGAAACTAGAGGCCAAATCTTGCGTTTCAGAGATCCCAGAGTTGTTTCAGAGCACCTTTGACGAAGTCTTTGATGTTGTTTGTATTAGTGCAGCTGCTGTGATCAGAGCATTTGTCCATTGATTAAATTTGCATAAGTAAAGGGTGCTAGATTAGGCATTAAAGGGGGTAGATGTCCTCTTTCCAGTAAATTTTTATGGCCTACATAAATTCCCTTCTCTAAAGAGGAGAAAACCTGAGCAGGCACAGCTGGTGTGACAAAGGAGAAGAGGGTTAAACAGCCTCTGTCAAAGGTGGTTTCTGAACCACTCACACTCACCCGCTACTCTTGCACACCTTTCCAGCTGGCTTTTTGAGTTAAACTGCACACAAGAAAAAAAAGCTAGCCTTTCAGAGGGTGAAAGGCCAGAGAACTGAGAAACATAAAAAGAAATTGTGTTCAACAACAGCAAAAGGATGGTGGTCTCAGAAATTACCTCACGAATAATATTATTATTCCCACATTCTATACCTACTTGAGGCCACTTTCCATGCATACCCAAAACTGCCAATAAAGTTGAGAAGCTTTGAAGGTACAAGGAGATTTATGTTGTCTTACCTGGATCTGAGGCTCAATTTCAGTAGTTTATTTTCAGCAAATTCTCCTACTTGAACTCCCAATTCTTGCAGTTCTGCATCACAGGTAAAAAAACCAAAACTAAACCAAACAAACCAAAAAACTGTTGAATTCTAGTGACTCTTACCATCAGCATCTTCTTTCTATAGTAACTGGCTAAGTAGATAAATTATTCGTCTTTGTAGCATTTCCTCTGGAAATTCCATTCCTGTTTTCACCCAGAGGACCTCTAAAGCAGCCCCTTCACACGTTGACACTTGGATGTGGATTTATATGACAGATTGTAAAGGCTGCAAAACCTCTAGCACATCTACAAAGTGGGTTGCAAATTGTATTTATCCAGGGGAGTGAGACAATTTTTACATTTGGAAAACAAACCTGCACCAAAAGTCCAAGCTACTGACATGCAGTCAGGAATACCCAAAGGCTTTGCCAGATCCCCCAGTCTTAATCCCACCGAACTCTGGCAGACATCTCATTGACTTCGAGCAGAAAAGAAGCAGAACCTCCAAATCCCTGTAGACCACAGCAAGCCCCAGCTTCCTGATTTCACTGGAGATTTTGATACCACTTTAAATTTTTGTTAGAAAGCAGAACAAGATTTTTCATCAGAAGCCTGTCCTTTTCAGAGTCCTGAATAGTGTTTTTATCTCAGAGAATTGCTGTGAGTTGTCTCTGAGTTGTTCTGCTATACGAGGTAAATATATTTACCTTCCATTCTTGGATAGTTTGTATTTGTGTATAACCCTCTGTTAAAGGTGCTTCCATTTTTCTAAGAGCTCACGCTTCTGTGGCATTGTTTGTGCCAAAAGGGAGCAGGAATAATTTCCATGGAAGCGCCGCTGTCCAGGTGGGAGCAGTGTGGGTGCACAGAGCCCAGAGGGGCTCCCCAATGGTTTGCAGCAGTCGGGGTTTGGGAGCTCTGCTCCAGACCTTCCCCTCTGGGAGAATGGAGCTCCTTGGCCCTGTGCCCAGGGCAGCTGAGCCCGTGCCAGCACAGTGCCCCTCCTGATCTCAGCTCTTGGGCACCTGGGCTCTACCGCCCCATCTCTGGAGCCTGTGCCCCTCAAAGAAAACCAGCACAGGCTTTATTATTATTTGTTTCAGAAACTAATGACCTCTCTACAAGACAGTAGTTTTCCAGGCATATCCCTGCCTCACTTTCCTCTGAACCCATGGACTTTTTTGGTGATTTACAAAGGAGTCCACTAAAGTATGTGTCTTCTCCTCTGAATGTTGTCAAAAGACATTGTCATTCTTCTGACCCACCCTTAGACAAGCTCTCCTACCGAGTGGCCTGATTCTAGCTACTCTCTAGGTATCTTTGGGTTTTAATTCACCTGCCTTTTCCTCCAGCAGCTCCATCTCTCTGGTTGTTGGAGCTCAGCACTGATGCCTGAGATCTGCTTCTCCCCACTCCTCTGCAGCCACACTAGGCTGGACTGAATTCAGGGGAGTTCTCTGCTCCAAGTTTTAGGACCCCTCTGTTTTCCCTGATGGAACATGATTACTGACCCTGTACAGCTGGATACAGTGGTTTCATAGCTCAGACACACCTACTGAGAGCTACGAGACAGATTTTCCACATCATCCTTTACATGAAGGGCTCCATACCGAGCCCCTCTCTGCACTTCTTGGGAGTGAGCAGGGAAATTCTTAATTTGGATATATTCAGGATATATCATTCTCCAGATTTAGCAGGCCTGAGAATATCTCATCTATCTTGCTCGTGTATTCAGCGTCAGTCTTATAATAATTTATTTGCTAATTTTCCATCAAATCTGTGTATTATTGAGGTTATTGCCTGAAGACAAAGTCCAATTAGCAAATTTTGTCACTTACCCCATGCTGGCAGTTCGGGTGTAAATCAGTGATTAAACAAGGCCTCTGCTCAAGACAGGTTAAGTGGGGTGAAGGCCAGATATGTTCCTACCCAGCGAGTGTTGGTGGCTGTGAAAGCACAGCACAGCTGAGGGCAGGATCCCCATCTGGAGCAGTGTCGGCTCTCCTGGGACAGCCCAGCCTCCTGTCAGCCCCGTGCTGCTGCAGTCCTGCACCACTGCAGTCCCATCCATCCTCACTCAGGTGTCTCCCAGATCTCTCCGTGCCACTGTCACTCCGTGCTGCTCACCCACCCAGCATCTGTGCAGTGTCTGGTCCCTCTTCAATCCCTTCTTCATCCCCCACACACTCTTCCAGCCACAGTGAAGGACACAGGGACACATGTCACCCTCTGTAAGGCACCACTCTTCCCACCCAGGTCGGCTGTGGAGTGCCCTGTTTGTGGGGTGACAGTCCCAGGCTGGGAGCTGTCGTGTTACCCGAAGGCAGTTTCAGAGTCAGATCCAGTACCCCACGTTCCAGCAAAGCGCTACAAAATGTGCCTGCATGTGAGCTGCAGCACAAAGCTCATTAATTTTAATAGCTATTGTGAACTTAACCCATACACAGACTTTTGAGCAAAGCACCTGAAGAGGCAGGAGCAAGTGTTTTCCCTGCATGTCAGGAATGCTCTGAGAGGCAGATTCTGGGCACGGTGCAGGAGCACTGCCACACCAGCGTGGCAGCTCTGCAGCGAGGGGTGAGCCTGCCGGGGCTCCCCGGGGCGCTGCCCTCTGTCAGGCAATTGGGTGTATGCTGCAGATGAGAACGAGTAAAGGAGCCAAAACCCAGAGGTTTTGGTTATATGCAGTGCCTTTTCTGAATTAACATATGAATTCTCGTAGAGGTTAACATAGTTTTTGGATTCATATAATGCACCTGAGATTTAGAGATAGAGCTTTTGAGTTTTTCTTATCTGGTCATTGACTGAGCACATGCCTCTCTGGTTTGTAAGGGAACTTAGACCAGCAGAACCCATAAGATAAAAACCCAAAGGAGGGCCTTTCCCCCTTCTCATCCTCTGTCTTCCCCCCCCAGTCTGCCTGTGGATGTTGTACTTAGTAAAGCTGGAGCAATCAAACGGTGTCCCTTTGCCAGGCTGCTGTATCAGGTGGTGTAAGCTGAACCTGTGTGTCCCCATCTGCAGAGTTCTGTACAGGTGCTACATGGCCAAGGTCACACAAGTCCTTGCAGCACTTTGATAAGCTCTGGGAAAGGTGTGAAGTGTTTGTTCCTACAGGTGTTGTGTCCTACAGCACTGCGTGTTGCTGCTTGGAAACATCCAGCACAGCTCCTGGACACATCCAGCGCAGCTGCCGAGCAGGGGGAGGACTGGCCAGAGCTGCTACAGCTTGAGCTGCACCAGCCCCAGGTGCCAGAGGAGGAGCACATGGCTTGGTCTCTATGGAAAATAAAAATAATCTGTAATAGGGGTGTAATTGCAGCTGGGAATGATGATGTTAGATAGCCTGTCTCTGTCACTGACTGGAACAGTCCTGGATGCAGTGTCTGTCAGAGCCTGTGGAAGAAGCACACTGCCATAGCAGATTTCTGTGTCTTCCCCGTGCTGTTGCACAGCTGGAGCAGTAGCTTTGGTGGTAAAGGAGACTAATCCCTGTAACCCTAACCCTGCATCCCAGTGACTTAGGGAGATGGGAAGGAAGGAATTTATATGAAAACTGTTTCTTCAGACCTGTATGTGTCCACCTTTCCAGGATCTCCTGCTAACTGGCATGTAGGGAGCCACAGCAGAGCTTGAGCTGTCTGCTGGGATAAAGGTGTTTGCTCCTTCCTGGACTTGATAACCACTTACTTCCCAGCCACAGACTGGGAACTGCCCACAGGCTCTGGAGAGGAAAGCAGAGTTTAGCCTTTGGGAGTGCAAATCTTACTGTAATTGGGTGCTGCGATTGGGTCCTGTCGATGAATGAATTATTTGTGTGTTTGCGTAGAAGAGTTGAAAAGTTCAAGAAAATACTGCCTAGCTGATGTCCGATGAACATTTGTTCAGAAATTATTTTTTCTCTGTGTACACTTACAGCCTGCGTTGTGTGGAGTTCTAGGCATAAGTGGGTATTACGGTGCCTAGGAAGGGGCAGACCAAGCTCCTTATGTGGAGGAGCAGATAACAAATCAGCACTCAGATGACTTAGAGAAGTAACATGGTTGTGATGCTGTACCTGGCACAGGCTGTTCAAAAATTTGAGAAAATTGCACAGTTCTCCCCAGATTGCAGCTTCCTTGCCTCAGCTAGTGAAAAGGAAGAGCAGGCCTGTCCATGCAGCTGGTGCAGCCGAGCAGTGGGCAGGAGGGATGTCACTGTGGCCTCTGAGAGCAGTGCAAAAGATGAACATTGGGTGGTGTGTCCAGTGCCTTTGGTGCAAACCCCAGCAGACCTTGCCTTGTTTTCTGCTCTTCCCTTTCATGTTCTGCAATGACAACATGACTGTAGCTGAGTTGCACTTACCACATTAGTAATTCCCACCCTTCCTACTTACAACAGGTTGAAAACTAGTCTGGTTTACTAAAACACACAAAGGGAAGCCAGCAGACAAGGAGACCAAAATTTCAACTTTTTTTTCATTTAGCAATCTGTATTTATATCAGTTTTTGAGGTTAGTTGGTCAAGTTTGGTTTGTCATTTCTTTTGCTGCTACTTTTGCTTACCACTTACCTGACAGGGCACTTTGGTACCAGCAGCATAATGTAAGTATTTTTCAGCAGTCAATTTCAGGATGGTAAGAGGAAAAGCATTAGCAGTGTATTGTGAGAAACCACTCCCACAGGGTGCTGTAGAAGTAATTGTCTCTTCCTTTTAGTTGCTGCAAGTGGAGGCTCTTTCCTGCTCAACAGTGTGGTGTGAAGTACTGTAAAGATGCTGTACTATGAAGTGCAGCATCTTTATGCTCAAAACAAAGGGGGATCTCCTTTATTGATTGCTGCTTCATGTGCTGTGCATCCAGTTCCCTCATGGCATGGAGAGGAGTTATGTAAAGATGCAGGTTCAGTAGCTTTGTACTGGAAATTGTGTCCCGAGGTCACAGCTCACCACCGCACCGCTGGAGCTGACGAGGCGTTACCCCTTCATAGTTGGTCTTTGAACACACATCACTGGTGTTTGTCTTTTGATTCATAAACTTTTGATTTATAAAGACCCTGCAATGGCAAGTAGACCTAGTCTGCTTAGGGGGATATTTCATGAACTACTTAGGAAGTTTATAAAACAGACTCCCTAGATTATGAAGCAAAGGGGTATCTGTTTTGTAAGGAACATGTTATGAAATGAATTTGTCTCTAGGCCTAACTTAATTATTTTAATGATCCTACTGGTGGTTGTTGTAGGTGTCGATCTGTGTGCATATTGTGACCTACATGCTTGCGATCATTTATGAAATCTAAAGATGCAAAAATACATTGGACCTTATTATTTCCTTGCCTCCTTCCACTGAAATAAATGGAGATGGTTTGGATATTGGTATGTTGGGCCAAGTCTCTCTTCCAGTGAAGTCAGTGAGAGTTTTACTGTAAGCTTAAATGAAAAGAAAACAAGCCCTGTTGTTTTAGAAAATGAGCCTAATAATAGACCTGGCCAAAATAATCCTTAGTGTAACCCTGTGGTCCTCTGTGGAGTTACACCAGGGATTGAACTGCTGTGCCATGTGGTGAGGAGTTACAAGAATCTGGGCACTGCAATAAGGTGCTTCTGCTGGGTATCCACAGTGCTCAGTCTCAGAGACATCTGAGGGTGTAAAATCAACAGTCAAATGAAGACAAAGTGTCCTGCCCTTACGGGTGCATGCACAAACCTCTCCTGGCCTTCCCAAAGACATGACTCTGCTGGTTTTGAAGGAGTTCCCTTAAATTTGTATCTGTATAACTGAAATCAGAATTAATCTATTCATGGGTTAATGAAATCTTTAAGAACAAAGTGCATATTTAAATAGAAGAAATATGCAGGCATGCAAACACAGGATTCATATGTGAAAGCAGAAGGGAAGCTGGATCTCTGGAGCACAGAGTAACAAGCTGGTGTGGAGGATGCCAGGCGGGAGCTGATGCAGACTGTGCCCCATGCTGCTGTTAGCCTCATGAACTTTGCTAAGTTTTTGTTATGTCAACTGTAATAAATTGATAAGCATAGCTAGGCCTTGCAGTACCTCAGCTTGTTCCCTTGTGCTGTTCTGACATTAAATGCATAATCTGATGACAGGGACAGGTACTGTCAGTCGCTCTCATCGCTGGTATAACTCCACTGATACAGAATTACTCCAGGTTGGTGGCTTTCCCAACCTGAACTTGGAGCTGGGAGAAGCTGCAGAGCTGGAATTAAACTCCAGAGTTACAAACTCACATCTCTGTGCTCTGTCCAGAAAACTCCCTACTCCTTCATCTCAGCTGCTGTGATTAGCATGTACTTCAATCTTTTGATGCTTGAAAATGAAATGACATCTGTAAAAACTTCAGAGGGGTTTGTTTTTACCTGACTTGCTCTCACTTGAAACTCTGCCAGGCAGGACAGCTCTTAGGTTCACAAGTGTGCCTGACTGTGTTCCTTCCTGATGCAGGCACTGACAGCTGCATGTCTGTCAGAGCTGGGCACCAGGGCACAGAGGCAGAGCAGAGGAATGTGGTGTTCACCTGTACTGTGTTAAATTGACTCTACTGCAGTATGGGATGTGTTCAAAGGCTAAAATTGCTGCTTTTTTATCTGCTGAGGATCACATAAAGCAAAACCTGGGAGGAGTCCTGCACATGGATGCTGGGAAGTTATTATGCAGCATTTGCACCGTTCCTCTTGGTCAGACTCAGAAGGGATCAGTTGGCAAGCACTGGAAACTGAGATTTACACCATAAAGCTGAAACACTGAAGGAATCCCAGTCCAAAGGGCAGGCTCCTGTTGCGCCTCCCTCCTAATGGAGTGCAGATGCTGCCAGTGCTGCAGGTAATCCTTTTAGATCTGGGAGACGCTTTTGCAGCAGCAAATCTCTCTCCTGAGAAAGCGGACAATGAAAACCAGGGACTCTGTAACCTCTTTGGTGTCATACTGCGTTAGGCCAACAATTTGTATCAGGGCAATTTACACCAAAGGCTGCAGCTTTGGGATTTGGGGAATGTGGTGTGCAGACTGCTGCCTAAACTCTGCCCTGGCAAAACTCTCACACAGTTCCATGGGCAAATTTGACTAGTGGAACTCCATGGGAACCAGTACATGACAGTAGAGAGACAGGGTCCTCTGCTTGTGCCAGGGCTGTCTGGGAGGGAATGAGGGCTGAATTTGGGCTGGTAGTACATAATATTGCTGTTGAATGAGGAAAAAATTCAGTGACTGCTTTTTAATCTTACAGAGCGGGGAAAATAAAGCTTGGAGTTAATACCAGTTTCAAACGTATTTCTTCTTTGTTTCACATCCAGCTGTATTCTGTTTGCAGGCATGAGGGTTAAAATGGGGGCCTGCTTCTGCTTCCAGTTAAATCAGAGGTGGTTGTGGTCTTGACTGCACTGGAACTAGAATCAAACCCATGACCACAGTATTGTATTTAAGAATTAATCTCTCACAGTCACATAAGAAAGTCAGGTTCAGCTTTCAGTAGCTCATCAGAGCTCAACAGTTTACTTATTATTTTAAAATTTTTGATGAGCTTAATTCTGTAGGGCAAGTGTCCTCTGGGCAGCAGGTATATTGCTGTCTCCTTCCCAGGTGTGGGTTCCTTCTCTATAGCCCCTAGACGGGGACTCCTCCTTTTTTTGGGAACGTGGCCATGGAGGTGGGCTCTTCCCAGCAGACATGGTGGTGGTGTGTTGCTTCCTGTCTGTCCCTGCTCTCCAGCTGCAGAAGCGAAAAACCTGCTGGAAATTCCTCTTTGTTTCTGCTCATCTGCCAGTGGCTCAGGCTCACCAGGAAAAAACTTACACAAGTCTTCCTACTTGGTGTGGCTCTGTGGGCTTTGGGGATTGTTTTGTTCAAAATAGCTTTTTAACAAGTCATTCTTGATGTGTTCAGTTTCTTTAAATGAACAGCCAGGAAAAATACATTGGGTACAGCTTAATCAAATGTAAGAATAAACAAGAGAACAATCATTATTCGTTCATCATTTGAAGCGTGGTAATAAAATATGGATAGAGAGAGCTGGATGCAACTTCCCAATCACACACATGCTTGTAGAGAAATAGGACCAGTGGCAGTCTCCTGTAACTTCCTGCAGTGTCTTTGCTCCAGAGCAGGTGCTGATGTGAGCAGTGCTGTAATGCAGCAGTTTTACATTCTGGGACTGGGCAAAATCGGTGTAATTTACTCAGTGGAGGACAGAAGGATGGGCTGCAGGAAAAGCAAATAGAGTAAGGATGTAAGACAAGCTGGGTTCTTTCCAAATGATTGTCAACACCAGGAGAGCTGTACCAGTTCAGTGGATCAGCATACCAAGGAAATGTCTGAGCAGCATGGGCAGCTGCTTGTAAGCATAAAGCTGATTTATCAGTACCCAGAGAGACTGGAATCGTTCCTGCTCACAGCACTGGGGAGTGTCCCTGTGCAGCACAGGCCAGTGTGGGCACCAAGGGTCACTGAGTGTCCCTGCTCAGCCCAGGCCACGCAGAGCTGCAGGGTCCTGGGCAGCCTGTGTCTGGGAACTGTTTCCTGTGAATCTGGAAATAAAGGAGATAATCATAGGAAAAAAATGCTCAGCTTTCATATGTCTGGGATTAGAAATGAAAGGGCTGTGACCCCAGCAGGTTAGACATTCTAGCTGTTTATGTGAGCAGTGTGTACCAAAGCCAGTGTGTTGGTTGTCACCATTTGTGCTTTATAAAAGGTTGTGAAGCCCTTGAGTCAATGATATCCCTCTTTCTCCTACTGAAACGTCCTGGTTTCACAGCACCCACACATGCAAAAGATGTGGAGGGCCAGACTCACACCCTGAAAGGGAAATGAGTTCCATTTGAAATTTTCCCTGCCTTCTCTGAGTCTCAGTGGGAGTTTCACTCTTGACTTCAACGAGTGAGGATTTAGCCCATTTATATTATAATATAACTAGTGTCTGCATGTTTTCAGCTTCCCAGCATGCCCAGTTGTACTGGGGTGTTGGTAATGAAAGTAATGTCCAGATTTAGTGAGATTGAAAATCTTAGTAAAATACTGAGTTATCCTCCTCTGTAAGTTACAGAAGGAAGGTGAGCAGCAAGAGAGCTGGCGTTTGGTGCAGCCCTGCTCTCGCCAGGGCCCTCGTAGCACCCTGAGTAGGGGAAAGGGATGGTTAAAGGAATAGCAAGAAAAGACTTGTACAGGCAGGAATGTTTTATTTGAATTGTGTATCTTCTCATGTATTAACAACTTAATTTTCTTGAGTATCTGCAACTTGCACAGAGTTTGAGCTGCAGTGAAGTTCTGGCAGGATTGGGACCTGTGGAAAAGCAGGGAACACTTTGGGAAACTAAGATGCTAGTTTTGAATTTTGGTTTCAATTAAAGAATTTTTGTTCTGAGTTGATTTTCATGACCAATATTTAGTGTAAATTATGTGTTGAGAAAACATGAGAGGCCCAGAACCCTCACAGGCCTCAAATCAGAGGAGCAGGAACAATGGCATAATAGAAACAGGATACAACACAAATTTATATTAAAGTTTTTAATCTTCACCAACTATTTAGGCAAAAGTTCAGTTAGAATGAAGTAAAAGGCACAAGGAGAGAAAAGAATAAGCTGAATGTTATATTGGAAAAAACTAATAGTACCAGAAATCCAGTTTACATGCTTCTTTAACTTCAAGGGTAAGGCCACAGTTTAAAATAAAGAGAGGAATTCCCAGATAGATGGGTATTACCAGCAGTGTAGCAACTTCTGCGTAGTTACTGGATCTCGGCGTATTTCACTGAAAGAATAATATTCAGCTCCTACCCTAAACACATTCTGTGTTTTGAAGGCTCATCATGGATTGTAATATTATTTGGTTTTATTAAAAATCTGCAAGTCAGCCAGACTCTGCTGTTCTCACTCTCCCCAAACAGTTGGTGCTTGTTAGGAGCAGGGGTGGCAGAACTGGCCTGTCTTGCACTGCAGTAACAGCAGCCTCTCTGCTGGATTGGGGTGCTGGGGGTCCTCACACTCGACATGATCAGAGCCCTGTTCTGGTCATGGTTACTCCAGAGCAGCTCAGGCAGACCAAACAATGGGATTCGTATGGTTAAACTTCATAAACCATGGGAGGCTCTTTGTCACTGTCCCTGGTGTAAAAGATGAACAAGCCATGGCAGTGGCAACTTCCAGAAGTGGGAACTTCTAATGAAGAAATGCAAATTGTACCTGTATTTGAAAGTTACATTTTTTTCCCTTGTTAAGCACAGTAAATGCTTTTCATGACTGATGAGTTCAATAGGTGTGGTGGGATGCTGATGTGCGTGTAGCAAAAGGGTTCTGTCCTCTGTGTGTGTCTCTGCTTGCCTTACCTATGGATGTAGTTATGTGCCCAATTAAATGAAAGGATTCATGATACAGCAATTAACATGCTAGAACTGTTTGTTTAGTGAAGTATTTTAATAGCTGTTAACACACTAAAATAGACAAACTCTTGAAGAAGGCGAACTGGAATCCTCAGCCTGATGAAGGGTGTCCTGCCACCATTACTCGTGGCTAAGCAGCACTTTACACCTGTTGGTCACCCACAAGACACGAGAAATTGGAGATAAGTGACCAGTGCTGATGGGCCTAATCCCAGTGAGGTGAAGGGTTTAGGGTTAGTGAAAAGCTTGGAAGGGAGAGCTTACGGGAATCTCAATTCCCTTAGTATTTGGTCTGCTCATTGTAATTGTTTGACCACTCCTCCTCCTCCCTGTTGGGATGTGTGGCGGAAGGGATGCAGGGCCAGAGTGGCTCTTGACTACCAAGAGAATCTTTTCATTCAGGAAAAGACACAGGCTTCTCTGCCTGGGATTAGTGTTTCCACTTCCTTGTCTTACCTGCTAATTTTTGTCGAGTTGATACTGTTTCTACAAATTAAGAGGTAAGTGTAGTGCATCAAAATATGAATACACACATATTTCAGGAAATTATGTATCAAAGTCATCTGCTAAAGTGTCGTAAATGTGGGGATAGGCTATTAACAACAAGCATCTCTCACCGTTACCACGAATGCTTTGTGGTATTTCAAAAATAATAGGTAATTTCTACTTCAGTGGATTTTATTACCTGTTGCTCCAGTGGACTTTAATTGATAGTAACAGTGAACAGAAAACACAATTGTCTATGGCTTTGTTTTAACTACAAAATCCATTATATACCTAATTTTGCTTTTTTAGTGGTGGCATAGAAAGAAGAAAGAAAATCCTTCCAGAGCTTCCTAAGAGTGATTCTGTATGGTAGATTATAATGTTCTTTATGGATTATTGACTTTTAAAAATACATGTTGATACTGTATAGACTAGCTCTGATCTGTTACAGAAATAGATATCGTAGCCTGAACAGCAAAATATGAAGTATTAAATCTAGGTAATAGATCCTGCAGTTCCTTCAGGTGCTTAATAGTTGATGAGTGTAATATCCTTCAGAAGCATGGCAAAGTGAGCATATGGCTCAAAAAACTCCTGTGGCATTCCAGGATCAGCACTGGGAGGCAGGAACAGGAAGTTACGGGAACTGGAGATGGATAAACGTGTTACCTTGTGAGTTACCTCCTTGTAGTGGGTTGGCCCTGGCTGGACTCAAGGCACTACCAAAGCTGCTCTCTCACCCCCTCCACAGCTAGACAGGGGAGGGAAAATACGATGAAGGTTCGTGAGTTAAAGACCAGGAGAGATCACTCAGGAAATACCATCACAGGCAAAACAGGCTGGAATTAGAGATACTAAGATTTATTTGTTACAAAATCAAAGCAGGATAATGAGAAGTAAAATAAACCCTTAAAAACATCTTCACCCCACACCCCCTCCTTCCCAGCTCTGTCTCCTCCCCTGATGACATGGGGAGACAGGGAATGGGGGTTTGGTCAGTTTGTTCCCCATGGCTTCTCCCGCTGCTCAGGGAGAGGAGTTGTTCCCCTGGAGTACCGTGGGGTCCCTCCCACAGGAGGGTTCTCCAGGAACTTCTCCAGCGTGGCTCCATCTC
>VWZT01009617.1:96294-111005 GCA_013397055.1 Pachycephala philippinensis
TCCCTCTCCTTCTCCACTGACCTTGGTGTCTGCAGAGTTGTTCCTCTCACATGTTCTCACCCTGCTCTTCTCTGGCCACAATTACAACTGTGCAGTAACTTTTTTTCTTTCTTCTTCTTAAATCTGTTATCACAGAGGCATTACCACCATTTCTAATGGCCCAGCCTTGGCCAGTGGCACATCCGTCTTTGGAGCTGTCAGGGGTTGGCTCTGCCAGACACGGAGGAAGCTCCTGGCAGCTTCTCACAGAAGCCACCCCTGTAGCTCCTCTGCTACCAAAGCTTGGCCATGCCAACCCAAAACACCCCGCACCCTTCTGCTGAGATTGGAGTGTACTGCTTGATGCTCTTGTTAAAAATGGAGGCTTTTGTATCTGCTTGGTTCTCACAAGTCAGTTTTGTTTTGAACATCTGAGGTAGCTCACCTGTGCCATCAGGATTGACTGGTGTGGGGCTGAGTGATGCCAGGCAGTACCTGTGGGACACTGGCACCCGAGCCTGCCCTGCTGAAGGGTGGGTGCTTGCCCCATGTGGGAGTATTAGGAGAAGGAGATTAGGTCAGGGTGGCTCGAGCCTGTGGAGTGGTGGGTGACCTGTCTGACGCCACAGGCTTGATGCCTGCACTGCACTTGGGACTGGAAGCTGGTACCTGACCTGGTACCTACTTTTACCAGAAGGTCCTTTTGGGGCACCTCTCTGTGCCGTGAGGCACACGCGGCTCTTGGATGTCGTGGTTTGCAGAGCAGTTTGATACCCCAACTTTGAGACTCAGACTCTCATACACACAGTTTTTCCTCATCACTGTCCGAACAAAAGATGCTTAAAATTCTCCCCAGCCGAAACACCCTTCAAGCCAAGCAGATGCCTGCAGCAGTCTTAGGTGGTGAAGATGTTGTCTTTGATTAAAGTGGAAGAGCTGCAGGGGCAAAGCCTCACAGGGTTTCTGCAGCATAGGGCAGCCAGGTTGGGTGGGCACCGACAGTGCTGCAGCTCCTGCCTCTCCTCAGCGCTTTCTTCTCTCAGCTGGAGGAGGGCTTAACATCACTGCTCAGAGAGCAGGGAGGGGAGGTGTGGTATGACCACAACTGTCACACTCATTGTAGCTGACGTTTTAAACTGAGGCAGATCAGAAAACCTTCTGCAGGCAGATGCAACTTCTAGCCACGTTCCTCACTGTACAGGGCGAGTGAGCTTGTGTCCTGGCAGAGGCACTGCCTTCACACCTCTCTCTTGTAACTAATGCCAGGCCAGAAGGCAGGTGACACCCATCTGCTGGGTTATCCCTGTCCTCCTCTGGCCAGTCTGGCATGCTTTTCAGACAGGCTGGGTGTTTTAAGGTCCCTCCCTGGAGAAAGCTGCAGGTGCTTTCCCCATTACGGTTTGCTTTGCTGGCAACTTGTGCACAAATCCAAACAGTTTTACAGAAATAATAGAAATAGGAAAAATGCTGCAGGGAAGGTCTGACAGCACTGTCCACTGCCCACTCAGCCTGTGCTGCTTCAGCTGGGCTGTGGCAGTGCCAGCAGAGAACTGGCTCCTGGCACAGGCACCTCAGAGGCTTTCCACAGTCCTTTCCCAGCAGTTCCTGCCTTGTGACGGGACAGGCAGCAGACTCCTGACAGACACAGCCAGGCAGGCAGCAGTGCCAGACACAGCGCAAGGCCTCTCAAGCACCTCTGCTCCAATTCATGGCATTTTTCTCTTCCAAGCAGATAACAGTATCTATGCTACGCACCTTGAGCAAATATTTAAGAGATAAGCTCTGTTTGTGCTCAGCAGCAGTGATTGGACTCCACTCATCCACTGGGGATGCTTTGCTAGCCTGTCCCACAGGGCAGTTTTAGGTCATGCTCAGTGTCCTACCTCTAAACAACCCTCTTCTTCCTCTCTGTGGCATTTCCCACAGCACCTCCTCCTTCTCCAGCTCCACAGCCAGGCCCAAAAGCCAGGTACAGCTGACAGCCCCATAAAGCACAGGGAGAGCTGCAGAGCTCGTGTTGGCCGTGCTGTGCGTTTGCAGTGAGGACAGGAGGGCACACGGAGGGGCAGGGTCAGCAGGGAGGACACCAGGTGCAGCACAGACCTGCCACACGTTCGCAGGACCCACAGACAGGCATTTCTCCCTTCCTCCCCTGTCCTCCCATGAAATTAGGAAAGAGGCACGTTTTAATGACAGTTCACTGAAATGTGCATTCCCTGCTGATTTGACATTGGGCAGAAAAAGTGTCTACAAAATCAATTTTTAATAAATGTAAACAACTAAATTATGAATGACAAAAATATCACTGAACAGTTAAATATTAATCATGTAATTACTTAAATTAATACTTTTAGTGCAATATTGTGATAGAGAGTTCTACTTCTGCTGTGTCACTGCACTGGCCAGACCAGTGCACAGGGGACGACAGGACCACAGTGGCCCCCACGGCAGAGGGACCTGGGGGCCTTAGGGCCTCATGGTGCCACAGCCCCAGTTGCTGGTTGTCCCACAGGTCCCACAATACTGGGTGCTCTTCTTAAGACCTCTGGAACTAGATTTATTAGGAAAGAACTTCTATTTCCTGTTCAAAATAAAGCTGTCAAGAAAATGGCTAAACTGGCCCAAACCAGAAAGCAAAACTGCCCCACCCTAAAAACGTTTCTGTCCCAAAGTGCCACGAAACTCACCAACAGCTGTGTGGGATGTGCAGACCCACAGCTGTGCTCAGTGATGATCTTTGGGAAGACCAAAGGTGCTCTGGAGGGAGCTGGGGGTGCCAAAAGCCCTGGCTGCTTCTGAGATGGAGTTGGGAAAGTTGGTGAAGGAGGTGGTTTGTGTGAGCTCTGCCGTGGGGGCTGGACTCACTGCCCTGCCGGCCCTCCCTGTGCTGCTGCCTCAGCAGGTGCTGCAGGGAGCCCGCAGGCTGGAAAATTGGTCACCAGGATTAAGGGGGGTGGGCAGCAGCCTTCTGTAGGTACTTGAGGGCAGCACAGGGCTTCTTTCCTTGCCCGAGAAACTAAGAAAAGAATTTACTGGCACTCTTGTCCTTGTGGGTTGGCTGGCTGTGTTGTTTGTTTTTAATCTAATAAAAGAAGATCTTAATATCATAGTAAAATTGGTACAAAGCTAGAAACTCGCCCCTCGGCATTTTGGCGAAACATTATTGAAAATGTAAAAGCCTTTAGCAGAAACAACAGAAGCACAAAGAAACAGTAGGAATGGGATCAACAGGTTGTGTTCTGGCTCTTGGGAGAGACAGAGAGCTGCAGCCAGCCAGGGCTCGAGGTGCCAGGCTGGAGGCTGGACACCAGCCCGGCGGTGGCTCTGCAGCAGCGGTGGCCGAGGGCAGGGACCCTTCGAGGGCAGGGACCCTTCGAGGGCCAGGGTGGGCAGCGCTGCAGAGCAGCGACCAGACACCTGGGAAGGGCACTTTGCTGGGAGGGCAGGAGCGACTGAGGAGGGAGAACAGGCCCCTGGGAGGATCTGTGCACTGGGCAGATGGTGTGAGCATAGCGGGACCTGGCCAGGGCGGTGGAGGCAATGGAAAGACACACTTGGCATCCTTAGGCTTGCAACTGCTGGAGTTGATCCTGGCTCAGTCTGCTCCCTGTATGGAAATTAAATATTGGACACAGATTATACGAGCGTTTCTAAATTAGAAAGCGAAGCATCTCTTTCAAAAAGGTGGGAATGCTGAAGAAGTGTTCATTGTTCAGACTCGCCCTTTGCTGTAGGATCCCAGTGCAGCTCTTTCTGCCTTGTCTCCCTTTTCCTGTTCCTCCTGCCTCTTCACAAGAATCATTGGAACTACCATTCCTGCGTGCCATAAGCAAGTGACTCCTAAAAATGCCGTTAACTAATTTGTCCACCAGTACAGTACTGGTTGCCATGACTGCTCATAAAAACAACCATTTTCGGGGTGGCTACTGCCTAGTCTGAGCTTCAGCAACTCCCCATGACTTTTAACTCACAGCACCTGGTGGGTCACTGGAAGGGAGCAGCTTCCTGAGGCTGCCAGCCAGGCTGGTACCTTATTTCTGATTGATCATCAGTAAGTCCGTGCAGTGCAAAGCCCTTCCTGTCCCCCTGCACTTGCTGACAGCCTGAGTGCATTTCGCTTCTCTGCTCCTCTGGGAGGCATTTTGTTCTGGCCACCAAAGACCCCTCCACAGAGAGCTTCATGTCCCAGTGCAGAGCATGGAGCTACTCCTGGTCACTGTGCTCTTTTCCATAGCTTCACATGTGGTGAGGAATCCTGTCAGGTGAACTGTCCATGTGAAGCTGCCATTTGAGTTTGTTTTGTGCTCTCCCAGCGTTGCATTTTCTGATGGACTTTTCCAGGTATGGCTTAAACTGGTGAGACGGGAGAAGCGGGAGCACTTTCCACATGCAGCATTACAACATGCTGCAGTGAAGTTGGTTCTTGGAACATAGCAGCCCCCTAAAATGTCAAATAAATCCTTAAACTATTCATCACTCTGTTTTTGGGGTGGCAGTTAAGTCTTTCAACACTCTGTGAGTTTCTTTCCCCAGCAGTAATTTTGCTGGTGAAGAAATACAGCTCAGGGCACTCCACAAAGTGGAGCCTCAAAATTCATGTTTTGTTTTCTTTACCAAAAAAACGCTTTACTACATTAAAGAGTGGCCCATTAAAATTTTGTACCGTCTTCTCTGCACCCTGTCGTTGTTGGCAAACCTTCCCCCATGCCCGTGCAGAGCCGAGCAGCTTTGCTTCTTCAGACTCCACAGAGAAAGGGCAGCAAAGGGGAGGAGGGTTCAGCCACAGCTCAGCTTGTTTAGATGTAAGATCTCAAAACTTCCAATAGCCATGCAAATTTACTCAGTAAATGTATGTACTGAACCTTAAGCTACCGGTGCTTGCTCTGCTTTCAGTGTATCCCAGCACAGCACACTGGCAAAGGAAATAAATTAACTGTCTGGTTCCTGGAATAGAATGTAACGCTGTACACAGCAGTATATTTAACTGTCTTGGGCAAATGGCCCTAAAATAACAACGAAAAAGAAAACAATGAATTACAGAAGTCTTACTGAACCTTGTGATTATATAAATTAAATGTTGCCAGATGAACTGGATGGTATTTTCTGATACTGTAGGAACGCTAGAGGTTGGAGAAAAGAGTAAATGTTATAATTAGGGTTTAGGAGAGCACTTGGTTATTCTCACAAGTAACTCAGACTAGCTGTGTGCTGGCATGGGCATGAGACCAGGCAGTAGAACCTGGAGTTTCCTTAATTAAGAGGGCAGAAAGCTTTTTAGCAAAATTCAGTGGAGACTTACTAAGTCCAGTTTTATTTAATATTTCCACAGTTTATTTAGATAGAAATGGTGCATTAATAAATTTGCAACTATATTAGCAAGTTGGAAGATCAGGGCAAGGTAGAGCTGTGGGGAGCACACGAGCCCAGCGCCCAGGGCAGCTGCACAGGGCACAGCCAGAAGCACCAGCAGGGCAGTGGGGCAGCAAAGCTCAGATTTGCACTTCAGATGCTCCCCACGCTGCTGGGCCTGAGAGCTCGGCCTGGGGTGGTGGCGCTGGGACGAGGGAGGCAGCAAGACTGTGGCTGCAGCATTCGTCAGCAGTGCTGGGCATCGCCCTCGGCAGCGTTTGATGAGTTTGTTTTCCCGGGAAGGGGAAAGCCCTGCCCCGGTCTCAGCGAGGGACACGGAGGGGATTTCATGGGCGATTTGAAGGGGCGGCTCGATAGTGAAATCCAGCCAGCTGTGGGATAGTCTCTCTGGGAAATGGAGGAGTCCTCACTGGCAGGATTATTTAAGACTCGACTTTGAAAGATGAGACACTCTGCAGTTGGGAACAATGCTGCACTGTCAGAGAGATGGACTCAATTACTTAATAGGTCGTTGCTGTCTGTCTCCTGCATTTTCCCTTTCAAGAACATATATTCAGCTGGGTTATTTCTCATGGGAAGACAAAGTGTTGTGAGAGAAGCCAGGCTTCTCTCAGAAGGGAGAGGCTGGAGAAGCGGCAGCCAGGCAGGGACTAGTTTGCTCTCTGAGGAGCAGGCTCCTCGGGACTGGAAAAACTTGGAGTGATGTAGCTGATGTGGTCCTTTGGTCCCGTAATCAGCTGATCCCTCGGTCTCATAGGTCTTGCTCCTGTTTTTTTTTCCTCACAAAAGATTTGCAGTGGTGCTCTCCTCCTGCCAGACTCAGCCCCAGGGCTGCTGGTGGTGGCACTGTGGTCCCACAGGCTGTGCTGTAGGTGCTACATGGGCCATTGATTTCTGGTTTTCCAAAACATTCTGCAGTGGATGGGCACTGGCAGGTCCATACAGCCCATCTCAGTGCGTGGGCAGCCCCTCCTTCAGCACGGAAGGGCTTGGATGGTGTTTGATCAAATGACAGCCAGGCTGGAGGCGAGCTGATGGCCAGGAACCCGTCTCTGAAGTAACCACTTGGTTCTCCGTTAGCAGGACGTGGTGGACAGGGCTGTGTAACAGAGCCAGGGACCCGTGTTCTCACCAAAACCCCTCTGCCAGCCGTGGGCTGAGCGTTCCAGGTGCTTTCCTTGCTGGGGCCGTGGGCCTGCCTGGCAGCCCTGGCTGAGGGCAGCAGGAGCCTGGTGCCAGGGCAGCCGTGGGGCCCTGGCTGCTGCTGTGCCTCACTGCACACACACCCAGGCACCTCCCCTTGTGCACGTGTTTGTCACCAAGCTAAGATCCTGCATTACCTTATGCGCATTGAATTGATGCACCCAAACTGGTTGCCCTTAAGCCCCAAGCTGTAATGAAGTTTTGTCTCTTTTGCCCATTTCTTTTTCTCTTCTTTTTTTTCAGAATAAGTCGTCTCTTTAATGGCACAGAGCCTATTGTCTTGGACAGTTTAAAACAACATTATTTCATTGATCGAGATGGGGAAATTTTCAGATATATATTAAGCTTCCTAAGGACATCTAAGCTACTGCTCCCAGATGACTTTAAGGTAAGGAAAGCTATAGTCTGCAGTCTGTTTTTCCTCCCGTTCTGTCATTTGTTTTGGTGCGGGTTGGTTTGTGTGCTTGACCTAAACACACTTAACTAAATGTTGCTGTTTATTTGTTAGGATTTTTAGTACCTGTGTATTACACCAGGGATGCTATTATTTAATAAATGGACCAATGGTTGTCACGGATACGAAGAAAAGTTAAACGATGAAGCTTATGGCTAAATCAGTTTTTCTAAACTAATTGTATTTTCTCACATTTTTAGCTTATTTATCAGGGTATAACAACAATTAAGAAGCAACATCAGCAACTTGCACTTAGCAGGGTTTAATGCTCAGAATCTGAAAGAAATGTTTTAAATTTGATACTTAGAGGACTTGAACTGTGTAAATGTTTTTCTTGTTGGTATAAAAGAGAAACTCCCTTAAACAAGCCCATGAGGATTTGTGTTAGACATAACCAGTGTAGATACTTTGATTTCAGGAAGTAATCTGCTCACAGTTAATGTCAAAATATTCTTGGGAGATGGAATTGACTGAGGGCTTTTTAAGGAGCAGGACATGTTTTTTATGAAATCGTGGTGCTGGTTGTTTCTTTGCAGGCCCTGATTGTTTAAAGGCTCTCCTCTTAGCCTTGTTTGTTTGGCTTTGCACTTACGAAACTTCCAACATTGTCACCCTTATGTATGAAAATTAGAAGACAAAAGTGTCCAAACTGTAGATGACAAGATTCAACAAAGGCACTTATTCCAGGATGAAATGATGAATAAATTGGGATGGCAGATGGGGATCTGCTCAGTTAGAGGACGCAGAGCATTGCTTGGAAGGAAAGCTTCTGCTTTCTCTGAAATGCCATTTCACTTTGCTGTACTGGCTGGGCCACGAGATCACTTGGTCAGTTGTGACTGACTCCAGAGTTGTGGTGGTGGTGGCTCTTGGACTACAGCTGCTCCTCGTGCTGCAAACTCGGCCGTTCTCACCTGAGTTAGGAGGATAATCCTGTCTGACCCCACCCTCCCCATGTGGGGGGGTCTGCAGCTCTCACCTTGTCCCAAGGCAGGGGAGGTTTTGGCAGTCCTGGCTGGTTTGGAGCTCCAGCCCAGAAGGGCTGTCCTGAGCACTGGTGTTTCTGGTGAGTGGCACATGGGCTGGGGAAGCTGCCCTGGGTTGTGGTGCTGTGGGATGGGGGGAGCCAGAGCACTGAGGGCTGGGTGGGAGAAAACTACAGAGAAATGAGAGAAAACCTGTGTGTAGTAGTGAAGCTAAAGACCAGACCAGTCCTGGGGGTCGTAAGATGGATCAGGTAAAGGGGGTGGGTGGAGGAGTGGGAGAGGTGCCAGAGAGATGCTTCAGCAGCAGTGTTCTGGACAATCCAGTGGGACACGGTGTGAGAGGAGAGGGTGGGAGAGAAGAGAGAGGTACTTTGAGCTGATCATGGCCTCGACCAGCATCCAGCTTTCGGAGGTGCTCAGTAACAGAAGCAGCAGGATTTGGCTGGAGGCTGGAGGGGAGAGTGCCCGTGGATGCCAAGGACTTGTCTGCACAGCGAGCCCTGGCAGGGCTCAGAGGCTCGGGGAGCCGGCGCCGTGCCCGGGCTCAGGCCGCTGTTCCAGACCATCCCTTTGCACAGGGTTAACTGTGTTTTATTTAGTTCCTCTCTGGGAGAGCTTTAGAGCAAACCCCAGGCTAATGAGGGCTCAAGAACAAAGCAAAGCATTGCTAGGTAGGGAGTAACTAAATAAAAATGCATAGAAGAATGTGCTGTAAAGCTATATTAAAACTGCATTGTAAACGGATTTGACTTCACAGAAATCGTGTAATTTTGCCAGCATGATTAAAGTGACAGAAGACAATAATCAAAGGCAGCAAATGGAATCACTCGGTGTTTCTAAATGCAAAACTCTATTTAAGGTATAAAACCTGACAGCTTTTCCAGTGAGACTTGCATTAAATGTTCTTTATGTCAAACAAAGCATTATCAAGTGTTTTGAATATTTATTAGTTTTTACCCCTTAATTTAATCAAGCAGTTTATTAGCCTCAAGGTTTAGCCAAGTTGCTTTTCAACTTGAATTGCTGCTCAGATGGTTATTGTGGAAAGTTTGAAATGTTAGTACCACACCAGCATTATTGTGTTTGCTATTTCAGTGTTGTTTTCAGAGTAAGTTAACACTGAAATGCAGAGAAAGTGGGGTGTGTGTTCTGAGGCTAGTGATTCTTTATTATCAAGTCTGAGTGGTGTGTTTACAGTGAATATTAATTACACTTCCAACTACTACTAAGCCAGAACTTGAAAGTGTCTCCCAGGTCTTCCTGCTGAAGGTAGCACTCTTATGGTTCCTGTAATTTTTCTGTGTTTGGGGGATTTTAAGCCACATGAAGTGTGCTGAAGAGTGACTGTGAGTGTTTGGCTGGGTTCTGCTCTGCAGCCAGCCCGTGCCAAGCTGGTGATGGTGCACGGCCTGGAGCTGCTTCCAGCTCCCTGCTCTGGTTCAGTGTCCTGTGCGTGGCACACGGCACCGTGAGCATCCTTCGGCCTGGAGCAGAGCACGGGGCAGCACCCCCAGCTCTGCCACACTGCTGGGTCAGGGGTGGCTGCCACGGGAGCTGCTCCTCCTCTGGTGCCCAAATCCTCCTGCCTTGGTCTCCCCCACCATCAGAGGGGCTTCCCCAGGACATCATGAGCAGCACGTGTCCCCTTCACTGTCAGTCCCTAACTGCACACAGAACCAGGACCTGTTGTACCTCTTGTTTGAGATTCACTCTCTGCTCAGAGAGCACCAATCACAAACTGACACAGGCAATGTGTGTGTTGTTACTCGGTCTCAAAGAGGGGAGGAGCACAAAGGCTCAGGACATCTGAGTTTTATGTGGATTACAGAGATCACCTGTAACACCAGAGTGACAAGGCCACCACTCTAATTTATTAATACAGTTACAAAATTAGTGTGCTTGCATCTAAAGTCTTCTCAGACTGACCTCAGGAAATGGTGCAGTTGTCATTGTAGAAGTGAGCAACTTTCTTTCATAGCCAGGAGTCAGATCTTCACAGCACTAAAAATATAAAAGAAACACTGAGTCAGGATGACAGTTTGTTGTTTCATGTAATAAAGGATAACAAGTGAAAAATGGACAGAAACAGCCATTTCAGCCTGTTCAGGAGTCAACATTAGGTACAAAAATAAAGGATGTCTTTGGTCCTGAGAGAACAGCATCGGGTCCGTGGGACACATGGTCGCAGTGTCTGCTGGCTGTCTCTGCCTGGAGTAGCAGATCTGTACCAGCCCCTTGGCACTGACACCGAAACAGCAGCACAGCTGGCCTTGGGGTCACACCTCCCATCTCCTCCCCAGGAAGACGTCACCCTTGTCAGAGGTGACTGCAGAATTCAGCCTGCATGAAATCCACCACAAAAAACGCTTTTTCAACAAACAAAAAGCAGAAAATCATTTTGTGAAAGGCAAAAGGCTGCATCTTTGAAAGATCTGTTTGTGTTTCCCATGAGATCTAAATGTAGGCCAGAAGCTGTGGCCGGAGAAAGGCTGTGTGCATCCCACCTGCCTACCTGCTCCCTTTTTCAAGTGACCTGGCAGAACTTCCCCACTAGTCCCTACAACAGCCACAAGAAGTTGAAGACTCGTGGTAGCTGTAAAAGATTTTTGTAGTACTTTACAGAAAAATTAAAAGCTGTACTATCTCCCCTTTCAGTCTATCAAAGAGCACCCTGCTTGTGACTGTCACTGGTGGTGGGAATCACCTTCGGAGTAAAATGTTTTTCCAGGCTAAAGAGAAGCAACTCCACTGTCTGTCATAGTGCTTTGCTCTGGTACTGCTGTTAGGGAGCTGGGAACATAGGGAAATAATCCTTGGAAGAAATGGGAGATGCGTTAGTCCTGCAGGACAAGGAACTCCTGGGTATTGTATGAAATGTGCTGTGGGATGCTGCCTGCTGCTCAGCAGCACTGCCCTGACACCAGGCTGGAGCCTCTGTGAGAGAGGGGCAGTGTCCCTGTGCAGGGATCAGTGCTCTGTGGGACAGCAGCTGTGCTCTGGGGCTGACTTTCAGGGAACCTCTGTGCACTTGGCTCCTGTGGCAGCTCCCTGCCTGTTCCAGTGAGAGGTGCATGTCCTCCTCATGTCTGCATCTGCCTGGGAACTTGCCGAAACTAACAGCATGGAAATGTTTTCATGCAGTTCCTATGGCACCTCCCTGGCGAGGTCTTTTGTGGGTTTAGTTCTTGTACTTTACATTTCATGTTGAACTTTAGCAAATCTTCAGGGTAGGATTTGATATCTACAGTGCAAGGGTGGAATACCTGTGTCAGTGTTACCTGGGCATCCTAAGCATTCAGTGCAGATAGTCCAGAGCTGGGCTCTCCCAGTCTAGTCACAGACAGGCAATATTCTGAACAATGTATAAAACCTGAAGGGAGAGATTATGGGCTTGGTGTGTAGAGCCCATGACTCTGCCCGAGCACAGGATTTGGAGAACTGGAACCCCATGCTGTGAGCCAGTCATTCTGTGTTCCTGGCTTTGTGAAATCCTCTTCCCTCCCTCCCTAAGCATACTGTCAGATTGCCCCACGATGCCCCAGTCCCTCCATGCAGAGAGGCCAAATGTCCCATAAGGGGAGCAGAGCAGGGCGGGGCAGCCTTTGCTGCTGGTGGCTGTGGGCAGCAGTGGAGTGGGGTCACACAAAGTGTCCCTTCCCAGCACTGTCACTGGTGGGCAGCAATGAATTTCTCTTGCCTATAGAAGACACTTTTTTATCCCCTCTACTTGTTACTGTGCTACAGCACAACAAATTCCCTTTACTGGCACTGCCTGACAGTAGGTGCCCTGATTCCCTGCCATCACCTCTTGGCACCAGCACACCTCAGTTCCCAGGGTCTGTTACAGGGCCCTTCTTCAGGTGCACAACCCTTTCCATATTTGTGCTCAACCCAAGTGTGGAATAGGCATGAGAGTCTCACTGTAGAAACTACCCCAAGCACCTTGGCTCGACCCAGGCCATTGTACCAGGTGCCCACCTTGTCCCACAGAGCGTGTGATGCTCCAGCACAGCCCTGCTTTCCACACAGCCACCTCAAGTGTGGCTGCATCATTCCGGGAACAGTAGTGGAAGAGCTGTTCCATTTGAAAGCAGGTTTTCTTCTCACAAAATGGTATCAGAATGTAAAATTTATCCTGTTCATTTTAGGGCAAATGACAGCTAGCAAGAGTCACTGAAAAGCTGCAGTTGAGGGGGTGGGCTGAGCTGGCTGTGGGAGAAGTAGGGGTGGTGTGATCCGGGCTTTGCTTGGTTTATGGCGTTGCTGTTTGGGCCCGAGGGTGCAGGACCATCGAGCTCCTGTGATTCAGGACACTGTCAGGCCAGTCCAAAGCCCAGTGAAGGCAGTCAGAGGCTCTGTAATGTAATGGGCTTTGCATCCAGCCTCAGGAGCACCGTACTGCTCTCTGCTTTCAGAAATGAAGGACTGTTTTTTCTATCGCTGTACCATCTCTTCCAGGTTTTACTGCTGAGTTTTCTTAGCACATATTCACTTGATTGATTTTACAAATAATACCTTATTTTATATTGTCCATAAACCCAGATACTCTAAAACTGGTTTTTCAAGACCTACTGAGAACAGCAGATGACTTTCCATTGCCTTCAGAAAGCACTGGGTGCTCCTGTTCACTCTACACCATAACGTTTTTCCTTAGCATTGCATGTTTCCTTGCTTTAAAAAGCAGTCCATGGCACCAGCAGATGCCCAGGTGAACATTGGCAGGCCACTGCACACACCTCTGTATTGAACACAATTAGGTGGTGGACTGTGCTGATTCAGTGTCCTGCACAGAGATTTCAGAATTTTTTTTTTAATTTAGGCCACTAATCCCTGTAAGTTTAAACTGATCCCCTGTTCAGTACCCAGGGAGCTTCACTGGTGGACAGAGAAAAGCAGTAATGGTTCAGCAGAGAGTGCTGGTTTTGGGGAAGAGTGAGAATACCTTCTGGCAGAGGACAAGGCTTTGGGGCTGGTGCTGTCCCAAGGTGGTGCAGCCAGCCTCCACCCCTCTTTGCCTGGCCTGTTCCCAACGCCGGTTGTTGGTTGTTTGCAGCATGCTCTCTGCATGATTTCTTCTTTAATCTTCTGTTGTTTTCCATCTTCAAGCTGTCCCGTGAGAGTGTTTGTTGCCCTCATTTCTTCCCACTTGCTCTTATTCCTCTTCCTCTCTGCTCCTCTTACCCTCCAGTCCTTTTTCCTCCCTTAGCCGTGTGCACATTGTCCCAGCCTTAGCAGACATCAAAGAGATGTAAAGGATTGGATGTCCCTTTTGTAAGTCGATCACCTTGCCCTGTCACTGTGAATATTCCCACTTCTCCAGGCTGCAGGCAGCCCTGGGGTGAAGGAGCACCTCCACTACGGGTGGGTCAGTGGTGCCAGATTTGAGCAGAGCTAACTGCTTTGGTTCAGTAATACCCTGCAGCAGCAGATTTTACAGGTTAATTCCAAACCACTATGAAGAGTCGCACCTTTTTGTGCTGCATGTTCATTGGCCTTTGACTCCCCCTCCTCCCTGAGTCCTGAGGCAGCAGCACTCCCGTTATTTTTCATGTCATTTTGGTGCCCATTTCTTGATTGCTTCTTGTCATATCATTCTTTCCAGTCCAAATGATTTTTGTCATTTTAGTCTTGATTTTTTATTTGATTTCATTTGTGTAGAACTGGCCTTTGTTCCAGGTGTTGACCTCCAGCACACTTCCCAAAAGCACCTGTGGTGCAGCATTTGCATGTGTAAAGAGGTGCCAGAGCCAGGAAGCAAACACAGGTGTTTGCAGGGAGGAGCTGGTGCTGAGCCCTTGTTGCTCCTCTTCCCCCGGGAGGCTGGAGGAGGCTGTGGGGCCAGCGGGAGCAAAGTGCCCACAGGGCCCTTCTCCCTCCCTCTCCTCCTCTGGCTGGGCCCGGGGGGCTCAGCTGCCTCCTCAGCTCTGGGGATGCTCACACCCTTGGCCTCCACATGCCCTCACGAATTTCAGCTGAGGTGGGAAGATCTGTCAGAAATGGATAAAGCAATCACTGTACTGGGAATTGGATCAAATTGGGAATTTGAATTCCCCAAAGCCCGAGTGAGTGATGGACAAATGGCAGGGAAGAACTGCTTCTTTTAAGCCGTTGGAGCGCACAGCTGAGCTCCCAGCCAGCAGGATGGTCACCACGTCCGTATAATTTACCAGGCTCCAAAGTACACTTTAAATATATGAATAGTCATGAACTGCAGGGAGCAGCTGAGCTGCTGTAGCTGAATTTCAGCCTCAGCAAAGACAGGTGAGAAGTGAAGCTGAACTGACATCTCCATCTCGTATCGTGTGCACGAGGCGACAGCGAAGCCTGAGATCTGCTGTGAGATCAGAATTATCTGAGGCCACGAGTGAAGATTAGGGCTCGGAACATCTTCTCCTACATCAGTAGGCTTTGTTTATTGCAACCAGCTATTTTGATTTCTTAATCCAAGAGTAAAGCCTTCTGGCATTGAGCTTGTGGGATAATAAATGAAAGGATAATTCAGTGCAGTGGGAGCTCCTCGGTCAGCTCAAACAGATGGAACACTAATGCCGTGTGGTTTTCTGTGGAGGTGTAAGTGTGTGGGTACCTGTTGCCTTTGCTCTCTTGCTGACAATACATAAGCCTAAGTAGGTCAAACAGGAACAATACTCATTTTTAAAAGAGAACTATAAGCATTTCTAGTTTCTCTCTCTCCCTTTCTTTTTTTTTTTTTTTTTTTT
>VWZT01009617.1:111036-136787 GCA_013397055.1 Pachycephala philippinensis
TTTAATCTTTTATATGAAGAAGCAAAGTATTACCAGCTGCAGCCAATGATTAAGGAACTTGAGCGATGGAAACAAGAGAAAGAACAAAGGAAACATTTCCAGCCTTGTGACTGCTTGGTTGTAAGAGTGACTCCAGATCTGGGGGAAAGAATTGCATTGAGCGGGGAGAAGGCTTTGATAGAAGAGATCTTCCCAGAGACTGGGGACGTCATGTGCAACTCTGTAAATGCGGGCTGGAACCAGGACCCCACCCACGTTATCAGGTTTCCCTTGAATGGATACTGCCGGTTGAACTCAGTGCAGGTAATGGCCTTTCCATCTGGTGCTGGAGTGCTTTTCTACTATGGCTTGTTCAATTATATGCAAATTATTTGCTTCTGCCCAATTACTTTCAGTGCTTATACTGCAAGGAAACATTTTTCTGCCTGGTGAGATCACAGTCTTTCAGGTTTTCCTAAGTCTAAGCAGAAAAATACATTTAGATTTTGTGTATGTTAGTGCCATGCTGGCCTTATAATGGTGTTATACTGATAAATGCTAATTTTTTTCATCAATGTATAGCCTTTGGCAGTTATTTTTTTCCTCCAAAGTGCCTCTAGGAAGAAAGAGAGAGTTCCAAAAACTACAAAAAAAATCTCCACACCATTTTATAGAAAATGCAACAATGTGTAAATGCATAATTTATGTCTCACTCATAATTAAATGATGGTGCCTGCGGGATGGACTTAAAAAAATTGATCTCTGCACTTTTTTTTTTTTTCAAAAGGATGTTCTATAAAAATTGCCCAGAGTATTTTAAACAAAAATGTATTTCATTTTATACTCAGAGTTTTGACATTAGGTTTAAAATTAAACATACGAAACAAAAGAAGATAACTGGACAGATAGGTGGATGGCAGCAGGAATAAATATGTGGTCTGTGTTTAGGCAGCAGCTCGTGGGCAAGCAGGGCCATTTCTCAGGGATCTCAGAGCTCTGCTGGTGTGGCTGTCTCGGGCTGTGGGGAGGAACCAGCACATGGTGCCATTAACTTGGGCCTTAATTAACATGGGCAGGACAGAACTCTTGGTTTCTGTGTGTATTCCTTTGGAATATGTTGCAAATGCTCGTGCCATGGGAAGTGAAATCAGCGTAGAGGGGATATTTCCCAAGGTACCATCCTCTGCAGATGGGCTGTGGCTGCAGATGTGAGCTGGGCTGTGGGAAATGCCGCGGTTGTCCTGGTAAACTCCCCTGTGGGCAAAACCCCACAGAAGAGCTGGTCCATGGAGCAGGCCGGCCAGACTGGCTGGGGAGGGGGGAACAGCAAGGGAGGACAGGAACCTGGAGCTCTTGCAGCCCTGTGGGTGTTACACATCAGGCTCAGGCACCTCTGTCCCCAGGCTGCCAAGTGACCTCTTCAGGAGAGCTGCAGTCACCTGAAGGTGTAAAGGTGGGTGCAGTCATTTTAGGAACGTGACCCTAGCGGTGGCCCCCAGTGCATGGGCAGCATTGCCAGCGGGTTTGGGTGGGTTGTGGTTCAAGACTCCCAAGTGGTGTATTTGGTTGAACTTCACCAGGCTATGGTTAATTTTGCACGGTCCTTAGCAATTTCACAGTTGGCAAGGTTTGGGGTGGGTTTGGGGTGGGTTTGGCGAGGTTTGGGGTGGGCTGCCCCAAGCCCAGCGGGGTGGGGGTGGTCAGAGGCAGCTCCGTTGCTGGCAGGGGGACAGGGAGGGGTCTCCATTGCTGTGCTGGGAGGAGAGGGAGCAGCCTGGCCCAGGTGAGTGGGTAGGGAAGAGCATTTGTGTCCCACACTGTCCATGGGATCCTGTTAGATCACACAAGGAATTAGAGTAACTGAAACAATAAAAGGTCTCGGTGAGCCACTGACCAGCTCAGCACTGGCTGGCAAAGCTCTGGATGCCCACATGAGCACTCAGCTCTCTTTTATCCAGAGTGGTGTAACTCATAGGATACATGTGCTACATGTGTAGTAAAACATTAATTACTGTTATTATTTGAATGTGTTTTGAATTCCGTCAAAATTCAGACAGAATCAAAGAGTCTCTTTGCAAGTTCATGTTGTGGAAAAAATTTCTGTCAAAGAGTCTACACTATAAGTAATACTATTAAATTACATCATTTTACTAAATTACATCATTTTACTATATAATTAATAGAAAGTGTTTTCAAACACTTTCTGGAAAATCATGCATTTCTGAGACCAAAGGCTGATCAAATCAGCAGCTAATTAGCATTGGCTCTGATGAACTCTGGTCAGCACACAGGCACTGCTCTTCCCCCTCCAAGGATTTTTTTGGAAAACTATACTAAGTCAAAAGTTGGAAGTACAGTGAGGCAAATGCACAGACTTAAGGCAGATGGGTAGGGGTTGGAAGAGCAGAATTGCTTGCAAAGAATCCCAGAGAGCAACACAGGAAGCGTGTCTGCTGTTTGCTGAGGTGATGCATTACTTCTGTCTCCCTACACTCTGCTCAATGTATTTGGTAGCACAATTGCAATATTTATAATTTTTTTCCTATATTTGGAAAATATTTTCACTAAATGCTTTATATCAAGAACTGCGCATATGAAACAAAGAACATCAACACCTAATAAGCAAAAAAATACAGTAAGTCTTAATTTTACACCCATTTGTAATTATACCTAGGTGTAGGTTTTTTCAGCTCCTTGCAACAGGTTCTGGTGGGAATTATGAATTTACCGTAGAGAAAATTCTGTGATGCTTGTGAATGTTGAACATTAAGTCTTCATAATTAAGAATGTATTCGTTAATATTCTGCACAATTTAAATGAAATGCACAAGTGAAAGGATCAGGTTTCCATCTGGAAAACCTTCCAACAAAATCAGATGTGCTTGGAATATTGGAAGGCAGCATATATTAAATCCTAGGACAAATCCTCTATTTAATAATGTGCATGTGTCCCTGTACATGGGAGAGTCACAGCAGATACTCAGTTCTGGGCATATTCTCTTTGGAGATTTTTAGGAAAGTAGCTCTGATTTGTCTCAGAGATGGTCACTGCTTTCCCCCTGTCCATATCTTACCTTCAGAAGAAATAATGTGTATAGAGTCAAATTCTCTAAATGGAATTTAAACCTGTCCATGTTCAAAATGCTGTTCAGTCTCATGCACAGAAGCACTGAAAGGAGCCTTTCTGCCTAGACCTGAGCTCAAGCCTCATCTAAGTGACACTCAAAACTGCAGTATTTAAACATCCTCAGCTTTGTTTACAGGATTTGGCCTTTTCTGTTTCTTGCTGAGAAAATTGATGATCCCAGGGTTTTTAACACCAGATTATAGCCTGCAGTCTGGTCCTTCCAGCACGTACTGAGCAAAAATGAATCGCTTTGTTTGGCGTGTGGTGCTCTGAGGTGTAATGTCTATCTGGACTGGGTGTTTGCAGAGAGAGGCTCAGTGGGAAAGAATCCTATTTTAACATGCAGCCTTCCATAGCTTTGGTCTGAGGCAAGCCAAGGGCACCGCCCTGCTTGTTTTGTCTTACAAGCAAATTGATTTAAAAAACTTTTTAGCAAGGCTTTTGAAGTCCCGTCTCTCAGAAATCTTACCTGTCAATCCTCTGTTCCACTCTCCCGTTCGGTGGGGGAAGCCTCCTTTCCCATGGCTGGGTTGTCTCTCATCTTCATCCTGTCAGGGCTAGGAGCAGCGATACATAACACAGTCAGAACACATTCAAGCCTGTGAAACAGCAGCCTGCTGGTGTCTTGTTCCTCCTTCCGTCTCAGACTCCTCCTGCCTTCCTCTCTGAGGAGGAACAGGGTTGGTATCTGCACCCCATTTCGGAACTATAGGCCACATACAGCCCGGATGAATAAGAGAGATGAAAGCTTTCTTTATCTCAAATGTATTTTATTAACCCACTCTCTTGCCTCTTCTTCTCTCCCAGTTCATTTTTCTTCCATACTCTGGTGTGCTTTTTTGATCTTTCAGTTCTACAACTTTCTTGCAGTGCAGAGTATGTAAAAATCAGGGCAAAAGTCAGGGAGATTTGGCAGATGTGACTTTCTGAGAATGTTAAAGTCCCTGTGTCCCAGGGCCAGGCAGAACTCCTCAAGGCAAGTTGATTTTCAGCAGACTCGGCATGGCTTAGGCAAAGCTCTGCTGGAGCAGCCTCTTTGCCTGTCCTTAGAGCCAGGGTAGCAAAAGGAAAATGTTTTAGTTACCCCTGAAAAGCCAAACACTGGATTAAATGCAGATGGATAACACAGGCAGCCCCTAAGGAGGGATCGAACGGATTAAAACCAGCAAATGCTGCTGCCCTGGTTTGCATTGCACTATGACACCACCTTGGACACAGCTGTCCTTCCAAAATCACGTTCCTGGGAAAAGCAAAGCCAACACTCAGGCAAAAGAAATGGTGCACTAAGAAATGCAGCGTGGCCTCACGTGGGTCTGCGTGAGGGCAGTGCTCTGTGTGCACTGCTCAGTGTAACCATGGAGCTGCTCACAGTGAAGCTGAACAGAGACCAAACTCCTTCTGTAACCTCAGCCCAGGAAAATACAACTTGGCTCTGTCTGAAGGTGGATGTATTGCTTAGACGCTTCTCTAGGACGAATGAACAAGTTTGTAAAGGGCTTGGTCCAGGTCACTGTGGGTGCAGAGAGGTGTCCCACGGGGCTGGTGCTGCTGTGACGGGGATCCTCAGGTTGAATAAACCATCGGGTCACTCTCCTGTTCCACGTGCTGCCACAGTGGGAGCCACACCCTGGGTGAGGCTCTTGGAGAACAGCACAGGCTGCTCCCCTCGATGGCGTTTATCAGTAGGGAAAAACACAGGAACCGTTTTTCCAGGCTGCTGCCCCGGACTCAGGAGAGCCTGAGTGGGTCCTGCATTGTGACCTGCCCAAGGTGGATCTGGCATCTGCTCTCACCTGACTCTGGGAAAAGCCTGGTGTGTCCTGCTCTGCTGGGAAGCCAAATATCAACATGCTCACGCATGTGAGAACACGGCCCCGATCCCATTGCCAGGATCAGTATATCCTGGGGAAATGTGCTGTGTGACAGTTGCAGAAATTAAAGTTGCCTCTGGGTTCCTTAAATTCATGCATCTGAATTGCACCAACTTTTCTTTAGGAGTAGAAAGAGAAAATACATATTTGGGCAGTACAGATTAACCTCTTTCTTGGGCCAGAATGTTTCCCTGCTGTCCACATCCTGGCTCTGCATCCTGTCCCTGCCATGCTTTGCTCCCTTCCAGCGAGGGCAAACGGCTGTGATTGCCACGAAGTTCTGGTGGATGTGTCATTCGAACTCCTAATACATTTTCATCTGCCAAGGAAGAGCTTCTCAGCCCCCCTCTCTCTCAGACTGTTCATATTACTAATGAATAATTGGCACTTTTTATTACAACTTAAACCTGATGTTGCTTTCTATAAGCAGTAAGAGAGAGCATCAATATCACCACAGTCCAGTATTTTACTATATAATGTACTAAGCTGCTCTGCAGAGTGCTTATTTCTTTGATTAATTTTTGTTTTCTACAGAGGTTTGCTGAGAGCGAGACTTTAATCACAGTATAGTCATTTAACAATAAGTTATAGAATTATAGCTGAATAATATTCATTCAACGAGGACTCAAAAGACTAAATCCATCATTTAGATCTGGTGCTTCTGAATGCTTTTATCACTAAAATTTGCTAAATATTAACCTGATTTTTTTCCCTCCACATTGCAGGTGCTCGAAAGATTATTTCAGAAGGGATTTAATGTGGCAGCTTCCTGTGGTGGCGGGGTGGATTCCTCCCAGTTCAGCGAATACGTGCTGTGTCGCGAAGACAGACGACCACAACCCACCCCAACAATCAGAATAAAACAGGAGCCCCTGGACTAGACCCTCCCCGTGCCCCCTTTGTAACCGTAGAAGTGTTTAATAGTCCCTTATGTGAAACACTAAGGATTTGCAAAACAGTATTAGCAAAGAGATTTTGACTTTATGTTGCCAATTAGTGGTATTCTGAAACTACCTGTCACATAGCCAGCCATGGAATGCGTCTGCAAACCCAGCTGTCCGTTGTTGACGGTGAATTCCTGAGCACACGCAGCGTGGCGGGTCTGGGATGGACTTTGGGCTGGCCAGCAGTGCTGTGGAACAGGCAAACCTTCGGAAACCCTGGCCCTGGACTGGCCTTCTGCAGCAAGAGCCATGGAAGCAGTGGAACAGACCAGCAGGAGCCGTGGTGCCGACAGCTGCCCGGGGACACCCCAGAGCTGCGCTGCGGGGACAGGGGCGTCTGCGGGAGGAAGAACCCTAAAAACTGCACTGAGAATCTTCCCTGACTGCTGCCCCTCCTCCATATCAGATGTGCTTTACACCCCCAACATCACGGTCACCTGGTGATTGTACTCACCCACATGAGCAAATGGCTTATTTTTATACTACATTTCCAACTGAGGTCTCTCTCTGTGAACAGGATCCAGAACCAGAAAAGGACCGATTCATAGTCACTGGTGCTCAGTACTAAAAACCTCCCACAAACCAAACAAAACAAGTGACAAGAAATTAGATAGGCCCACTTATGGCAATATTTGCAGTAGGGATCTGGAAGCACAAAATAAAATGCTAAATAAATCCACCATCACACGAGGGTTGCATATCCGACGTGGAGCTGTAGCTCTTTTAAAGCCAGTCTTGTTTTGACACAGCAACTGTTAAGTTTTGCATCATCAAAGAAGCCTGGTTCTGCCAAGCAAGTCACCCCTTGTTAATCATTTACTAACCATGTTAGAAGCCCACATTTAGCAGGAAAGTTTAAGAATTTTGGACAAGCCCACTCTTTATGGGTCTGGAATTCTTGCAAAGAGTTGTTAAAACCCTGCATTTGCCATTGCCGGAAAAAAGCAGGCCGCCTTTTGTTTAAATTGTTTTAGTATTCTAAATTATTATTAAAATTTGAATTGTGTAGCTGCCCTCTATCAGTGTAACTTTCTCTGTAACAAAGTCAGGGGTCTGTCTGCAGGAGGGTCCTGCTGCCGGGACTTGGCACTGACTCACAGGGCTTCCTAACTCAGGAGACAGCACCGTGTTTGCCAGGTGCAAGGTTATAAATAGCATTCTGCTAAATCCTGTTTATTGCTGTTCAGCATGATTGGATCCTCAATCACTAATTCATGTGTTAATCACAATTTAGTTTCTCCCACATTAATTTATAGAATACTGTTGTAGATGCTGAATTTTAATTAAACTCCTTTTAGATGCATAAATATGGCCATATGGAACAAGGGACAGAGTATTAAGTGGTCAACAGTTCTTTAATGCAAATTGATTGCAATCAGGCAAAATTTAAGAGTCATGTTTAAGACTAGTGTTTTCAAAAGCAATGAGCTGTACTGACTATCCAAGGTAAAATCTAGGCAGGGGTCTAATTTTTGGAAAAGGGCTGGATACCTGTCCATGGAAAATCAGACCTCTGCAGGTTTTCTCACCTTGGTCACCCAACTCGGAAATCTCTAATGGCAATCCTGGCCGGTTGGCCCGCTACCTTAGCAGAACAGTTGAGCAAATCTGTCTACTTTAAGAGTTGTAAAGTTATTTTATTTTGTGGTTTTATACTTGTACGACATTCTAAAGTCGCTAGGCATTGCCATATTTGAATATATGGCACAGCATTCACCTTTGTATGTAAGATATCTGTAGAGTTGTATATTATACATTTAATATTGTAAAGAACTTAACGTATAATTGTCATGTATTTGTGTATGCACATTTCTTATACAGTACTTCATGCCATAAACATTTCTGTAAAGTAAATGAACAAAAACAAGCACGTAGGGTGGAACACTCACTGTATCTCCCATGTTGTTTGAAAGAGGGGAGAATTTTTGATTGCATCTTCTCCAGCCTTTTGCTCCATTCAGCTTGATGTAGCCATGTCTTACAAAAAGATAAAAGTGTTTTATTTATTACTTTCATACCTTTAAGTCCAAAGTATCCTTCAATAGTCCGTTCAGGTTCTTGTTTTTATCCTGTGTCCACTCCTGCCCTGCCCTCCGGCACGGGGTGAGCCGAGCATTCCCGGCAGCGCGTCCTGTCCGGTTCTTACCTCTCAGCCAGGGAATAAAGGTGATATTCCATCCCAGGGGCCTCTCCTGCCCCTGGTGCTCTCCCCAGGCAGCTCTGGGGAGCGCAGAGTGGGATGGTGCTTTTACACATCTGTGGAACGTTGGAAGTATTTGTGGTTGGTTGGTTGGTTGGTTGGTTTTTCCTCAGTTTGGTGCTTACTGTATTTTTTTATGGCTCAATAAAGCAGCTCCCGTAGTTGGGGCAGCTTTGCTGAGGTGGCATTGGAAAGGGTTCCAGGCTGTGCCAGCCGAGTTAACGTGAACTTGAGATGGAAAGTTTAAACCATGACATCACAGCATTGACTGCAAAACAGCACAAAGGCAAGGAAGACATGTGGAAACAATCACTTTCTTAGAAGAAATATGCCTTTAAAAAAAAAAGTTAAGCTAGGACATGTTCTTTTAGTTAGTAACTTCGGGTCACCTATTTAAAGATTATTACAGTTTCATTTATATCTTTTTTACTTATTTCCCTATATTTTTAGGCAGCAATATCAGCAAAAACTGATTTGAATATTTACTTCTGGCCTTAAACCATAGCAACACAACTTAATGAAGAACATTGCTCAGCATCACTAAGATGTTGTAAAGCAGCACAGAACCGCAGGGAAGCTGTGGTGTGCAGCCAGCACAGGTTTGTGTGGCGAAGGCCAAGAAGCAAAGCACAGCCTGGTTTTTCACCTAAACCCATTGAACAGAACTGTTCTGGATCGCTGTTGCTGAGCACTGGCCCCGTGCTGGGCACGCACGAGGCTCCACGAGCACTTTGTGTCCAGGCTGTCACAGCTCCCGTCGCAGGCAGAAAGCGAGAGAGAATGTTCTGTTGTGCTTGTTGGACTCTTCGCTCCCGAGAAAGCCACTGCTGAGTACATGCATTCTCTGTACTGATGGCATCGAGGTTTGTTGACAATTTTATTAGAAGTTTCACAAAGGATAAGAATCAGCACAACAAAACATTGAAGTATTTGGTTTTAATATTTCTTTGTGGGTATTCTGTTAATATTTTAATGCAAAATGTTTCTGACCAGTGCTTAAGAACAAGACAATGTGAAATTCATGTTTGATAAATTAATACTGTATGTCACTCGATGTGTTACTTTAGTAAATTGTTTTATTTCTTTACAAAATAAGTACAAATAAGGGAGTATGTTTTCACACAAATTGGGGGTATTTACCAGTATGTACAGAAATCATCAAAATAACGTAACTCTAATAAACACAAGGCCTTTATAAACAATATGTACAAATTATCAATACATTTAAAACGTAACTTTACACTTCCTGGCCTTAAATACCTTATGAATAATCTTTTGGCTAAATAGCAGCAGTATAAATTTTCTTCTGCTTTTCATAAACCTTAAAAAATAATTAAAACCTTTGTTTTTAAAACTATTGGACAAATAGTTCTATTTGTGCTTTCGCTATGGTTTCCCATCAAAAAAAATACTGCCTCAAAAAAGTGGCAAGCATAACATAGTAAAAATGGAAAAGATAAATAAGCAAAGGTCTCCCTTCCGTGGTGACTGGTAACACTGTTAGCTCTGAAGCACAGCTCGTGCCCCCCTGCCCGTTTGTGCCCTGTGCAATCCCCATTTCACAGACTCACACTGACCTCGCTCGGCTTCCGTGTGGGCCCAAATTCTGCTTCAGCAAAGCATTTAAAAGGCATTCACCCCACCTTTAGGTACTTACAGCTGCTCCTTATGCTTAAAGCCACGTGCCTGTTCAGGAGCCTCTCCAGACTGGACGCCTTAGTCCAGCTGTCCAAGGCAAAGGTGTCCTCACTCCAGGTGGCACTGGGCTGCCAGGGCTCACCTGCTCTCCCCACTCCAGGAGTGGAAGCAGCCCCCAAAATCCTCTACAGTGACTTTAAAAATCCATGTAGAGTACTTTAAAATCTTTACTGAACAATATTCTCTTTTAAAACCACCATTAAACCATACTCTTTGCAATAAATAAATTAACATTTTTCTAGAAAATAAAACCCAACTTTGAATCCTGTTACTAACCAGCTGCTACAAATGCGCAAAAGGTTGATGAGATTTAGAAAACAACTGGAAGCAAGTCAAAGTAACTCAGCTGAGACCCAGCACACAGATTTCATACACTTAAGATTTGGTTCAGCAAATGGCTCAGGAAATGAGCTGTGCAGTAAAAGCAAAAATCCTAATTATATAAAATTTGTGGGAGTGTGCAGTGTCTCTTGGCTGTGCAAAAAATTGCCATTATAACTAACCTAAAATAGCAACAGGTATCACCATGGTTAGTGAGACAGTGCCAGTAAACTGAAAGCAAAACAAGCCCAGCACCATGAGTGAACACAGGTGAACACCGTGGCTGGGACCCACTCCTGTGAACCTGTCCCAGTACTGGCCAGGAGATGGTTTAGGTGAGCCATTGCATTTGTGTAACTTCAACACCAGCTACTTCAGCCTTACCTAAACTGGCCAAATGGAGCAAGACTTTGATGTTGATTTTTTTTGTGGAGTTAACATTTTAAAACCTTTTGCACATTTTTTTGTGGTTTTTATATATATATATATTTTTTTTTTTTACATAAAGGAAATTTATTGCGTGTGTCTGACAATTTTACAAAACAAAATTACTGGAACATTGACTTCTGAAAAAAATAGAAGGCACATTAAAATGACAGCTTTCAATGCAAGTTGAGCTTCTGTGGAGCAATCAGAACTGTTGGCTTTATTTAAGCAGAGCTCGGTAGAGCAGCAGGGAACGGCTCATTTCTCGCTCCTGCTCCATGTAGAAGATGAAGTCCCTGAGGTTCACACGAGTGATTTTCTGCCGGGGGTACTGCCGGGGGGAGCCCGTGCCCAGCCCCGCCTGGCTGCCCCCGCACGGCCCCGCACCCTGCAAGAGAACACAGAGAGCCTGAGTCCTGCAGCAGCACAGGGCCTCCTCCTCTCCCAGGGCTGCAGCTGCTGCGCTCTCTTCAACAGCTCCAGTGGATCATGATGAGCCTCATTCTGAAAACATTACATCAGGGGGTTTTTACTATTAATATTTTTTCTATGCTTCTGAGTCTCTCACCAAGTTAACCTGAGTAAAGGCCTCAAGTGCAAACACATGAGGCTAAACCTTGTTCACTTACAACTCAGGACAAATGCATCCTGCTACAGTCATGTTCACTGAAGATGTATTTGACCAGTTTAAATTCAGGAGCCTTTGACCAGCAGAACTACTTTCGGCAGATAAGGCCATTAATATCAAATGTGTGCACGATCCTACTGCTCATCCAAGGACTGGGAACGGGTGGGTGGCATACTGGGATGTCCCCACAGGGACCCCAGTTCTCTCCTCTGGGTCTGCTGAAGAGAAGGGCTCAGTGTGGGGAGATACTCAATGTGAGCAAACAATCAAAAAATCAAATGGAAAAATTATGAAGACTCAGACAGTGCGTGATGATAAACACAAACATTAGTATACTTGTTTCTACAGCTGTGTTAAAAAATTATTTATTTTAATTGGTTCATTGGTAGTGAATTACTGAATACCTCATCCTGGCTTTGTATATAGAGAGAAAATGCTTAAACTGGGCCTGAGAACACTGTGATCGGAATATTTAGAAAAGGAAAGGACATAATTACAGCCCCTGCAGACTCACAGGGTTTAAACTCAAACCTGATGCACACACACGTTCAGTCGTTTTTTCATCCATAGGAATCCATTGTTTTTATTAATTCCAATTGGTTTGTAGCAAAAGAAAGCGTTCTAACTTAGAAAAAGAGGTTTTAATCGCTGAAAAGATTTAAGCTATTTTTCAAACCTCTAAGACATCTGGTAAAATTTTCAGTATTTTTAATATCCCAAATTTACTTACTGCTGCTCAAACCTACCTTTCTTTCCCCAGGAAATACTTACTCTAGGATCTTGACTCCAGACATTAAGAATACAGTTAAGGGTAATTTTACTACTGAAAGGTTGCAGGGGAAACATATATGGTGTGTTGAGAGTAAGGCTGGCACTGTTTTGCTCTGTCCACCACAGTCAGTCTGACTCCTTGCAGAACTGCCCTATTCATGTTTCTTCTCCTATACCTGCTTATTCAATTACAGCAGTGGGGCAAATCCTGTTCTGTAACCACAAACACAAAAGGCTTAATGGAGTGCAATGAATGTGGCTCAGCTTGCAGGGAATGGAGGGAGAAGCCCACGACCTTTGAGCACCCGGAGCATTAGAGCCGAGGGATTCTGCTCTCCAGTATTGGAGCAGTTTTTGTTAATTGATTGAGCCCCGAACCTCACTGCCCATAGGAAATGCGGCTGCAAGGGCTGCTCATCCATGCTGGAGCCAGACACATGCCCAGTGCATAATCCATGTACTCAGCAGTGCTTCGAGTTCAGCCTTTAACCCAAAAAACACTTTGCATTCCTAAAAGAAACAGAATCATTTAAACTCCTCCTCTCTGTCTTCTGCAGGTTGGAGCGGTACCGTACCCTGACTGCCTCTCGCTGCACTCTGACCACGTGCCCACCCTGCGAGGGCTGTGCCCACTGTTCCTAAGTCCTTAAGAGACCACTCTGTGTGTATTTATTTTAAATCAAGCTGACTCAAAAAATACTTCTTCTTCTTCTCTGTTCCCCCCACGGCGCATCTCTCCCCTGCCCACAGCACTCATTTCAGATTCATCCTGACCACAGGACCTGTGACAAATACACTTGTAAGGAACGTGGCCACCTTAAACTCACTGGAAAGCACTGTCCATAGCACTGCGGACTGGGAGCATCCCACACACACTTACACAAAAGTCACAGAAAAGCTGCATAACTTTTAAAAATTTTTCTTTATATAAAACTATTTCTTGAGTCAGTTGAGTTGCATTTACAGCAAGCAACTGCTCTCTATTTGGACAGGGTAGCTGCAATTAAGATGTGCCAAGTCATATTCATTGCATTTATCACTTGAGATACTGAACTTCTGCATAGGAAGAGCATATCCTTAACCAGCACCAGAACATGGCATCACACTGTGCACATTTGTAACCACACTCGTGAGCCCATCAGTTACCTGATCATGTTCTGGAGTTGTTTCACAAGGTGAAAAAAAATCATAAAAATCATTTCAGAAATACAGAAGCACATATGTAAGCTGACAGAGCAGTAATTTATATGTGTCAATATGATCACTAATTTAAATTAAAAACCAGTTTGGTACTGCATTGTACTCAAAATTACTCTGCAGATGCAATATAAAAAAAGCAGACTCCTAAATGCCATAATTATTTAATTGAATACATGAATTCAAGTGTAGTTAAAAATAATGGCCAAGAATAGTGGAATTGAAGTAATTCAAAATTTTCTCAAGAAAAATCACATTTTTTATCAGCATGACAGATTTTTCATCAACCCAAACAAGCCCCTGTGTTGTCTGTATCTATGGCAACTAATCAGAGTTACACAGATAAAAGCTCTAATAAAAGAATAAATGGTTGTAAATTTTTTACCTTCTTTACTTCCTGGCCTGCCACACCCAAGCTATTCCCAAATCACACACACTCAAATATACATAAATGCTAGTTTTTGTATCGGTGAACTTCTAGTTATAATTTCAGGAAAACTTGAGACATTCCAGACCAGAAAAAAACCCATATAATTTATATATGAACTCTGCCTCTTAATTTTGAGACGGCTTCCAAACAGGAGTTCCAGTGACTTCCTTTCCCCTTCCCTCCCGGCCTCTCCTTTCCCCACTGCCTCTCTTCCCGTGTTCCTTCAGTCCTTTCCTGTAACACCCCTGGGGACTGGTGACTGCCTCGGACCTGGCAGCTGCAAATCCCCCAGCCCAGCCCAGCCCAGAGCAGAGAGCAAACACTCTCCTGTGCTCTCCTTGGGGGCTCCAGGGGATGGGGAGCACCTGAGACCTGCCCCAGCTCCTGCTCCCAGCCAGGGCTGAAGAGAAAATCAATTAATGGAAAATCAGAGGCAGGAATTTGTAACCCTGCCGTGGTGCCGTGCTCTCTGTTAACCTGTGGTCCCAGACCCAGTGAGACAGCCACAGTCTGTCTGCCAGAACAGCTTCAGTGCACTTCAGCCCGTGAGCTGATGGGCACAGAGCTCACAGCATTCCCAGTAACAGTGCTGGATTGACAAACTTAATTCAACTGTTGGAAGCTACCTAGCTTGAAATTACAGCTTCAGAAGAATCAGAGTAATTACTCGTTCAGTATGTATACTTTGAAGCAATTCTGAATTTATGTCAGATGTGACACAAGATTTGGGCCACCTTTCTCAGCCTGTTTGCTATTTTCATGATTTTCCTCTATGAGAAAACTCACACTGTTTGCAAAGGGATATACAGACAGTTCAGAATAAAATCTTGACCGAAGCCTTGGTAGATCACGAGCTAAATATGCAACAGTCTGCCACAGAAACACGCTCTCCCAGTGACAGGGAGACTACAACAAGCCCCGTGCACAGAGAGACCAACAAAGCCCCATTTGTGCCACAGCTCTCTGGCACTACTGAGCACAGCAAACGCAGCTCCTCTACAGAGTGTGCATCACCTCTTACCTCTCCAGGAGCCCTTCACCAACCCCAAAGTCCCCCCACCTCCCAAACCTTCACCCATCTCAAAACTGTGTCAGAGCTACTCCACGGTCGGCTCTTGTCCCATCCTCTGGTGACACAGGGGGGTCCCATGTGGCCCCCTGGGCTGCAGGAGCTCCTCAGCCCCCAGGGATGTGTGGCCCCAGCCAGGCACACCCCAGAACTCACAGTGCAGCCTGTTCCCCTGGAGAGCCCAGCCAGCCTCTCTTTCCTGAACCCAAGCCAACAGTTCCCACAGAAGCTGTAGGGACTGAAAATCTCAAGCTCCTTCTTCCCTCTGTTCTCCTTCTGCTGGGCCCCACCACTCAGTTTGATCCCTAAGGATTCCCAAAGGTTTAAAGGCTGCTGGGAAAGGGGACTGAGGCAGACAGACCTCTTCCAAAAGGATCACCGACAAACTCCCCCACTGCTCACAAAGTAGAAGTGTCTTTGTGCATTAAATTACAATAGTTACAGCAGCAGGTGGATGGAAATCGAAGTGGGTAAGTCCCAAAAATGTGCTGTTCCCTGCTCGAGATAGAAGTGCTTTCACAGAAGAAAGCGAATGTAATACAGAATCTACACTTATTTTTATAACAACGATTTCTACTGTTGAACATTTTTTTTCCCTTCACAAACTTGCATCTCTCCAACTCTGAATTACAGAACCATGGAAATAAAGTACAATATTCTTGTCAGGGAACAGAAAGATAAGGGCAAGTAGAAGATTGCATTTAATATTTTATCCATCCTTCCTTCACGAAAAAACAATTCAGTGCTGACATCTCTGCTTTGAACAGAGTCTTGATCTGCGGCTATTGCTTCTCTGTGAGCCAGAGACAAGGCAATAATGATAAAAGATCCGCTGGGTTTCTTCCCAGGCTACACGGCACATCCTTGTGGCAGACTTCACTTCAAGCCAAAGTCTGAAAGTGGGAATCATACAGCAACAATTCAAAGCCAAGCTATCTATGGAGTAAAATATACCAGGAATTTTGTCTCTGCAAGCTCCATGCACTGCAGAGGAGGGGGAAGGTAAGGTATCTGTTCGTCTGCTCTTACAAATAAGAGGTCTTGAATCACAAGAAACATTCTGGAGATATTCTGCAGCAATTGTTTTTACTTGCATAAAATGCTATTAGATCTTTGGCTGAGAGGCACATGAAAAACAGGTATAATACTATGTATGATTAGCTGTCCCACATAAATTAGGGTTTAATTCAACACGTACTGAGGCTAATAGTAATGATTTCACTGAAACATCCTAAAATTAAGATGCCTCTAAAGTACAGAAATGTAATAACTGCTCATCAGCACCTCAAAGATTAACAATACTATATGAAATATAATTATATCTAGAAAAATACCGTGCATCTTCATATGTGCAACATGGTGGCTCTGCAAGTGTCTTTAGAAAGATTCATCACCAAAAGCTATCATTTAGGCCTTCAGATGAGCAGCATTTACAGGGAGGGTTAGATCCCATGCTTTCTTCGGAAGCTGGTTATTTTCATTTGCCAACATTTTTACCCTGTACTATTTTAGTGCAACTGTTCCTACAGACTGTTCTGGCACCCGTTCACTTGCTACACCCTCCTGGATGCAAATGCATCTCCTTTCCCCTGGGCACATAAACACACACCTCGCCCTGCAGACAAACATCAGAAAAACTGATTTGCACAAGTACTTACAAGTACTTCAAATACCAACACAATTGCAACATTTCAAAGACAGCATGCAGTAATTTTTAAATTAAGAAATAATAAGGGGAAGGTAAATCATACTAAGTCATGGATACAGTGAAAATTTTTTCTTCAGATGTGATCACTTCAGTTTATAATTACCTGATGTTATTTGAACCCAAAGAAACAGGCTGCCATTTCAAACCGAAGACTTTATATGCGCCTGCTCCCTGCCTTTATTGCATTACACCAAGTCACATATGCAAGTACTATTATAATAAAAAACTTGCGTGGTAAAGCAGCATCAAACCAAAACCTTCCAGTTGAGGGAACTGGGCATCAATTCCAATCTCACCAGTTATTGCTCCCTCTAAGACAGCATTTCCTCCCCAGCTGAACACGAGCAGGGGCAAAAAGCAGGCTATGAGGCATTTCAGTGAGAAACCATCTGGGAAGAAGAGGAGTCTGCCCCAATGACAACAGGCAATGAGCTGAAGTGTAAGGCAGCTTTGGGCTATGACATTTACCTGCTCCACAGAGACAGGTGCTCAGTACCCAGTCCTCAATAGGTCACTCTTGCTAGGAACCAGACTGCAACTAATCTTCACTTCTTAATCAATGTATCCACGCAGTGGCTGAATAATCACTGCGCTGATGTGAGGCAGAAGAACTCAGGTTTTTGAGATAAGCTCTGCATTCTGCAGAGACCTTTGACCTTTCCCAGATCTTTTGGTACCCCCACTGCCCATTTGGTATCGGATAAGAGCACGGTGCCTTGTATCCTCCAGCTCCTTGCAGCACACTCACGACGTGCTGGTGGTGCAAGCTCTGGGTCTCCTCATTTCCTTTGTTCATGAACCTGCTCTTCAGAGCAGCCACGGGTCCTGCCAACATCTTTATCCACAAACATCTCATACCCAACACAATCCACTGCCTTACTTGGACTTAAAAGCAATGACAATTTTACCTGATTAAGAATTCTGAAGTTTGGGCTGCATTCTTGCCGTGGTAATTATGAGTGGAATATTCTATTTATCCTGTTTCCATCATACACGTATATTTTCATTTTGCTTGGAATGTTTCTCCTCGCATGCTTTCCAAATGTTTAATCAAGTGCTGCTCCCTTTGAAATACTATTCCTGCCAAATTTTTTTATTGCTATTTTTCAAGCATTGTGGTGCTTTACCCTTCTCATCTTTCAATACTAACATAGGGGTTTTTTTTCTTGTTTTCTGTTGTTTTGTTGAGGTTTTTTTAAGGATTTGCCTGTGTTACTCCAGCCCAGTCACTCTGTACCTCCCTGCATTCTCTCTCACAGGGAGTCAAGAAACATCAAACCAACTTTGGGAGAAGCCCTACAGCCCAGCTTGCAGGATTCACATTTTCCTTGAGACATATTTGATTCCCATCTGAATTTTTTCTAATATCCTTGATATTAGTTTGAAAGTATCTCAGTTTTATATAGTGGGTGGCCCTTTCCTTTCTAACCTGTATGACTGTGACTTCCATTAAATCAGAAACATAAAATAATTAAAATATTCTTGAAATTCATCAATCTCTAGACACATACAACTGTAAAATTTAATTGTTTAAATATCTAATTAAAAGATACGTAATTGCTATACAGTAAAGGCTGCTTTTTGGCCTGCCTCTTACTGAAAACACTGCGAGCAGAATGACTGTAGGGGACCAGACTCGTTCACAGCAGGTTTTGATGAGGAGAAGTCAGCACTCCCAGGTGCATCACAACATCCATGCACTTGAGGTGAGACACAGGCACCCCAGAGCTGCTTCGTGTCCTGCCAGCCCTCCCGGGGAGGGGGAAGAGCAGGAGACAGAGAGAAAAGTATCAAAATCTTAAACACAAAATCACTTTCTCAGCTCTTGAGAGCATGAATTGCCCTCATTCATCTCAGCTGACTTTCGGTTCTTAAGCCTAATTATGATGTATAACACCCAGTCTTTATAATAATTGTGTTTCCAGCTGTTGGCCATCTTGCTCACTCCCAGCAGCTGTGCAAGTGCCAATCAAGTGACTTTATGCGCCAGTTGCCAAACAAAGGACAAAAATACCCACACATCTACCAGCTCCTTAGGTCTTTATTCCTGTGTAAAATCTGCTGGTGGATTAGTCACTCTCTCTGAACGGTGATCTAAACCTTCCCCTGTAATTACCACAGGCTCCTCTGTGGACTGAGGGTAGTGCAGGGCCCTCACCCGAGCCCAGCCCATTAAACAAACCAAAATAAAGCAGGCAATGCAGTTATCTCTGGATTGAGTGGCAATAAAATTAAGCCCTAAATGCTAATACCTTCAGCTTGCAGGATAAACACATTGCTGGAACACAGTCCAGTATGCAGGAAACAAGACATTAACATTTGTAAATAAAAGGCGGAAGACAGCTAACACTCTATTACTGCAAATATAATGGAATATAATTAAGGCTGGTGCGTTTCAGACATGAGGGAGAAATGATAGAGTTCAACAGGGAGAAGTTACCAGATCATTCGGTTCTTGATTTCTTCACATTTCTTACAGCTAAGTCTCACTCTTGGCTCTTTTTAAGTCAGTGGTTTGCTTGTTCAGAAAACATTTTAAGAACTTAGATTGGCACAAATAACTCTCAGAAATAAAAGGTTCCAAAAAGGGAACAAGTTCCTACAGACGTCAAGAACCTTAAATGAGCCCCCACTCCCTGCACTGCTTCCCCTTCCACACTATCAAGACAGTCCCCTGCATGTCCTGGTCACCGAGTGCTGTTTCCATCATGCTCTTTCTCAAGTCCTTTTCCACGTTCCTGTCTCTCTCTCCCACACCAGGATCACTTCTCCAGGACTCAGAGCAGATACACTTGGTGACCTGCATGTCTCCACCACATCTGATTGCTCTGCATTAGAGCATTTGACTGCTATCTAATCTGCCCCTAAACTTCCAAAACCAACCTTCTGCTTCATACCGTCCTCTAGCCTCTAAATGTCAATCCAGGTTTCTCCTTTTCCTCCATTATTAGACAAAATAAGACAGCCAAGCCTTAAATAAAGAGCAGATCATTTTTATTTATAAACACATGTTGATCCTGCCTTCCTTAGCAGACACCTGTCTTTCAAACCAGGACAACACATTACTGACAATTTAAACTTTGCTCTATGCTTTAGAAACCCTGTAATCCCCTCTTACTTCACGAATTCCCAAATCCTCGTTTTCCTCCAGCCCATTTCACCACAAAGCAAACAACCAATCTTTCAAAGGCACTTATATTCAACACAGCCAACAACAAAGAATAAACCTTAAATTTCAAACTAAGCTATTTGAAAAAAACCCAAACATACTTGTCTTTTGTAAAGATAACCCTTTCACACACTCACAATTGTCCCAGATCCACCTCACTGTATAAACACTGGGATTAAATGCATCACAAAAACTTTCCAGAAGATTCTTTAATCAACTGTATTTTGCTGTAACAAAATGATTGGGCAATCCATATCACTTTCTATAAAGAATAAATGTCTTCAGTCTACAGATGATCATGGAGGAGACATAGTGATGCAGAAAAACATTTTTTTCAGATGTTAAAGCTCTTCTCTTAGTTATCTCTAACTTTTCATTTTTACTTTCTGATAGGTTTGAACACCACTTGGACTACCTCAAGAAAATAAGACTTAATAAGTAAATATTACAACTCTCACCACCTTTCCTTTATTAAAACCACCCCCAATATATATAGTTATTAATTATTTAAAATGAACTAAAAACCAGATAGTCAAAATTAAGTGCTCCTCTACAAACAACTCTAATTAAAACAGACCCTAAAATATATTACAGAAATAACTCTAAGCCAGACACAAAATCACTTAATCAATCATCTAATACATACTGAAGAGCTCTTACAGATGGGTCCTGACAACCGACAATAATCAATGTATAAACTGACAAGTCTACCAGATCTAATTACTCCCAAATCAAAATAAACATGAATATTATATCAAAAAGAAGGTTGTAACTACAAAAGAAAAACCTTTACCAAAGTAGTAGCTCAAGCCAGAGGCTCATGATGGGATATTTTTGGCTAAGTGAAACAAAAGGCAGTGGGGTGCAATGTCCTCCCCTGGCTGGAAGGGGCTGGCACAGCCCATGGCAGCAGCGTGAGAACCCAGCAGATGCTGGGAGGGGGCACCCAAGCAGAGTAACGCAGAGCACAGGAGCACACACTGAGGGGATTACTGCAGTAATTAGAGAGAGCCAAGGGAAACATCAGCGTGGAATTCCGAGTGTGTTCCATAGCATGGGATGGTGCTACTGGCCTATTTTTACCATTGGCAGTAGGAGGGGAGGCACAGCAGCTCCAGTAGGAGCAAGTGCATTATGATACAACACAACATGAGCATTATAAAATGCGAGATGAATCTCAAGCCCAGAGGCTCTTTAGCACCACTCCAAATCACAACTCTCTGCCTTCATTTTTCTTCTTTGCTACTATTTCACTTCTTCTCTCGGTACTTCTGACTCGATTAACCCTTTTTTCTCTTTCTTCTACCTTCCTGTTTTCATGGTATCACATCAGATTCCTTAAAAAGTGTCTGAGTATTATCAGCAGAGATTATAGATCAGCATTCAGGTTTTCTGACAGACTCTAGCCCAGTGAAGCTCCAGTTGTTTCCAGTGAGAAATTTATCACTTCATTGGCATCTCAATAAGACAGCATGCTCTTTTGATAATCTGGCCCTGATTAAAAGTTACAAAAATCATAAATCAAATTGTAACCTGTTTTTAATGGCCTGAATTCAAGTGCTGTGAATTTGGTTTTTTTCTTCAAATACTTTCCCCAGAAATTCAAGTCTAACAAGCCTGAAACAGACTTCCTGAAATACAAGCTTCATTTTAGTTTTCTGGGAATTAGAAAAGATGCAGTTATGTGTTATGCCTAATTTTTGATATCCCTTTCTGGAATGGTGAGTTCTGGTATTCGGTCTAACAAATTACATCTTTCTCATTAACCTGGCCTGAAATTATGAAATCAATTTTTCAAGCTCTTTTTTGGTCTTTCAACAAATCTGTGCTAGGATCCCTGATCTTTCCACACTGTACACATAATGTGCTACCTGAACGTGTGCAGCAGCAACATATGGTACAGTAGGTTATAACTATTTTACCATCTGCTCTATCTGAACTCTAACCTCAATAATCCCATATCAGCTTTTCCCGTTAACTGCCACAGTTCTTAGATCTTGGCTTCTACTTACTCTTTTAAAATTAAATTGCAGCAAAATGCAGGGCCAGATCACAGACGGCTCTTCAGAAGCCTCCACTGCTCCCCAGGTGACTTAATTTGGCCAGGGTCTTAAACAAATTATGCCTTCAGAGCTACAGGCCTCCTTTTTTTTCAGTGCATAAGATAAATCAGTAACCGGAACATTCTTTCTTCTCAAAAATATTGCTCAAGATCCTGCCATATCCTTTACATACTCATTTATAAAGTACTTTGTTTCCATTTGCTCTTATTTAGAAAAGGGCATCCCCTTCAGTGGAACTACAGCAGATTCTGTATTTTCCAGGTGCAAACTCCAGGGCTGTCCCTGTTTAACCACCTCCCACTACAGGCCTAATTTGGTTTTTCCACAAACAGCACCATCACTATAACCCCTTACTGTCCTGCTACTCTGTGTACCCATAAACCCCAAACAGTAGCATCATATTGAACAATAAAATGCTAATTTTATTGCAATAAATCTAAGTTCTATCCAAAGTTCAGAAAACCGGACAGAGTCTGTCAACTGAGAGAGGACATTTGGAATTTTTATTACTATTAGGGTTTGTTGGTTCTGTGTTTTGTTTGGGCTGTAGGGTTTTTGTTTTGTTTTGGTGTTTTACTGTTTTATTTTGTTTTACTTTTAAGTCTTGCATCTCATGTCATCACCCCCTATTTCATATAGATGTTGGAATTTGCAAGTAAGCTCTAATTCCAGCTAGAACAGCTCATTTGGTGGACTGCCTTCAAATTTAAAGTCTGCTTCATTTACTAAAACTCAAAAAATAGCTACATAGTAATTAAAATCCATGAAAGACTGTGGCTTTGCTATAATTTATACATACCCATGCAGAACTCTTACATATACACAGACATATGGAAAACATAAATATATTTTTAATAAATACTAATCACAGCCACAAGAATATGCCCCTCTATTTTTTACTATAGCACTGCACAATACCAGTTCTTATGGATGATGGAATTGAAGAAAGAATCAAATATGGTTATCACCAATTACTATTTTACAATATCTATATTCAACTCAAAATAGTAAATCATAACAGCTCAGTAAACTTCTCTGACTCATTATCAACTGAACCAGATTGTAATGCCTACACAAAGAAAACTACATTTGTAGAAGATTACCTTTGTAAAATTATTCAACTTTTAAAATCAGTGTAATGCCTTCTCATTAAAAGTATTTGTATCTTCTCCATTTTGAAACACCCCATCTTGTGTACAAACATTCCTTCCTTTTGGATTCCCGTTTAGTATCTGAACAAAAGGGGAATTCGATTTTTTAAATGTGTGAAGAAATCACTTCGTGAGATATAATTTTGTTTTTTCACACATGAGCAGTTTAAATATGTTATTCAATGTTATCTTGAGGCACAAACATAAGGCATGGAGGTTAGAGAAGTCAAGACTACATACTAGTCTGTTACCTCAAATGTCTTCCAAAACATGCAGCTGAAGAATATAATGGAAACTATGGTTTAATTAAGGAATACTGAATTTAATTGTAATCCGGGTCCTATTACACAAATAGTATACAGTGCCTATACAAATACACAGTCCCTAAATATATAATTCCGCACACGTTTCCCAGCTACACAAATGGATCTATATTCTATAGCTCTACTTGGGGGAAGAGAGCAGTACTTTGTTTCTTTTGGAGTTTATGCTAAAATAGCCTCCTCCTCCCCCTGTACAATGCAAGGGAAATAAGAGCTGTAATGGTTAACAACTGGACTCCACTTCCCCCTCCAAATACAGGAGGACATCGGGTCTGCCCTCCCCCACCAATTCTTCTTTGCATTTAAAATATTTCCACCTCTGCATAAAACTGACTTTTTTATTATGCAGTTTCACAGACTTTCCTAGGTGGCACCCCAGGAGCATAATCCTGATTCACAGAACAAAACCATCTAATTACCCCAGCTGCATAATTCATTGGCCCATGAACAGGAGCTGGCCAACCCACGATCTTATCTGACAGAGCGTGGGGAGCACCTGTGCCAATCTGCCACGGGAGAGGCACCGGCAGGGCCAAGAGCTCCTGGGGCGCCTTGGGGTGGCCAAGGGGAAGGAGGACAAAGGAGAGGAGCCATCCTGCAGCCCGGACCTTGGGCTCTCCAGGCAGTCAGCCCTGCCTTTGTCTGCTCAGTCTGGCTGCAGGTGAATCAGTGAAGGAGAGGTTTCTTGGAGCTGTGATCCTGCACAGCCACACTGCAATGAGCCAACACTTAACTGCAAGGAAAGCACTTGAACTGGCAATACTCTTAAGTATATGCTACAGGTTTACTTCAATCTCATTCAGAGGCAAGACTGTAATTTGAAAATCAGACATTGCTCAGATGACAGAAACAAAACACAGTTATGGAGTATTCCTTACTTTGCATCTATTTTTTCTATCATGCTGATGAAAAGCTCTCAGTATTCTGGCAAACTTCCCAACAGAAACTTTTTAGACACTGTCTTTAGAGAATTGCAGCAGGTCCTTTTATTATTGCTTGTTTGTTTTAATTTACCAGAGTTGAAGTTTCATCTAACCTTTGAAAAACAGCATCCTGTTTGTTCTCATGATCAGGTATCTGCGATTCACTAAATTACAAATGAAGACGAGCCCTGGACCACTCCTGGTGCCAGCTGGCAGAACACCTTATGGTCTCAGGTGAATTTCAAATGTAAAGAATTGATATTTAAAAGAACTATGAATTGGGTTCTAGTGCGTAGCGTTTTACCTTATAATAAAGACTAAGCCGGAAAACATTTCAATTCTCAACAATGTTTTCATCCTGCATTATAACAAACATGAGTGGCAGAGAGACTTGTCAGCCCAGTGGTTAAGGCACTATTCATCTTTCATCTCCCAGATCTGGGCTGCACCACTCGGCAATAGACTCACTTTCTCACTAGAAATGTCATCTTGGAGCTGAGAAACCTTCTTGACAAATATGTTTTTGAAACAGATGTATTTTTGCTAAACATTTTATCTTTGACAAAAATGTATTTTGACAGAGGAAGTTTCATAGCAAATTTTTTTTCACCAGCTCTAATAACAACTTAGACTTTTAGGCCCTAAATGGGGAAAGCTGCTCAGACTCTGCCTTGCTGACTGAGGTGAGGCCTCACTGGCTGGAGCAATGACCATCGCTGTGACCACTCGATGGAAATCTGTCAATTATCCATCGCTCTGTCCCGATTTCCCACTGTTTACCCTAACAGTGAGCTCCAGGCACGCTACTGTGGCATTCAGAGCAAGGCTATGAATGGGACATGAACTTGTCTCATCCTCCTCAGCTGCTCCTCACAGCTTTGTCTGAACGACTACTTTGTGTACTTAAGTAGTAATTAACAACATAAATGTTTAGAATAAACAGTAAGGACAGGGCATTTGAAAAAAGAGTTAACAGATGTCCTTAACATTGCTGCTGGCCTAATAACGTTTCTGCAGTAATTTATTTGATGTGGAGTTTATTTAGCTGCTGCAAACATGCAGGGTTATAATAATCATAAGCAGGTTGCATTAAGCACAATACGACTTGGGTGTGTAACACAGTGTTAAAAATAATCACAGAAACCGTATGCCTTAAAGATATTAGATGTGCAGTATCTTCTACAACCTGATTGTGAACAGCTAGCCAGAAAGCACCTTTCAGAATGAAAAAAAAAATTTAAAAGAAATATAAAACCCAAGACTTCTTTTACAGATAATTTTGCCTATTTTGGAATAGCAAGCATTAAATTCAAACATCAAATCCTGGCATACTTCAGTAAGCTATCAGCACAGCAGTGCTGCCTTCTTTCCTTTGAAAAATGAAAGAATTAAATTCAAAACAAACAACTTCAATTTAACACCAAACTACAGGATAACCAATCTTAAAAATGTCAAATTGTAATGGATCTTAATACCCATATAAAACACAAAAATAGTGGCATTGTTCCTTGGTAATGCATAGCAACCTTACAGAATTTCAGTGAAGGAGAAAGAAGGGAAAAACACCTTATTACTTCTAACTCCTGCGAGCCATTTTGGTCTCCAAAGGTTTTAGACCGCCTCGGGCCATGTGTCTGCAGTGTTTCGGGAAATGACTTGCCTTCGCACGAACACTGCTATGTTCTGCAGCACTGCTGCCCCCCAGCATCCCCGCTCCATTTCTAGTTAACTCTTCCTTACCTGTATCAGCCTTC
>VWZT01009617.1:145620-167089 GCA_013397055.1 Pachycephala philippinensis
GGCCACGGCTCCGGGTCCCAGCCCAGGTCACGGCTCCGGCCACGGCTCCGGGTCCCAGCCCAGGTCACGGCTCCGGCCACGGCTCCCCGGCACCTTCACGGACTCCCGAGACCTTCACGGACTCCCGAGACCTTCACGGACTCCGCCGCTGCCTCGGGAAGAGCTGAGCAACGCGGGGTGCAAGAGCCACCTTCTAGTTTCAACAGGGGGTTATCTTAACAACTAGACATCTTTAAAAGGTCATTATTGCAGTCTAATTTCAAACTGGCACCAAAATGAAGGGTTGTCTTTGTGTAGGATTAATTTTAAAACCTCAGGATTTGATGTCAGTGGGAAATAACCAGCGTGGGACTCATAATGCTGCCTTCTCGTGCTTCTGGCCAGCACCTAGGGCTAATTTCTTAGGAGATGAAAACTATGACAAGCCCTTCAGTTAAGCTGAAAGCAGGCAGCAGTCCAGTAACACCCACAGGCCTCAGAGGCATCCTGTGACCCCCTTAGAAAAGTCACATTCACTTTGCTCTTGAGAAAGGAAAAATAATGCTGGAGGCATTTTGTTTTAAACCATGTGAAATAAGGAAATGTGAGGATGTGAAAATGAAGTGAAAAAAGTTAGAATTCATTTCCTCCCTTTGCAATGGCTTAGAAGCAAAACTGGTTCATTTTGAAAGTGTGTGTAAAAATCTGATACATTCACCAGTAGGCAGTGACTACAAAATGCTTAAGGTAAAATATGTAAATATGTAAAATAATCTCTTGAAAACCATCTCCTTTTGTGCTTGAAAGCATTTTGTAAAAGCATCTTTATTTCTCAGTAGCATTAATAGACAGTCAGAAAGAAAACTTGTCAAAACAAAAAATAGCAACAAAATTCAAGGTACTAGAAAAATATTTTGAAACAAATCTGCAGAATAGTGAAAGGGAAGAAAATGAATGCATAAGTTCCTTGGATGACTTCTGCCCTTTTAGTATTAATCTGAATAATAATAAAGGAACATGTAAATTACAGTTTCAAAATTTTAAATGGGGTTATTTTAACTATCATAGACTTAAGGCAAATCTAATCTGCCAAGTCTTCACTCTCATTTCAGTCTAAAACTGTGTCTCACTTTTTACTCCTATTATGCCTTTTAACTGAGCTGGGCTTTTTATCTCCTAGCTAAGCACATCCAACCTCATTTCCTCGTTCCCATTAAAGAGGTCTACACAAACATGCATTCAATCTGTTTATTACTTGCCACAGACTGCTCATCTTGTTCCAAAATATTCTCATTAATAAAAAGTTGCCGTTTGAGGACCCATTAGAATGCTCAAATTAAGAGAATACTTAAAGTTTTCATTCTTTGTCCAAAATTCTTGAGCTGTATTATGTATTATCATATTATCAACTATATAACCAAAACCAAGTAGCAGAGAATTCATTAACTACATTACTACAATTTTCAAAAACTGTTCCACAAGTGAGGTCTCAAATCTGAAAAATGAACTCCAGCATTAAAATAGTTTGTCTGGATTTAAGTTTTTTCCTTATGTGGAGAAAGCTAAGAATATACAAGGAAAGCTAAGGTAAGGAACATGTAAGGATGAAGACAGGAACAAAGGCAGAGGATGGGAATCTTGAGCCACTGCAACACACAGGTACTGAATGATCCTTCTAGCATAAGGCTACTGGGAGTTAGCTGAAAAAATTCACATGGTATCAGGCTTCAAGGAGGTATGTAACTACAGAAACACCTACACTAGAAAGGAAATAATGATAAATCGGAATTATTTTGAGACATGGCAAAATTTATACAGTCCAGGAGTTTTTATAAAAATCTCATCAAAATTAGACATTTTTCAACATCAATAATGCCAAAATAATTTATTTGCAGCATTGCATCTGAGCCCCACGACCAGGCTACCCCACATTCATTTAGGGGGAGACAGATGTATTTACCATGTTGTAGAGAACTTCTTACTACCAGCCTGGAATTCTGACACCATGACAAGTTGAAAGGAAATTGGGGAAGTTGATAATGCCAAAGAATGACATACCCAAAGTCTTCATCATTCTCTTTTCCACAGCATTATGATTAAGTGGATAAACAGTAGGAATGGCAAAAGGATTGTCTGTATCAGTATGACAAGGAATCAAAACACCCAGCTTGATTTTCCTCCCCGTCATCCACTCCAAACTGTGATTTCTCAGTAAACCGAAGACGAAACGATGATACATCTTGACATGCTTTTAATATGCAAACTATTAATCTTAGAAGATATGATTCTGCAAATGTTTAAGTCTGAAGTGCATGCTTAAGTATTTAGATAAATTGGCATTTTTTTCTACCTAAGACAGCTATAGTTAATGGGTCAAAACATAATTTGCCTGTCTTGTTTGAGCTCACAGACATTTGTACAAGTGTCACAATCATTCATGTGACACTTGTCTGCTTTATTATTCTATGCCAAAACCAAGCAAATGTTTGCAAGATTTGTTTTTCTGAAGCATATAGGGAACACATAAGAAAAGGGAAAGACATGAATAAGAGTAAGCAGGGAAGCTTCACAGATACCAAGACTGCTCCTTTCCAACACCGCTTTTTTGAATGCAAGCTTCTCCTCCCTGTGTTCTTTACGTTGTCATTAAATTATTGTAAGAATGTTTATAATCAACTCAGTTATGGTCAAGTGTGCATTGGCCTGTAAATTCAAATATCCTGCCCTCCCATCATCCATTCACTTCCTCACAGGCACAGAGAGAGGAGCTTCATGACTGAAATATCCCGGGAATATGGGCACATGGACGACTCCTCTGAGGTGTGAGTGCCAAGGAGGGAGTTCACATACAGCTCTTCGGTGGCAATCTCAGCACAACTGAACAGCTTCTTTGTGTAATTCCTTTATTTTCATTCCACAGCTGCTCTTTACTGAGACTTACACATATAACCATTGCTGGGAAAGTATAGGAAAGTTAGTAATTGTTAAAGGCTTACATGAAAGTAATTGTTCTGTTTCTTCGGAATTGCCAATACCAATTTTGCTGTGAGAGGGGATTATGGAAAGAAATGGAACACTAGAGATGGGAAAGTACTGTTACCAAAATAATCTAACAAATGCAAATACAGCCCCCAGTATTAACAGAAGTGTCGAGTCTAAGAGTACAGACAGATGTTCGCTCTGGATCCAGCTGTGCTGATGAAGGGCTTTGTGCCCCCCAGCTGCTCCTCGGTGCCCCCCGCTGAAGTCATTATCCCGCGGATCCGCCCCGATTCACTCGGGGCAGGGCCAGCCCCAGCCCACACCCCCTCACATGGGCCACAATAACGCAGCTGATTCTGCCCCATGAGTGTCCTTGCACGGACCCTCTGCCCGAGCCCATGGCAGTGACCTCGTCAGCCACTCACACGATGGCAACCAGAGCAGTCCTTGCACTGGGATGCTCCTTCTGAAGCCCTAGAAAACAGGCACTACTAAAGTACCACCTCCCTCAGTAACATATATAAAAAGCATTTTTAAAATCACCTAAGCAAATAAAGCAATGCCTAGCATCTGATTTTTACTTCTTTTCCTTTTTTGCAATAAACATACCCATGGATTTTTCCTCCAGAACTACAGATAGGATTCAAACAGCAAACTGACATCTGAAAACAGCACAAGCACTAACGGGAACTTGAAATGTGCACAGCACCAAAGCTATCACCTTTGTTCAAATAATGCTTGTAAGCGATCACCAAGAGGAACAACTTAAACCACAAGACAAAACATTGCTTTGTTTGGTGATTCTTGATTTTGAGGGGATAGATTATACTTGACACAACTTTCACACTGAAACAATCTGAGATTTTTGTTAATAAAGACAAAACTAAATATACAAATCAGATAACGTTTAGAGCTGCAAACTCCTTATCTAGATATGACACATTCCCCTGCCAACCTGTAAAATGCATTGTAGTACACTTTTTCATTCAAAATTTGCAAGAGAATTTCATATCATCTTCCACTTATTTTTGGAGGTGTATTTCAAGCCATGCAACACACGATTCCCAGCCTAATCACAAGGTGTCTGCTGTTACACTGTACATGTTAGAAGAGTTCTCTAAATACTAAATACTAACCGCAACCATATTTTCAGTAGGATTTCAGCCCACTCGGGTAACTTCTCTCTTGAGGTGACAAACTAGCAGTACCTGAATTCATTACAGCCTGATTAATTATGCTGCTTTCATAGAAAGGAGGAAGAGACTTAAATCAGAAGTGGTACCTTAAACAGTACCTGTGTAGCAGCATATCAGACCATCAATCCCAGATCCAGGCACTTCCATTTGCTTTAAGAATTCTTAATAATTACTTCTCCCTTACTATCAAATAGCTCAGCTCAACCCCATGGCCTTAAAAACTAAAGGAAGAGGTTCAGAACACACCAGTTCCAGCTGGCAGAATTTACACCAGTTACCAGAAATACTGAAAACTGCACCTCATTCTCTCCACTTGCTTACCACAACCTAACTACACAACCAGCCTTTTTCTCCCCAACTGAACACAGCAGGAATTTGGGGAATAAAAGAAGAGAGGAGCGGAGCCAAATGTCAGAGATCTGTTTTCTCATACAGCTGATGACTTGCCAGGTTTTCATCTTTTACATATTTGGAGACAACTTCCTTAAATGATCCAGAAGCTGAGAAGCACCCAGCTATTACCTTCTCCTATCACCACAACATAGAGATGGTACCTAGACAGCTTTTTTTGCTTGCTTGCCTTTTGTGCTTGTTAACATGCAAAGGCAAATTAATCTAAGACAAGAATCTGGCATATGTGTCTAAAATACGCACTGCATAATTAAACTGAGAATGAAAACAAATCAAAGGCATATATGTTCAAATAGTATTTATTGTTCCTTTACATAAAGGAACAAGGAACTTGGCAAATATTTCTTATGAATAAAGGCCCATCTTCACAAAGTACAGGTTATGAATAGCAATGAACAAGATAAGAGCACATGAGATAAAGCCAGCTAGAGTAAGCCACAGATGGAAGCAGAGCCAGACTGACAATGGAGGAATTCCCACCCTACCAGGCTACAGAGCACTCTCCACACAACTGTTTAATGCCAACGCACATCAGCATTTACACTAAAGGAGACACTTCAGAGAAATATTTTTAAATGCAAAGTTTGGGATATCTCTTTTTTAATATGGATAATACTCAAAGCATGTATCTCTCTACAGACTTAGGTCTCTCGTGCTTAGTCTGTAACATGCCTGTGTGCTCTGCTGCTAACGGCGATTTAAAGAATTTGCTGTACCTACAGAATTGTATTATGGAGATCCTAGAGGGTATGACTAAAACTTGTTGAAATTAAGTTCTAAGGAAATATATAAATGTAGGTGACTGGTTAGGGTTTGGTTAAAGTCAAGAAGAGAAGGTGCTCCCAGGTCTCTTTCTCAGAGCCAATTGCCTGTAATAATAAATACACCGGGTTGACTGTGCAATCAGGTGCTTTGGAGAAAAATAATAATGCGTTACAAATATTGCCAGACCAACAGCTTCCCTGTCTCATTCAAATCCACCATCGTCCTGTACGAACAAAAACTGCAGGAAGACAGCTTAGACTGTCACACTTAGGAAGAAGGAGCGGGCACTGCCTGCAAACAAAATGCAGTGACAAAATGTCATCCCTCTTGTTCTTCACTTAGGGATGCCCCTGCATTACACTTTTGGACCCAGGTTGTCACATCTCTCTTTTAATTAGGCATATAATGCTGCAGCTAATACCTAGCAGAAGAATTTACAGTGTTTGTGGGAAAAGTATGAGATCAGCTTGCAAAACCTCACTCGTAAAGAAAAAAAGGAAATTAAATTCAAAAATAGATTTTTTTAATAAAGAGCATTGTTTAAACACTTAAGGCAGCTCCTCATCTTTATACAATTTCTGTAAACAAAACTCTGATTTTTGTCACAAATAAGAGATTTAAAACCACAGAATAACAAGTAATCGAAAAACATTTTGTGAATTAATTAAAACAAGTTGTGAAACTATACTACTCCCTAAATTGCAAACACATTCTTCTAAAGAGAATTAAATGTAAAGAAAAATTCAATGGATTTATTTTCAATTATATGACTGCCTTCTTTTCAGTATTTTTCCTCAAAATTTAACCATGAAAATAAAACCTTTGTATGTCTGAACAGAGATGAAAATATATACTTAATATTTTATCAATTACTATTAACTTTGCTATTAGTATAATTATTCAAAAACTTAAAAATACATGTTCCAAAGATACAGAAACCAGCCAAAAATTAATCTTTAAAAAAAAGCAGTAGAGCAGAAACCTCCTTCAGAATCTTCAGATTTGGCTGGCTCAACCAATCTGCTATGGCCACTCAACCAGATAAATAAATTTCTGTAATGATTTCACCATTTTAGGCTGCCTATCTGCAAGTTCTTACTGTCAACACGAATTACCCGGCGTGCTGCAATTCCCCCATCAATTGAGACAAAGCATGACTGTCGTAGTGCTCTGTTAACACGACACGCTTCTCATGGATCTGTATTCCAAACATGAGGATGATCCGGCACAGGCAGCCAGAAGTGTCCTGTTATCAGAGCTCGGAGAACAATTCCCACTGCAGGTGAAGGGTTTTCTCTGATGTGCAGGCAGGAGCTGGGGGTCAGTTCTGAGTGCTCGGCGCTGGGGTGGCTCCGGTGCAAGCGGAGTGTGAGCGGCTCAGGGGATTCGTGTGACCCGGCTCAACGCCTGCCTGACGTAACACCTGGTGTGGCACCTGGTGTGGCACCTGGTGTGGCACCTGGTGTGGAACCTGGTGTGGCACCTGATGCGGTACCTGACCTGGCACCTGGTGTGGTACCTGACTGATGCCTAAAGAGGCCAACCTAGAAACAGAGACTGGACAGGAGGAAGGGAATAAAGGTGGATATTTATTGGAAAGGCCTTCAGAGGCACACCCTGGGCAGGCCAAAGGCTGCACCCAAGATGGACCCCGAGTCACGAGTTCTTCACACTTTTAGAGCTTTGCTCCATTTGCATCTCAGCCCAATTTCACCAATTCAACTTTAGCTAATGATGGGATTTGCCCTCAGCTTCCCCCCTTCTCAAGATGCTGGGTTACACATTTTGGGCCTAGGCCGGGCTGGGTGTCCTTGGAGAGCAGCCTGGAGAGGCTTTGTTCTGTCTGTCTCAGCATGAGAGAGCAGCAGCTCCCAGGCTGCGGGACACTGCAGAGTTACACACTGGGAATGCAGGATTGGAAAATATAAAAGCTGAAACGTGACACCTGACGTGACACCCACCCCAACAGAGCTGGGGCAGGTGCCTTTGGCTGGGGAGGGAGAGGGCAGAGACAGGGCACGAGAAGCTACTCATTAGCTGCTTTGGGGTTTTCTTCCGGAGAAAAGTTGTATCAGAAATTCAACACAAATCTGAAATTTTCACAGAGGAGCTACTTACATAAACCAGTTGAATGCTGGAGATAAAAATACCTCCCTGAAACTCTTAAAAACTGTAACTGTTGTTAAGGTTTATAGGATTACACATTTAATTAGAAAAACAATGAATCTCAATATATACACTAAATAACTCAGAAGTTACAGATGATACTGCCTCATTAAAAAAATATTTTGAAATTAGAAGGCTTATGTTAAATTAATAATTTAAATATGACAAAAACCTAATTTTATAGAATCTGTAGTTGGAAAAACAGTTACACAAGAAGAAACACCGATTTGCTATCTCCCACCCACACACTCAGTTATACTTAATAAATTTACCACAGCAGTATATAATACCTAGAGAGTAAGGGCAGAAATAAAGAAAATTATGTTAAAAAGTAATTGGTCTTCATCACCACCAGGATAAAAGGCAATATATAACTTTTTAGAAGTTGTATGAAGCCCACAAAATCTTGTATCCCAGTAGAGCTAATATAAGAAATGCATTTGACTGCAGACCAACCAGGATTTACAGCCCAACACAGGCTGCACAAGCTGAATTATGGATTACATTACATTTTTTTATATATGGCACTGTAGAAAAGAAACCCCAATAGGTCAAACTGACGTATTAATCACTACAGCTAAAATAAATACTATATGTGAATAACATTTACTCATGGGCCACAAAATAGATCAAGGTAGAGAATTCTGAACACACTTAGAACATTGGAGTCTTCAGTACCTATCAACAATATCAACTGAAAAGCACTAAAATGCTGATTAAACATTTGTAATTCCCACTAATTGCTGCAGACTGGTCAGGCATCACACTGAAATACACAATGTACACATCCAGATTTGATTCTGGAGAGACCAGAGTTAGGACAAACAGTTGACTCTAGCCTTTAATACTTTTAAGACTTTACTCCAGATGCTCTTCATTAAGAGTTTTCTAAAATAATGTACTACTGCTTAAGTGATTTGGAGACTCAAAACTGAAAATTAATGATCTGTGGTGGAGTCAAATCACCTGTTGTACTTCTTCTTGTCCTTGACCAGGCGAAGCCACAGAACATGTCCCATTACAGTTCAGCTCATCAAAATAAGGAACATTTCACAATATTAAAAAATAACTAATTGAAGATTCAGGCTCATAGTACTGCTTGAAGCAAATGAAGTAATTCTTCTTCTGGATTCTCAATCAAGACATAAGACATGATGTCAAATACTTCCAAAGATGCAATTTTTATTTATTTCTTTAGAGAGAGAAAACCTACCTTCTATTTTCTTCTGGAAGCCCTTCCATATTGGTTCTAAGTTATTTAAGGATTATTATGAAATTAAAAAAATACTTGAAATCTTGATGTATATTTGCTCTTAACATCACGGGCAAATCATCATTACTCTGACTACCTGCATAGGTGACAAGAATGCCAGGGAACAGTGCCTGCAGCTCTTCACTGTTCTGTTACTTAGTAAGATAAAAGCTAAGTCAACAGCAACATCAAACTTATCCCATCTCACTGTAGCTACACACCTGCAAAGAAAAACTTCTTCTAAAAGAATTTTGTGGCAACGTAAGTTTTACCAAAATGCAACACACCTATGGATGTCAGTGGTGTCCAGGGGCAGGAGGCAAGCTTGTGCAGAGTGCACTTTGTTTCCCCCTTCTTCCTTTAATTGAGCTTCAATGTACTGAAACTGAATGCTATTCATAAAAATTACTTACAGAGATGAGAAAAGTAATTTTGGCTTTGGAGACGAGCACTAGGCACATTTTTCAAGTCCATTAGATGTAGCTGATTTTTTCCTTTGTAAAGATGTCTCTTAAAGTTGCTTTTTAAAAGAAAATTGTAATAGCATAAAAATGAAAACAAAATACAAAGAGAAAACTGAGGGATTAACAAAAGCTTGCAAAAGAGAGAAATGCAGGTGACTTCTTTTATGGATTAGGAAAAACATATCACAGGTCAGTGATAGGGCCTGGGAAAAAAATGCCCTCTGCCAACACCTCCCCTATAGATAAAGCAGGCTGCAGTGCTGCTGTCTTTTTGATCAAGAGGAGAAATCCCACACCAGTGACTGTTTCCCCTGACAGACTGCTTGTCCTTTTTAATGTTACATGAGAGCACCAGCCCGAATTTCCCTCCCCTCAGAGCTCATACCACTACCACAGATTAGAGATGCTGGTCTGCCTAGGGGTACTGACTTCTTTGGCCAAGGCTGTTTAACCTGTTGTGCTCCTTGTATTCCCTACCTTCTCCTTTGGAGATAGAAACTTTGCCTTTTTATGGAACTTTTTGCTCATTCTCCTGGCAGAGCTTCCTTTAAATTGTTCAGTAATTCAGTAAATCATACAGAAGTTCAGCTCTTGTTAGGCTCCTGTCTTGGCAAGAGAGTGTCATGCTCAAAAAGACTGGAGAATTATCTTTTATTGATAATTATGGCATGGGTCAACACTATTTTCATGCTGCTGTAGCACACAAATCACAATTTATGATACCTTCTATTTTCTCAAACACAGCTGCAGAAAATCTCATAATTCTCATTTGCCTTCCCATACAACACTACTGTTCTTTGCCCTTTTGTTTGCTGAGATAATTATTATACCAAGAATACTACAAACAGAATAACAAAAGCCAGTGAAAATAGGTCTACTGCACTACCTCCTTCAGACACCTAATCCACAGGCCAGCTCAAAGCTCATCAGCAAAGTGAGAGGATGAGGTAGGGTAAGATTCCCCAAAGTGCTTCAACGGCCCAGAAGTCTGACTCTTAAGGACTGCAACTCCTAAGTGACCAAAACCAAGTTTTGTAATAATTTACCTTAGTTTTGGTTAACACTGTGAAATGTCTGTGTGTATATTCAGCCATGCTTGGAAAAGTGATCTGTAACTACTTAACAAAACTACCCTGTGAAACTAACTCCAGAATCCCACCAAGTGGCACCAGTTAAAAAGCTATAAAGACTGTAATTTTATGCAAATCATTGTAATTTCATATAGACCAAAAGGTGAGATTTTGCTCCAAAGACAGGAGGAGAAGGAGGGAAAATCCCAAGTCTGACTTACAAGTCATGGAGACACTCATGATAATTTTATCACCACAGTCCTTCTAGGCGGTAAAAAATTTCCTTAAGTTGTTGCTATTTTTTAACTTCTCTGCTTCTCTTTTTGACCATCTCTCGGGTTGCCGGTATTAAAAAAAACCCAAACTCCACCAGTGTAAAAAATCTTGCCAAGGCTGGGGAGCTGCAGTGCTGCCTGATGCCCTTCCCTCCCTACTGCACCTCCCCTGCAGAACTGGCTGCCAGCCTGTAACTTGAAGGCAAGCAGTAACCAAGTAACTAATAAATAAGGAGTACACCACTAAAGTAAACAGTACCCCAGCTATAATTAGCCAGAACAGACAAGCTGCTGGTGGTAGATGTCTCTCCGAGTTCCCTCAGGCCCTCTCCAGCCCCCACAGAATCCCTTTAACCAGCATGCTCCTGTTTGACTCCAGGCAAAACAAAAACAAAAAACCCCTTTTTTCCTAGTCACTCACTAGAACAGAGTATGTAACAAAAGGAACACCAAGATGAAGATCCCACTATTAGCTATTTTTACTGTATTATTTCTTTGAAAGCAAAATACTGCCTCTAATATTCAAGACACACTGGGAAACTTCATAAACCTGCATTTAACACACACTGATTAGTCCCAAAGACTTCCGTGGTCAAATAGCATGAGACTTTTCAAAAGCACGCAATATGACAATTTCTAGAAAGAAAACCCTGGTTTTAGTATAGAAAGAAATATAGAAAATGAAGCGTTTTCCTACACCAGCACCAGTTAGGGATTAGCAAAGCCGAGCTCATGCAGTAGGAAACACGGAGATTGACAGGAACACAGTGCTCCAACAAAAGCTTATTGCAGGTAATTAATGTTCTACACGAGGCACATTACTGACTTCAAACAAACTCACCACTCTGCCTAAAGTTAAGCATGTGCACATGTCCTTGCAGGTTTGGAGCTCCAACGCTCAACTTCTCATGAATGTGGCCAAACAGGACCCACTTTGCCATCTCTCCTACAAAGGAAGGATGTGCAAAGCACACTGTTCCATTATCTGTGAACAGCTTTTAACAAAGCTGAAAAGCTCGTTTCAGCTCAGAATTTACATATTTGAGCTCCACCTTTGAATTTTATCATTGGCAAATTTCAGACAAATTCTGAAGGAGGAATGTGGACAGCAGAAGACTGGTCAACACACGTAAAAGAAGGGTGAGCATTCATTTCCAAATTAAACTAGTGTTTGCTCAAAATACTCTTACACTTTAGAACAGATCACAGGGATTAAAATGCATCATGTTCCTTGAACAGCAGAGTTGGTCAAAATAAATTTGCCTGCACCACAAACTGCTGATATTGTGTCATTTCATGATGAAATCACTTATGAAACCTATAATAGTGACCTGACTTGAAATTTTGTGCACAGATATACATATGATATGCACACATTAAATACTCAGAAAAACATTCTGACTTAAAGCAAAATCTTGGAAGACTTGCACATGGTAAAAGGCCTGTTTTCATTTCTCTTTCTTACACACTCAGATTGTTTTCAATTGGCACTACTTAAAATAAAGGGATAATTTTTTGAACACATAATAAGACAGCAAGTCGTGAATGAAATGTTTATCTGTCAGGCTTGTGATTTGTTGTCTTTTTAATTTAAGAACTTCTACTTCTTTATCAACAGACCACATTCAGCTGTACATAATGCACAGTGCTGAGGCAGAAGGGGCGTGGCCATTGCTATTCTATACCACCCACATCATCACTTGGGATGTGGCTTCGGGGGGAAGAAAATGTAGCCATACACCAGAATTGTGGTGTTTCGTTGAGTTTCTTCCCCAGGGAAGTTGCTGGAGCAGCACTGCAGAGCCACTGCTCCTCCCGCCAGCCCTCAGCAGGACACAGCCAGGGCGTGGATGCGGCTCCAGGCGGCGAATGGAGCCGAGCCCAAGTGGAGCCCGAGTTTCACAGCCGGGAGTGGGCAGCGCAACGTGGACAATCCAGCTTTTTGTGGGTTTGTCCATCACTGCTTTTGTTGTCTCAGGGATGGGAAATGCAGCTGTGGGAGCGCCACCACCTTGTCTTTGTCCTGGGAACACCCGCGTGTCACGGCTGAGCCACAGGAACAGGTCTTGTTTTGGCCTCGGCCACATGGAGCTGAGCCGAGCTGGGGAACGCCTTTTGTGCGTAAATCTCCTGCTCTTCTGTGCCCTTTTGCTGTCGATATTGTTCTGTTCCTTTGCGTTTCCTATCCCATCACCATTTGTTTTCAGTAAATTATCTCACCCCAAGTCTCTGCCTTGGTCCCCCTCTCACTGGAAGCAGGGGAAAGAGGGAAGTGGAGCAGCTTATTTGGAATTTAATTCCCACCACGGGGATGTGCAACTTGGACAATGGTTTGGTTCTGCAATTGGCAGCAGGCAAAATAACAAGTGCTGTTCAGCACTTCTAGGTAGGGTGTTTACTTTAGAAGCTGGCAACCAGATTCCCTTTAAGTTCAAGACTGTTTGCCCAAAGGCCCAGAGTAAACTAAAAATGTTAAATGACTAATTGTCACTCTCTGTAGGACCAACACATTACTTGCCTGTGTATAAAAGAATTGGCTGAAAAAATCCAAAAATGTGCATCTTAATACATTTTAAGTTCTTTAGACTTTTTCTAAACCTTAACTTCAGTCAAAAAGCTTTTAGACAAAAAGGAAAAAGATTAATCCACAAAATTTACCTAGCATTGAATAGGATCGAAGCAGAAGGAAATTAATCTATTTGATGATTCATCTGACTGCTCTAGGGAAGAATTACACGAATGGGAAACATTGCCACCTTAAGATACAGGTATGAATCTTTGCATGTGCAGGTTGAAAGGTTACATCTTGAAAATTTTCTGGTCAGGTTTTAAAAATTATTTTCACTGGCATCTGAAATTGTCACAGCACCTTAGGCCTTACCTTCTAAAGTCAGTGGAGGACAAATCCTCTGCTAGACCCTTTCACGCTTTCTCTTAGTCTTACCAGTTTTATTTAGCCAGAAGAAGGAAAAATTCTGTAATTATAAGCATCAGAAAAACAGAGACTGCAAAACAGATTCTATCCTTCAGTGTCTGAAGATCAGGAAGACAGAGAGAAGACAACTGAAAATACAGAAAAATGCAACCCAAAACCAACTCACATAAAAACCCCAAAAAGCAAACTCACATACCCTCTGTCCCTACACATCCTCAAGGCAGCTGCATTTTGCAAGAAAAACACAACCTTCCCAGGAACAGCAGTAGAGCTCCATACGGATTGACAAATAATGGATGAACTCTTAGCTACTCAGAAGTCTTTGTGCCAAGTTCTCATTTTCCATGCTAATAAGCTGCACACACTGGATTTACAACGTATCCGTAAAAAAAAACAACTGTATTTATTATTACCATATTGATAAAATTTTCTTTTAAAAATGTAGTCATTTTATCTTTTTGTAACGAAGGAGGAGGATTTCTATTAAGAAAAAAAAGAACAAAACACTGTTTAAGTAAGAATGCAGTAGAAACCTTTGAGAAGCAGAGAAAGAAATGCTCCCATGGTCTCCTCCTGCATGCTACATCAACATTGTGCAGTCAGGTGGGACCAACTTCCATCTCCAGTGAAGTAAAAATCAAATTTGTCTTGGCCAATAAGGAAAAATTATCAATATCATTGAACCCTCTGTCAGAATATTTTGTGTTCCATAGATCAAAAGAATACACACAGTATGCAAACCTGTTCTGCTAGTAAAAAAGAATGTTTTTCCTGGCACAGAGCCTACTTGCTATTTTCTTGCATTGCTGCCTGGCTTTTTCCTCCTGTCAACTGAGATCCATGCAAAAATGTTCTACTGCCTCCTGACTCACTGTCTGTACTCCCGCCTGTTTGCAACAGGCACAGAAATGTGTTTCTACACATTCACTCCCAGTTACAATTGCTAATCATCAATGTAAACATAGCATTATCCATCATCTTCAATGTCTTCCTAGTTTTACTGCTAAGTCTGTAGGAAGCATTACAGTAATGTTTGTAAGTCTTGTTTCACAAAATAAACCCAGAATTCTAAAAAAACCCAGTTTGTGTCCATCATGGGCTAAAATTTGAAATTAAATTTTTAAAAATGAAAACTCATCACTGAGGCAATTGATTTTTAAATTGAAATCTCATTCATTTAAGAGTGAGAAAAAAGGTGCAGTTACTAATTAGGATAACATCTATACAGTGTTTCAAAATACTGCTTTTGAAATAGATATCAACATACTTATGGTGAACTATTTTAATATTTATTTGATTTTGAAAACAGGAAGTAAAACAAAACAGAAGTAAAACAGAAGTTGAAGCCAAACTTGAGATTTTCAAAGACTTATAAAATAGTATGCATGTAATTCCATTTAAAAAAAAGTAAGGACAGACTCCTTTCTTCTGTCTCCTTGAAAACTCAGACCAATAAATTTAAGTGATAGTTTTGGGATACCTCAAATGAAATCATAACTGTCAGCAGCAGTGACATCCTACACCAAAACAGGTCTGAGAGAACACTGGTTTTTATCATGTCAGTGAGACATGGAGCAAAGAGTGCTTGAAAAGGCAATGATACAATAAATCATAAAAATTCCTCCCGTTCTGCTCTTAGTCTACAGGCTTAAAAAGCACAAAAAGCAAACTTTAACTTCTTGATCTATAAATGCTTGCAAAAGGTGTTCTGCTCTATTGTACCTCTTTCATGTAACTCAAGCTTAAGCAGTGTAAAAGGGCTTTAGATTCCAGTGCCTTCTAAACATACCTTGACCACTTTAAACACGAAGTAATTCATCAAGAGCCAACCACACAGTAGGAAGACCAAGCTGAGACTTGTGTTGTTGAACAAGTTGTTCCAAGGATCTTTGAAACTGGATGCCATAAAATAAACTTTAGTTCCAGAAAGGTGAGGGAACAGCCTAAAGATTTGCTCACAGAACGGAAATGCTGATGATTGGTGTTTTTCCCCAAAATAAAAGACTGTTCCTTGGTTTTAGTTCTTTTGGGTCTGTCAGGAGCAGTTATGCCTCATATATTGGCTGACTCATGACCTTCTAAAAGTGAGTGATATTTCCCGGGTAGAAACTTTGGACAGAAGCCAAGGCACAACCCTTCTGCAACAGAGACTTCTGCAGGACACACTACACATCTCTTTTTGCTTAAAAGGGCAAGAAAGGAAGGAAACAATGCCAGGTTTTCCAAGAGACAGCTCATGTCTAACCCATTCCAAAGAGAAAATTACGTAGTACGCTGATTTCTTCTTAATATTGTTAAAATATTGGCAATGGATTTGAGGAATAATTGCAGGTGTCGCTGAAATGTCCATGGATAACCCAAGCATGAAGTGAGAACGTCAGCTGAAATAGTGTAAACAAATGAATCACGTTCTGTACTGCATAACTAAAAAGAGATTGCAGTCAAAAGAATCTTTCTCCAACTACAGCACAGACCCAAGTGCTTCCCACATAATCCTGAATCCATCCTGACATTTCCACTTAGAAATCAGCAGTTACTAATGGTATAAATACCTAACAGACAGTAATATTAAGTAACTTCTCTATGTCTGCATTTGGAAGCCTCTGGTACAACACAGATTTCCAAGTCTTAAACCAGAACCTTAATCATGTTTTGTACAAAACCTAAACATGAAAACAGCTTTAAAATACTCAAATTATACCATCTGAAAGAGTAATTTAATTAAAAAATGTGGTGCCTCGTACCCAAAGTACATCTCACTTCTATAATTAGCTTTTCTCTACACAAAACATCACTGTTTTAAGCTTCAGTTTTGGGACTTTCCAGGTCTGCAAGAACATTATCTTTCTTGAGTAATATAATGGCTGGAATACACTGGATGAGAAAACACAGGGAGTATCAGATCTCCCTTGAGCACTGGCCCAACATATGGTCCCACACATTTTGAAAGATGGTGTTTGGGATAGTTTGCTGAATATTCTTAAGATGACTGCTCCTCTGCTGTGTGAGAAAGAGGGCTTTTTCTTATCCCTAAAATGACTGTCTTCAATAAGCGGTGATTCACTGAACTAGCCCTGAAGCTGCCTTTGGAAGCTCAGTATTCAAAAACCATCTGTGCCAGCAAGTACCAGGAGAGGGCTTTCACTTGATATTTAAACAAATTATACCCTCAGATATTTCAAACATATAGTCTGTATTTATGTATTTTGGGATACTAGCCATAGGTCTTGATGAAAAGCCAAATTATTTAATTATTTTTATTATTATTAAATACAGAAAAATACTCGTTTTTAACCTCTAAACTTTAATTCCATAATAAAAAGTGAGGGAGTTGAAAATATGCAAATTCTGCATTCATGCCACCTTAGCAGTACTCAAATATTTAGCTTGTAAAGCTACCTGACCTAGTCTTGTGATGGCTAATCCTTTTTTAAAACTTTAACTTTTACAATTACACGAAAATATCTATTTCATAAACAAACCAAAATTTTAATTCTAACTCTTAAAAGCCTTATAATTCAAGAAAAAAACCACTGAAAATGTGAACTGAATAGATTCAAAATCAAACAAAAAGCAACGAAAGTAAGCGAAAGCAACCCAGAACTTACATTTAATCTGGCATTAGAGGTGCTTAGGGATACTAACTGAAGAACTTAAGCTGTCCTGAATGTTGTAACCTGTTTGTGGCACTGCCACACCAGCATCACAGGAGCACAGCACAGATCAGAACTGGGCAGCACTGCTGCTAAACACATAACGTGGGCCAGGATCCTCAGATACCTAACTTGATAATCAAGCACTAAATTCTAAAAAGCTGTGACTTTAGAAGGTATTTTACAATAATTTTGGCTAGTATTACTAAAGAATGGAAAACCCCTAAAAAATTCTGCAAGTGCAGTGTTTTCAACTCTGCCAGGCAGAGAAGCTGAATCCTTCCAAAGGTATCTCGCTTCTCTTTACCTCTTCTCCTTCACTCTTGATCTAAACCACATTATAATAATAAGCAGGCTGAATTACTGATGAGCTGCTGGCTGCTACACAGGCAGCTGTGTTTCTAGCAGATCATCTAAAATATGAGCAGACACGAAAGGTACTAAAAAGGAAGCAAATGAAGTGCAGGTGATCTCACATTTGCTGTCTCTGTCTCCTTGTAAGTTCCTTTTCCAGTGTTCACTGGGCTCTAGGCCAAACTACTTCAACAAGCTAAGCAGGAACTATCCACTTTTTACTGTTGTTAGATTAGTCTTCATCCTGTTTATCAAATGGAGATGGGTCAGCCCAGGGTACAAGAGCCAGAGCCAAGCAAAGGGAAGGGGCAGGAATGCAGGGATTGGGATGGGGGTCACAGTGACATTAGCCCAAGCCACTTCATATTTGTGGTCTGAAACCAGTCACTCACTTGGTGGCAGTGTTATTTGGGAACACCGAGCCCCTGCTCGTCTGCTGTTTTACGAAATATTTTCCCCATGTTTTGGAAAGGCATTTTTAATATGGTTGCATGTAGAAGCAAATTTAAAAAAAAAAAANAAAAAAAAAACAGGTAAAAATAACCTCACTCCAAAACTGCTGATTTTCCATGTCCCCAGGTAAAAGTATTTTTTAAAAAATTAGCTGTACTAGTACAGGAAAGACAATTGATGGGCCTGGTCTTGATAACTTATAATAGTACTGCCATCCAAAAAAAAAGGTTTATTTAGCTATGGCTTGAAAACAAGCAAAGAAGTCCAAATGAGCTCTGGCAATGTCAGACAGAGAACAAGTTTAAAGAAAAGACTCTTGAGCAAAGTGCTGGTAGAAAACATTAACAGTTATTAACACAAGTTTTTTCACATTTACAAAAGCTGTAAAAGAGTTATTTCTCTCTATACAACAAACAGTACTTGAATACAGAAATACTAATCTTTTCCATCAACTTCCTGTCTCAGGTAGAATAGCCATCACTACTCCCTAAATTAACCTCCTGCTCAGATGAAAAGGGTATTATTAAAAATATCCAAATTCCAAAAATAAATCATTAGTATTTCTGTTAAACCGAGAAGCTGGACTGAAATCCAGCACTGCTCACTGAAAAATGGCCAATGCAACCAAGTAAAATATGAAACGAGTTAGTTCACGAAAAGGGGAAAAAAAAGGAACACGCCAGGGAGGGATGATTTGTAAGTGACATCTCTTTGGATCAGCAAACATTCAGGGTCCCAGCTGCAACAAAAGCAGACATTTAAGTCAAAAAAGATTAGTGAGGAGACCAGCAACTTCAATGCAAAAACTGGGTATTTTGACCAAAAAAAAAAAAAGGGCAGGCCAAGAAAGCTCTGGCCAAGTCAGACCTTGCAAGCAGAGATTATCAGCAGCAAGGGCTTTAAGCAGCTTAGAAATTGCTGGGAGAAATCAGAGTGTCATAGACCATAGAGGAGGTCAGATATTTGAAGGTGGAATTGGGCTAAGGGGGTGTTGGTACTACAGAACACAGGATCGTAAGGATGTTTATAATCTCCAGAAACCCAAAGAAGAGATATCAGACAGTCTTAGACAAATAATACGAAATTCCAGTACCTTTTTACAGTGAAACATTTTGGAGGATTTGAGTTTATTTCTGCACAGCAGCCCTAATAAGCTCAGAAGAATAACAGAAAGGGAGTTTCTAGGAGCCAAGCTGTGTGACACAGCTTCCACACTACTTTAGGTCCTATCCCCTACTAAAGACACTGAATAATGCAGATACAGTTTCCAAGACCTTGAAATCAGCTTCCAGCCAGCCATGTATATGAGCTGGCCAGGATGGTTAGAAGCTAGGAGAAGAGGGATGGGAGCAATTCCATCTGAACTGGCACACAATTCATGGCTCCAGGAAATCCATGGATCGGCAAAAACTTCAAGGATAGTTTGCCAGTTGAACAATACAGTTGTTCAGCAAATTAGGGCTAGGGGAGCAGCAAAAGGAAGCAAAAATGTCCAGAAGCCTTTGGAATTTGCCCCAGACCTTTATTTTTCCTTGAAGCACTGTACCAAGAAAATCAGGAGCTTCTAGAGACAAAGGGATGCTGTTCATCATAATCCATTCAGATAGAGAGCTCTGATTAAACTGTTTCACTCACTGAAGGTGACCACAATTTTGCTCATCAAATTATCAAAGCTTACAAAAGAATAATTTTTTTTAAAGGGACAATGGACAATAAAAATGAAATTCTATTCCTTAGGAGAAAATATTCCTCTGGTGAACTGTTAAAATCTGAAGGAATCCATGTATTATTAGAAGGTTCAAATTATTTTTAAATTAGGGAATGCCAAAGCTATGACCACCCAGTTGAGCTTCTAATGAAAGCTTCTTTGGGCCTGTTGCTGTGAGATTTGTTACAGGTGCATGTGGAGAACAGAATTCTTTACTGAATGTAAGATAAAGGAGGGAGACTGAAAGGAAGGGAATAACAGGACAACAAAAAACCCGGGAAACTCCCTCAGTCTGAAACGAATTTTGCCAGAAACAGGAGCACCTCCTACGTATCTGAAGTCCTCAGTCAGTTTCAGAGTATAAACAAGATCCACTTCGGTTCCTAGCTCAGCTAATTCCCTAGCACTAATCTTAGCACACGAAAAGAGAGAGAAGTCAGATAAAAGCTATCCAAAATGGGAAACAAAAAGGCCTTTGGAAATGCCTGGCATTTAGACAGTCAAATGTCTGAGCCAAAACTGTTAGTTTAGTTATTCAAAACAAAATGTTTGCATTTTCCTCAGAACAGGCATGTAATAGGGAGAATTCCTCTGACTCCACTGTGTGGGCAGACTTAGCAGAAGGAAAAGCAGCCCAAGTGCATCTCTACTAAACAACACAGTGCTCTTACAGAGCCACCCACAGCAGTGCAACCACGTCACCCTGCTTCTCACCACGTGATCAGGCTTTTTGACAATTTTGCATTTATTGTGTAGCACAGCTATTTCTCCACTTAAAATAACAGAAGAATCATGCTAATGAATCCAATTCTACTTCTAGAGCACAGTACTCCTACTGAAATTACAATTTAGCATGATTATAAACTCATCTTTGCAGTGGTGGGGGACACCTTGACATTCTGGAAGAAGTTTGGACACATATTTGTCACAAAGCCACGCTGGTATTACTACAAGCTCTTGGTTCAAATGGTAAGCAAGACTGCAGTTACGGTTTTTCAGCTACTTCTTGATTCCCTATGGATGCTAAAAAGCTTTAGCAGAGAAGATTTCAGCTCTCAGCAGCAGTTTGTGAGAGCTCTGTTCTTTCTCATGCGAAACTATGCAAAACATGATAAAGTTTTCTGTAAACAGACTTTGCTAATCTTGCACCTGCAAATATAATTAGAATTGTTGTGATACCGACTGGAGAAATGAATGATGTGTGAATTGACCAATCACCCTGATAGGTAGGTAGTTAGAGGTCCAATACCTCTTGCCCTTTAGAAAAACACTGAAAGAACTAACTTTAAACCCGTCCTTTATTAATTACATAATTCATTCCTTTCTACTGACCACACTCGTGTCTCAGAGTCCTTCATTGCCTCCGGCAGCGCCGACAGCGACAATTCCCTACTCTTTTTGGGTTTTTCAGACTATGCAGAGGAGAAAACAGGTATAAAGGCAGTGAATAGTTTAAGACCTACACTTCACATTTAACTCTTTAAAAAATATTCTTTAGTTATCTGCTGAAAGTTCACACTTGAAAATACAACTAAAAGGCGATGCTGTTTTAACTGTGGCAAGATAAGCTGGACTCCCGGTCTCATTTCCACATGACACACTTCACTGACAGCATCAGCAGCTGTAGCTGTTCCTCCGAGGTTCTGAAGGGGTGATCTCCCCTGCTCTGGGCACACCCAGGGTACTGGTGATTTCCCTGGTACACACAGATGCTCTGGGCACACACAGGGTACTGGGGATTTCCCTGGTACACACAGATGCTCTGGGCACACCCAGGGTACTGGGGATTTCCCTGGTACACACAGA
>VWZT01009617.1:167444-225741 GCA_013397055.1 Pachycephala philippinensis
TGGGCACACCCAGGGTACTTGTGATTTCCCTGGTATACAGAGATGCTCTGGGCACACACAGGGTACTGGGGATTTCCCTGGTACACACAGATGCTCTGGGCACACACAGGGTACTGGTGATTTCCCTGGTACACACAGATGCTCTGGGCACACACGGGGTACTGGTGATCTCCCTGGTACACACAGATGCTCTGGGCACACACATACCTCTCCTCCTACGGTGAGAAGGCCAGGTGCATCCAGCTTCCGTTTCTTCCGGGGCCCGATGGCTGCCAGGGCTGTTAGGTTGGCATCCCTCTGCCTCATCTGGGCAAGCTCCTGCTGCTGCATCTATCAGGGAGGGAAAGAACTCTCATTAGTTTTTATTCTGTTGCCATATCAAAAAGTTATCTTCAGACCTGCAAGCATGAGGTAGAAGTCACACATGAGCAATCCCTGAGAGCATTTTACTGCTCCCAGAAGTACTATTTTAGCAGCCTGGCCATAGAGGAATAATGAAGATATTGAAGTTCTCAATACTTTTCAGAGGATTTCTGCTTCCAAGTATCTCAACTGTTTCCAAAACCACCATCCTTTTCATTAAAAACTGCCTCAGCAAGTACTATATACTAACTACACATCTCCAGTTTAAGACTGAAATGAAGAATGTAAATACCAATTCAAATCTTAAAAAACCCCATTTTTTACCTTGTATTTATTTTGAATATTTCAAATATACTTGATGTTTTCTTAAAAAAATATCTAAATTAATAAAATACCTCTATCTAAATGCTAGCCAAAGGTACTGCTGACACAAAACCTCTACAAACCACATTTACAAGTGCTTTCTGGGCTTAGGCTTTCAGTAAGAATCTGAAGTTAGAATTAAACAACCTGCCAGCTGCATTATGTAACATGTAACACTACAGAGAATAGGAGAAAATGCTCTGGCCAGCAGAGAGGCAAGGTTACACGTTCACTACAAACTGTATAATTTTTCCAGAGTGTTAATGATAAGTGTCATATTCCCACGAACACTAATATTTTAATAAATATTCTGATCAATACTGCACAAGAATAATTGATTACGCAATACAGTATATTATTTTAATTAGATAAAGGCATTCATAGCTCTTAGCAATAATTCTTATTAATTTCAAAACTTTGCTTTTGCAAAATGCCTCAATAAACTGAGAGGAGGTGTTTGCTTTCTAATCCCACTGATGTCATTCTTGTTCCCGCTTCAGCAGCAGCGCACAGAACAACACCTCGAGGAATTCAGTGGTGGTAATAAAAACATTGTATGACACAGGCACAATTCTTTATTAAAATACAACTGAACTTACAAGCATAGATAGAAGTGTCTCAGCCATTACCTAGACATGATCTGCATGTACCAGGAGGGCCTGAACTATCTCAACCAATGCTAAAAGGAAAGGAGGTTTAAGCAAAAAAGTGCCAGTGTGGAGTCTCTTCTCCATTCAGCTCTGCCCAGAAAAAGCAGATCCACCTCATGCTTCTTGTTCAGTGCAGTTCTCAGATTAATTAATTTAGCAATCAATACACTTGTGACCAAGCATTGTGCCTGAACAGCTTTGCTCACAGGCTCACCAAGGAGTGTTGCAAACTCCAGTGCATGGTGCCAGGGCCCAGCACATGCCCAGAGCCAGGGGAGAGGTGGCAGGTGATGGGGAGAGCCCCTGGAGAGCAGCACAAAGGAACTGGAGCCAGCAAGTGAGCGGCACCAGGGCCCAGAACCGAGCACAGCACTCGGGATGTGGCCTCAGCAGTGCCCAGCACAGAGGGGCAGGCACTGCCCTGCTCCTGCTGCCCACACCAGTGCTGATACCATTGCCATGCCCACCTGGGCACGCCTGGGCTCACGCTCAGCCACTGCCAACCCCCAGCGGCACTGTTCCCACCTTTGTCGATGACATGGACACTGGGATAGGGTGCGCCCTCAGCAGGGCTGCTGACAGCACCAAGCTGCAACTGGGAATGTTCAGCCTGGAGAAGAGAAGGCTCCAGAAAGACCTCACTGTGGCTTTCCAGTGCCTAAAGGGAGCTGACAAGAAAGACAGAGAGGGACTTTGGACAAGGGCCTGGAGTGACACGACATGAGGGAATGGCTTCAAACTGAAAGGGTGTGGATTTGGATTAGATACAAGGAAAAAATCCTTCCCTGTGAGGGTACTGAGTTCCTGGCACAGGGTGCCCAGAGAAGCTGTGGCTGCCCCATCCCTGGAAGTGTCCAAGTGGCAGGGCTTGGTGCAACCTGGGACAGTAGAAGGTGTCTCTGCTCATGGCAAGGGGTGAACAAGATGATCTCAAAGATCCCTTCCAAGCCAAACCACTCTATATTTTCACATTCTTCAGAAAAAGTGAATTCAGTCATTTAGAACATGAAACCCCATTTTTCACCTTTTTATGCTATATATTTTGCACCCACAGTTATTATTATAACTTCAGTATAACATTATCTAAAAATACATGTCTCATCTACAGGGTAAAAGAATTTCCTAAATAAAAATAAAAAAAATTAAAAAAAAAAAAAAAGGCAAAAAAATATCTAAATAATAGTGCAAAGGTCTATACATACTTCTCTTTGCCAACTCATATTAGGTTTTTAGCTCAAATATCTTTGGCTCTCTTCCAGATTAAATGCCAGTTAGACAGACCTGCCCGCTTACCCTTTCAAGGTAGATAGCAACAGTGGTGAGCTCTAATCATTTACAAAGGTCATGATCGGAAGCTAGCCCGTAAGCAGTCATTTAAAATTCGATTGATCCCTATTTGTAGTCAGGGAAAGAAAATGGACATTTCAGCTGTATTGTAATTATGAGGCTTCAAGGCAACTGTAAATAGATGTGCAAATCCAGATACTGGCAAATACCTTAGAGAAGAAATTATTACTATAGTATAACATATATCCAGGAAAGGTTGAAGATAAAACTGCATATAAAAAAAGATCAATCATCTTTTTGCTAATTTGCCTTGCTTGCCAGCCTACAAGGGTTATCACAATTATCAGAAGTCTGATGAATATTTAAGCAAGGGCCAACTGGCTTAGAGTGATCTCAGACGAAGTTGTCAAGCTTTGCAGAATAAGAAATTTTGCACTGGAGTAAGTATTCGTTTCCTGGGAGGTGCAGGTCAGAAACGTAGTCTGATAGATAACTGGTATCATGCAAAGGTTAAATGAATATTGTATCAGTATCTTATCCAAAGTCATCATTTTCAAACCTACAGGAAGCTAGTACTTACTTAGCTCTCTGTGCTGCCTGTACTGCATATACCCTGTTTCCACACGGAACATCAGCATGTAGTGCCTCTTGTCGGGGTTTTTTGCACATGCAAATTGTAAAGCAAAATACGCCATTTCTCTTAATTTCCCATAGTGGGATAAATCTTGCCCTCACTTTGAAACCTGCAAACTGGTGCTGTTTTACCAAGAAAATATGGAATAGCTTTAAGAAAGGTTTGCACTCATCTATTCCTCAGGTTCTTCGTCCTCTCTTTTTTAATCAGTGTGAAAAACTAAAGATGGTTCTTGATATCATACACTAATTTTGACGAATGCACAAGATTTTCCACTACCTATAATTCAACACCTGACAGGAAACCTGGCTCAAAAGACAGAGCCAAAGGAGCTGGGCTCTGTTCTACCCACACTGGGTGAATACTGGTAAGACCTTGTTCTTCACCGCCCTGTGTCTCTCACCCCACATCACCCAGCTTGTCTATGTCTGCTATAGGCTCTCCAGACGAGGATCCTCCTCCACTACGTGCCTGACTTGTAATCAAGCCCCAGTGGGATGAATAGACATTACTTTAATACAAATAAGGAATATGCTGCCAGGTACAAAAGCTCCAGACAAAAACATAATACAGTTTCTGATACTGGTTTTACAGCACACACTGTGGTAAACTACAGCAGGAAAGAATAACCTTATGTGACCTTCATGAATGCTGATCAAAAAATTTCTAGTACATCAAACATATCACCAGTGAGATCACAGTATCCTGATGTTTTATAACATAGGGACTGAAGTGCTGAAAATACTTGATAAATACTGTATTGCACAAATTCTCATCAATCTTTTATAAATTATCACTCGTGGTTTTTTAGGTTTTATTTGAAGCTCATCTGAAAGCAGAGAATCATAAAATTACATTTGAAAATTATCAGAAGAGTTATGATCCTGATACTGAAGAGAGGCCTTCATCTTGCAGAGGTCAGTGTATTCCAGCTGACTCGGGAGAGCATCTCTGCACACTCACTATTAACCATGAATCTGCTTACAAGAAAACATCCTTACAGTTTATGGGTACTTACTAGGAAGACATTTGACAAGATGTTATTTAACATCCCAGACCACCCTTTAACATCCCACCATTGTCGGCTTCTTCATACCCCTATTCCAACTTTATCTTTTTTCCATCTGCAAGTCACATACTTCTGTTTTTTCACAGCCTACATCAGATTACCTGCACCAGTCTCTTTCCTACCCATCATCTGTCTTTTCATGAAAAATATTATCCCCAGTTGTAATCTTTGTTTAAAATAATAAAAAAAAAAGAGCAGTATCTTGGCTTTGGTTCAAAAGAGGGGAAACTACACCTTGTCCACCAGATGCCAAATGCAAACCCTGGTCTGTGGAGGCTCTTCTCCCCAGTGCACTCGGGAGCCACATTCTCTGTGTCAAGTGGAAATGACAGTGAAAAACCAGGTTTTTCATACCTGGTTCCACAGTAATCATCCTCTGAATTCTCAGCGCTAAGAATAACATGAATTAAATGCCATCATCTTCAGTGTTCTGAAATTATTCTTAGAAGTACCTGTAAAACTAAAGCTACTTCAGCTTCTTTCTTTACATGATCAATTATATTTTAAGGTTAACAAAGCATTACAATACAGTTTATCTTCTAACTAAGCCAGTTACTAATTTCTGGATATTTAAACAAATGAAGCACCTGTTACTATCTGTACATCCTGATAAAATAATTTCCTGTTACTTAACATGACTTACCAGAAATTAATCTAACTCACTACATCAACCAACAAGATGCAATTGTTTGATAGCTGCATTCATTCACATTCTCATTTTCATATTGGGCTGCTGATGCAAAATCTTCCTTAACTTGACTTTATCACAAATAATATGGATATACTTATCAATAGCATATTAAAATTTCTGCCCTCTGGGAAGAAAGCCATGCTTCAATTCAGAACCACACTAATTAACAACAATTAACTTTTTTGAAAGTAAAAATATTTATCTAAAACACAGACAAATATTCCAATACATTATACAAGAAAAATGCTTACAAATTAGATACTGTTCCTTGCTCCTTATCAAATCCAAATGTATTTTTAGCATGCCACTTACTTACTGGGAGGTATCTCATTTGATGAAAAGTACGCCATAAGAACAAAGCATTATTTTGCACAATGAAATTTTCTTTTTTGTGATGGTGGCACAGCATTAAAACCACAGAAAGAACACAACTTCACTACTTTAATAAAGTGAAGCTAACCACAGAAGTTCTAAAATTTTAGTTTGTTTTCTATAGATCATTATTTGTTATGATACATTTAGGTATTTAAGAAAGAAGTGCCACAAGCCATATGCCACAAGGAAGACAGCCATATGTCTATGTGAAGTATCAACATTAGATCTTAAAAGCTAGATTTAGTAATTTCCAAAAACCAAGAATGCACTTATTTGTCAGGCAAAACCGAGGCAAACAGAAGTGAGCTTTGTCTAAAGCAGAGATGTAGATAAAATATGGGTATGAGCTGTAGCTGCTAAGGACTAAGAGAAATTTCCTTCAATATGATCAGAAAGTAAAAGGACTGCTGGAACTCTTAAAAATTCTAGTCTACATATAAATACCTCCAAAAACTAAAGGAGAAGAGGGAGTGGGATCACATGAGAGAGAGAAAGGTCAAGGAGGTGTTTCTCTGCCTACAGGCAGAATTCAGGGATATTTTTTGGCCTAGAAGGAAAATAACCCAGTGACAGAGACACAGAGATGATTGTGAAGATAAAGAAGAAGAAAGAGCTTAAGGAAGTAGTCGTGTATGTTTAAATACTGCCAATATAGGATTTGATGAGGGAATAGAAGCCAAATTGTAAAAGTAAGTTTCTGTAGTCACAGAGCCAACTCAGCCCACCAAGAACTACATTTTATCTACTTACAGTTCCCAATTTAGCTCAGAAATACCACCTAAGAAGTAACGAGAGGAGGCTCCCAGCACCACAGAAGCTAAAAATATCAATGGCATTCATGGGTGAGGACAGGCAGCAGTGAACCCCCAACAGGAAACTGGCAACGGAGGGTGCTAAATGGCAGAAATGTTTGATGAAAGCAAGATCATATAAACAATGATTTAAGCATTGATTTCTAGCCAATAGGCACCAATGGAAATCCCTCCTAATTCTGTTTGCGATGGATGGCTTAATTCCTGATAACAGGGTCATATGCTGGGAAAAACTTGTCTTAATTGATGGTTCTGTAACATGTATCTATCAGTCTCAGACAGGGATTATACCCCTTGGAAAAACATCTTTTTTGCTGAGGAGTGCCCGAAATGCGGAACCTTTACACATGCCCTAAGATGCCCACAACAGAAGGTGCAATTAAAAATGAAACTCAATTTAAGATATGCAAATCGCGAGAAGCGAATGGGTGGATTGTGGTGGTTTGAAGAGACTGAGTTGATGGACAGGGTTTTGGACCAATCGCTTCTCACAATTTTGCATATAAAAGGCACTGGCGTGGGGAAGTCAGGCCTCTTCTGGTTTCCGGTACCTCACCCGGAGGGGTGGCGGGGACCGGGGCCGCCGGGCCGGGCTGGGCCCCCTGCCCTCTCCCCTTCCCTCTTCGGGGCCGAGGCATGGCACCCCCGGGGTGCTGCAAGAAGACCCCTGGGAGCCCGTGAGCAGCTGAGAAACAACTATAGCTGCTGCACAGCCCAGACCATCTGAGGCTGACGGGCTCCCCTCCCCCACTCCACATGGCGTGGTGCGGACCCTGCGGGAGCCGGGACAGTTTCCTACCACCAACGCAGCCGACACCGAACAGCTCGCAGCATAAAGGAAAAGAGGCTTTTCTCTCCAACGTAAAGCCCGAAAAGAAATCAGCCCTTCGACATGGAGGCTGCAAGGTCAGAGAGAAAGAGAAAGCGAGTCACGTGTTGCTGGAGACTAAAAAAGAGGGCGGCGGCGTGTCTTTCGTGCGCAGCTTAAAAAGGCTTCTGGCATGCTGTGGTAAGAGACTGTAATGTCACAAACTGTTTTATTTCTCGGTCAGAGACATGCGGGGAAGAGAATTCCGTGTGCAGCCTGCAGAAGAGAAGCGTGGCCNTCCTTTGTGCGAGTTGGGAGATAAAGGGGGGAGGGGCTGGAAAGAAGAGGGGAAGTGCCAGAGGGAAAGGGGGAGTTTGCTTTAATTTTTATTATTATTATTCTTTTATTACCTTTAATTCTATTAGTAATAAACTTCTTTATATTCTTGAAAGTTTTAAGCCTGCTTTGCCTTTCTTCTAATTCTTATCTCACAAAAAGAAAAAAAAGACACGAACTAAACCACCACAGCTGGCAGGAACCTCAAGACGTCCAGGACAATGATCAAGCAGGATGGGTGCCGCAGTGGATTTCAGGGAGCCTTGCAAAGCAGCTCATGTGTGCAGCAGGCCCGTGCTGTCCTCCAGCCCCACTCCGGCGCTGAAATCTCTCAAAGCCAGCACAGCTCCACTGCCTGGTAAAGAACTGCTCCAAGTACTGCAGCGTACAAGAGGCACTGCAAAAATTCCACACCAGAGAGGTTCCACCTGTGTAACAGCAGGTCATACACCAAACACATTCTGTGATACTTTTAAACATTCACAGCTCTGACAAATTGTATATGATTTTCTTTAGTACAAAGCTGGATGCTGCTTCTTCACAAGTATTCTCCCACAAGTCCCTAAAAGCTCCAGCTGTCCCTTGCAATGGCTGCACATCTATCTGAAATAGATCAAGATTCTGCTTTACTGTGAAGGTTGTTTGTCTGTTGGGTTTGGGAGGGAGGGGGGAGAGGAGTTTCTTCTTTTTTTCTTACCCACACATTTTAACAGCGGTTGAAAATTATTGCATAGCATTAGGAAAAAAAATCACCCTGGGCAAAGACCAAGCTGGGAATGTTTCAGCCTCAAGATGACTGTTTCTCAAAATAATGAGCATCTGAACACAGTTCTGGAATCTTAACTGGGGTACTCTGGACCAAGCATCTTTCCTACAAGAGACATTTCTGTTTATTACATCTAAGTTCATTATGTTTTATAAGTTTACTCAAATTTTCCATTTAAATGTGCTCCATTACTTTCAAGACGATGTGTCAAACTCTGATACAGAAAATGTCAGGTGCATCCTGCCTTTCATTTATACTTTTCCCTGAAATAAAAAGCTTTAATTGTAATTTTCCGCAGTCTTATACATTACACACTTAAATGGGATTTTTAAAACAATTATCCTTATATCTACAATTTTATCCCATTACTACTCAAGACCACATACTGTCTGAACTGATATATATATACACACACATATATATATATGTATGTACATACGCATATGATACTCACAGAAGTATCCTTAACAGCTGACTCATAACTTATACAAAACCAAAAGCAGGAAGAATTTGAGATTTGATTTTAAACTCTTGCAATTTTTTAACATACTGGGTTGCATTTCTTGATTTTTCAAATACAATGCACTATTATTTTATTTTTTATTAACTTAAACCCATTTATTTCTGCAACTGTCCATTTCTTAAGCTACATATTCCTATCTAGAGTAGCACAAGGTATAATAAATACTTGGAAGATATCCCTCTAACACCTCTGAAAGAGTTCTACAACAATGAATTTTTTTGTCCTTCCCCTAACTTTAATCATTACATTTCTTCACTCCTCAGAACCTGTTGTTTGAGCTCCAGTACAATTTGCCTGGTTTTGGTTACACTGTCCTCAAACAACTTATCTCCAGTAGCACCAGTTCCAGGCTCTCCTATGATAAGGTGGAGACACATCTATTTTAAACCTTTGTATTTGTCAGGTCCTGGAATAGTGTATGGCAGATTTGCCAAACACAGCCCGTTTGAGCAAAGCACTTCTGAGGAACAGACAACTGGGCAGGATCAGCACTACCAGAGCTGGCAACTTACTGAAGTGTCACTAACGTACCTGTAGTTTTTCAGAAAAAACTCTGAAAAAAATTCCCTAAGATCTGTTCTTTTATTATTATCAGTCTTAATTTTATTTTGGAGCAAGGCGACAGTGGACAACCACAAATCTTCTCAAGCTGTTCTTCAAAGGGCACAAGACACACAGCATCAGTATGACTGGGAAGAACACGAGTCAGTGCTCAAAGGCTTTACTCAGGGGCTCCTCAGTTCAGGAGCACCCAATGGAACATCCTCACTCCCAGGGCACTGCTGAGAAAGATGGGATAAGGTATTTTCCCAGGCCCTTTGTTCATCTAAGTGGGGGTTTACTATCCTCCTGAGATTTCTAGGATCTCCTCCTTTCCCCCAGAAGTAAGACACCGTGTGAGGACTCAAACTGATGTTTTAATCAAGATTAGGGAATATAAAATACAGTGAAAGCCTGTATGGAGGTCGGTCATGTCTAGAGTTACAGACTGAAGTAATAAGAGCAGGAAACCTGTTGAGCTGTGGCTTTGGTTAGGGACAACTGACACAAACACTGGGATATGGGAGCAAAGTCAACAAAGAGTTTGCTTTTTTAAAATCATGCACTGGAAAATATGAGTGCAAGCAGTAACTCCCAGAGGCTGCGCTGCCCACTGTAACACAGTGCTCAGCACCAGACTAGAACGTGAACCAACTGCTCTGCTTTTCACATGGTGAAGTATCCAGTAAACCTTTCTGAAAACACCCTTTAAAGAATCTTCCATTGTGTCTGAGCAATACAGCAGCTATTTGGATAGTGAAAACTCTCCACGGCCGCTACAACTTCGTGCTAGTGCTAGGGGAGTCTGATCAGGAATTTTATCTGCACCATCTTCTCCGTGCATCAGGCATTTCAATAGCAGAGCACGGCCTTTTGTTACTTTTATTTCTGTTCATCTCTGGCACACACTTGAAATCTGAATTAATTAAGAACCAAGAAGACGGAGTAAGTTCTTGGCCGGTCTATCAATGGAGCCAACTGAAGACTGGGGCACACAGGAAGATCTCATTTTCCTGGAAGTGAAGAGTGACAGTATTTCCTACCATAAAATCTCAAGTCAGCCTGAAGCATTTTCCTCATTTTTTTCCAAATAAGTATTTCTATTTTTTGGTAAAATTTCTTTAGCTATATGCCATTAGCACAAAACTTCAGAATAGCAGAAATTTTAAGTGCATTTAAAATAGTTAAAATAGTTAATCAGAAATTCTAGTAAGAGGCTTTATTAACTAGATTATTCCAAAAGAAAATGCCCAGATTTTGATACCAGTCCTTTAGCATTCTTATGGGAAATCTGCATCTTGAAACTGCCAGCCTCATTTGAGGAAATGAGGCAAATGTAGCTATCTACTAAAAATCATTTGGCTGTAATAAGTAATTTTAATCAAATAGTTAGAGAGAATGGCATTGGAGTTAATGTCTGAAGTGTCATAAACAGATGGGAAATGTGCAGTGTAGCGACTGGTTGTGCACTTTTAACGCAATATCCTCTTCTGCAGTCTGGATTGTGGTTTGATCAAGTCTAAGTGACATGACAAAAACAAATTTAATTTATTCTGAAACTATATTCAACTAAAGAATACACAATACAGCAAGTATGCTACTCTGCTTGAAAGTGAGATTTGAGGCAGAGAAAAACACCGGGAACAAAAATAGCCACACACCCACCTCCTTCTTCCCCTTAAAAGTTGTGGGGGTAGTGCTGGGGGTTCACTTGTAAAATGGAAGTTCCACTGGGGATGCAAAACAAGCTTGAAATTTAAATAATCTACATCTTTTCTATTTTAGATTTAACTATAGCAAAACCGGTACTGCTCATTTCTGCTGCAGATCAAGGGAAAAACATACCACAGTGTGGGGACAAAATATTCCAAGCAATTTCTCAGACACTGACAAGTAGTAAATTAGGGAATCTTGTAAGTACAATACAGTAGTCATCCCCTTCTATTGATCACATATAATTTACATCTTACAAAGATGTGAATTCTTGCATTCTCACTCCACAAGGAAAATCTCAATGATTTATTCATTTCAAATAAAAAATAGAAGGTAGATGAGAAGAATTACTTCACAGGCTGTAGCTTTCTCAGGGCACTAGTGCTAGGCTCTTCTTTCGCACTGCCCGAAGGGCCTTTGTGTGCAAGTCCCTCTAATTAACAAGGTGAATCATGCAGCAGTTCCCTAATTAGTGAACATGACAAGCCAATGGAAACAAGCAGACAGACCTGGCGTACAGATATGGTCAACAAAAGGCACAGCAACACACCATTAAAAAATGCCTATTTCATGTAAATAAAATAGCAAGAGAACTAGCATAATACTTAATTTTCCTTTTCATGTTTTATGCTTATTCCTCATTTATTGCAGATACAAATAACGACACGATAAATCAAGGTTTCCAACTGCAAGTCACACCACCTCTCCAAAATCAAAGACTACTTATCCTACGTGCATAAGCATCTGCTTAAGGGGCATTATTTGTTTTCTCTCTTGTTTTTCTGCTTTAAAGAACTGCAGTTACATTAAGCTTAGGACTTTAAGAATCCCTTAATTAATTCTATTCAAAATTATTTTTTCTTGAAATCCTTCTTCATCACCAATAGATGAAAGGAGTGTAATAGTTGCACTATTATTGCAGTATAAAAAATGCCTACATTCCCAACATGTCATGATTTCTACCTTTTGTATAAGAATAAATAAATAATAAAAGTGAATAATCAAAGAATCAGAATTGCATTAGAAAGTAAATGAGATGATCTAAAATGTACCTCCTTACCTTCCTCTTTCCAAGTAAAATATTTTTAATCTTTCACTCTTCCTTCTGCTTTTCCTAACAACACTCATCCCATCTCCAACACAAGGGGGTTCATTAATTTTCAATTTATTGCTTATTGAACCTCTGATTTAGATTTTTACAATCCTTCAACATATTACAAGTCTAAAATGTGTGTCACCACCAGCAGAACATAATTCTTCACAGAAAAACTCCACTATGTTCTTTGCTCTCTATTCCTTGGCATATTATCATAAGTAGGGAGAACTACAGATTATATCCTCATTACAGGCTCCTCTTTCTCACAATCTTAGGGGGGAAAAAAAATTCTGACTTTCCTCTTTGAATTGGGTAAAACTTTCTTATGTTCTAAAATTGATGGTCAAAATACTAATGTCTAAAAAATCCACATTTTTCTGATGAATCCAGTTTTAAAAATATGGGAATTAAAATACTGTCCCCTAAGAAATAATGGTTCTACATGCCCTTAAAGGTTGTTTTTTGGCTAGAAATTCAAAGAATATTTAATGATGTCCCATTACAGAACTAATCAGCTGTTTCAAAGCAGTTTTAAATTCACTGTCAGTGATCACAAGAAGAAAGCTGGAATCACTACTGTTTGCCGTGCTCATTTTCCCCTTCTTGTCTGTGTACACTTCCCAACTTGTCTCAGATCCCACCCAGCACAACCCTTCCTAGGACAGCTCCAAACCCAGGCTGCAAGTATCCTCTTTTAACATCAAGGCGCAACGGATAATCTGCTAACAACTGAACTCTGATCTGCCATATGCACGCAGGAAGGATTCAGCAAACAACCTGTCACAAACGCTTACTGTTCCACAGCAGCTGAGCAGAGCAGCGCGCTCTGCACACCGCGCTGCACGCTCGGCCACACCATCTCTTATCTGCTGCCACACTCAGCTGAGATCATGGGAGCTGCTGCAAACACAAACCACACTCGCTGCATTGCAAACCCCTACTTCTTCTGCATCTTAAATAACAAAATCAAGGCGAGGAGATGGGAAGTAGACACTGAACAGGCACACCCAGAAATTAATGCAAAATCACAAAATTTGACTGATTGATATTGATTTTCAAAGAGATTGCATACACAAAACCAGGTTATTTTAGATATACAATTACAAAATATAAGCAAAAATATTAAGTGCAGCTGATAACAATAAATCCTAATTGTCCACAGGAGTTGTTTTGATATGAGATTATATCTAATACCAGAGGGACAAATTCTGTTTGTTTTGAATATTGCTACTGATGTCAGCAGAGATATTCCATAGTTACAATGGTGTGGCAGAAGAATTCAATTATGACATTTAAATGTAAGGGACATACATTTAAAAAGTGACAGGAGCAAAAATGCATTCAGAGGCACACAGGGCAAAAATAAAAATCTCCAACACAAACCAGTCAGATCATTCTCATACTTGCCACATAGCCTACCACATGTCCTCAGCATTCCTGAATGCTGGCACGCCTGCTAAGGCAGACATTTCCTTACCCATTGGATTTAGGACGTTTGTTTTTCAAATTTCAGTACTTCCCAGAAATTATTTCTCCACATAGCTAGAGAGACAGATGAGCATTTTTTAACTGAGGAATTATTTTTAAAGCAGCAGCTAAAATTACCTGAAGAAATTATGAAATGTACATTTATGATTTTTTCTTTTCTATAGCTGAGCAGATCACAGAAATCACCATATATTCCAATGTTAACAGAAGCATCCATTGACAAATTTAAGAAATACATGCATTTTAGATAACATAACAATGTACAAGGTATTTAAATATTATAGTAGCTCTGTATCCAAATAATCAAATAAATATGGAGCAGAACACTGTCACCTACTACTGAAACTCAGCACATTATACTGAGCCCCATGACTGCACACAAAACACACAGAAGTTTAGTTCAATAGTTAAGTATATTTTATTTCTATGTAAATTACCTAGATTAAACCTTGACAAAACTGGGATAAAAAAATGGTCTCAGGAAACTTTGCCAGTCTCTCATGACCTCAAGTTACCCTTCTCCTCTGCTAAAATTCAGAGCATTGTTTGATTTCTGCACCCTAAAATAAGGTAAAAGTTTCCAATCTGAGACTTAATTAGGGAAGCTCATAGGGTGAGCTAATGGAGCTTCATATTCTTTAGGTGTTTCCATGCAACCTGAAGGTCTGTATCACTCTATCTTGCAGTCACCTAGATCACTAAAGAGGTAAAATAGCAAAAAGATCTAAACAAGTTACTTCTTAGACGGAGGAAAAAAATCATCCCATATTTTTGTTTTCTGACACACCCTAGTACACAAGAGATTCCCTGAACATACTGCTTAAGAAGGAAAGACTAGCAAATGCTGATGACAGACCATTATTAAAAGAGAGAACAATTTTGCTGAATACTGAATTTACTGTTCCTCAAAACAGGAAGCTGAAAGTAGTTGACTTAATTAAACAGCAGCACATACAGTGAAGTAATAATGTGTATTCAATAACCTTCACAATCATTACCTGTCACAGCAAGGCAGGGCAGACATCCTGGATATTCTACAGGTACCCTCTGAGGGGAGCCCATCTCACTTGTCCACAGCTGGCAGGTGGCCACCACAGCCACCGAATGCTGGGCTGCCTTAAGACTGAGGGCTCCTTACGAAAACACAGATCATACTTCTCCAGAATTTAAACACAGATTTCAAAAATAAATAGACCAAATTATCCTATTTCTCATAAAAATATGCTCTCTTCTCACCAATTTCACCTCTAGTATGTTTCTAGGAGAGTGAACATCCTGTTCCTCTCCTGTCGTCCTGAACACAATTAACACCTGAGTTTAGCACTTATGCTCTATTTTCCCATTTTGTATATTTGACACTTTCCTAAAGCTTACTTAAATTATCTGACATGTTTGCCAGATATGAGCTCTTCTGCCAGGACAGATTTTTTTATTATTACTATTTTTTTGGAAATAATAGATTTTCAAGCACCTTACAGTGTGAATATGGCTTTTGGCCATTAGGAGAAATCTTCAGGATCTACATGATTTTATTTCTGTTTCAAGAATATAAATGTCTGTTCTGGATATAAATACATTTTCTACTCGTGGAGGGAAAGGACACAGCAGTGTAAGAAGCCTACTCTGTACTTCATGGCTGTGCAGAGTCAATAAACCCATGAACTGTAATTGCATCACAGTTTTTCAATTTGCTTCGCTTCAACCCTACCAGATACCGAGGTATCAGTTTTTAGGCAGCTGTAACACCTCAGTGTATGGACACGCATCAGCATAAATACATATAACATACCTTCCCGTTCCAGGAAATCAGGTATTTATGACCATTTCCATGGAAACCTAGAAGTTGACCACCAATTCAGCAGCAATTTGCAAAACTACATGAAAACAAAACTCCTACGAATCATTACTCAGCTGCCCAATAACATTAAAAATACATTAATACCTTTCAAGTGTTTACATTTTAGAGATAATCATATCTACCTTTAACAAACATATTTGAGGGGAAAACAGTCTATATCGTGAATGGCAAGAATAAATTTTATTTATTTATAAATAGAAGGGTAACTACTTTTTCAGGGTATGTTGAGCAGTATCTCATTATTCAGCTAAGATGATGTAACTACTCTTTCACAGACTGACACAGTATTTTTTAACGACAAGACTAAACTAAAAATAGGAAATAGATGCTAACGCACCTTTCATGACCTCTGCCTGTTACTGCCCAGCCACCTAGCTTGTAGTTCAGAGAAGAGTTGCGTAAAACCTAGCTACAGTCGGAAATGTTGAGTGTTTAGTTAACCAAAATGGACACTTTTTACCTACTGTTAATGGCGTTGAATATTCTCCAAAATGAGCCGGCAAGGAAGTTTTAGATTACTGTTTAAAATTTCACTACTACATTTCAACTCTTGCTTTAACTGTGCTCCCATGAACTCTTTCATCTTCCTCTACCAGGTTAGAAACAGATCCCAGATTTTATGAGAAGCGGTGTGTTCTATGAAAGGCATACATTCCAAACGAGCTCCTGCCCTTGCGAGGTGACAGAACATGTGAACACCCTGCCAGACTGCGGCCGGGAGGTGGCGTGGGGAGCAGGGGGAGGTTCGTGTGGGGGTCTTGCACAAAGAGGAGCCAGGACAGGGACACACAGCAGCCGGGATGTGCAGCCCCAGAGAGAACACAGGAGCCGGGATGTGCAGCCCCAGCCCCAGCCCGAGCGGGCAGGGACACACAGCAGCCGGGATGTGCAGCCCCAGCCCCAGCCCGAGCGGGCACGGACACGCAGCAACCGGGATCTGCAGCCCCAGCCCCAGCCCGAGCGGGCAGGGACACACAGCAGCCGGGATGTGCAGCCCCAGAGAGAACACAGGAGCCGGGATGTGCAGCCCCAGCCCCAGCCCGAGCGGGCAGGGACACACAGGAGCCGGGATGTGCAGCCCCAGCCCGAGCGGGCAGGGACACACAGCAGCCGGGATGTGCAGCCCCAGAGAGAACACAGGAGCCGGGATGTGCAGCCCCAGCCCCAGCCCGAGCGGGCAGGGACACACAGCAGCCGGGATGTGCAGCCCCAGCCCGAGCGGGCAGGGACACACAGCAGCCGGGATGTGCAGCCCCAGCCCCAGCCCCAGCCCGAGCGGGCAGGGACACACAGCAGCCGGGCGCTTCGCCTCCAGCCCCTCGGGGCAGCGCATGTGACGCGAGCGCCCGGAGGATCTGGGGGCAGATGAAAGCTGGCAGCTGTGGCTGCCTCGGGCGCTCGAGGCTGCCAAACAGGGCTTACAAACACGTTAGCTCAGCAGCAGAATTAAAGCCCTCATTCAGGTTTGTTTTGGAGCAAGAAACCAATGCGCATAGAGGGGATGGGGGAAAGCTTGCCCTGCAGGCTGAAGCCTAAATACACCTTGACCTCCCCTCGCAAGCTGCTATAGAGTAGAGCAGGCTTGACTACGGGACCAAATAATCTAAATAATAATGTATGTTGTCCGAGCAACCTCCTCAGTTTCTGACAAGCAGACACAGCTGACATTTGCTGCCCTCTACTTATTAAACAGGCAATCATATTCTAAAGTGCTGTTAGTCAGCCAAATTAGCAGGAAAGTAAATCTGTCGCAGTGTTCAGATAAAACAGTTATGTGATTTTTCCACATTCACAGCTTGCTCCAAACGAATTTTCTTCTTTTTTTCCCCATCTATGCCAGTGTGATAAATTGTACTTAACAAGGTTGTTTCTACCTGAGGAAGACCCATATTTAGACAGAATACCACTAAAGAAAAAGAAGAACTAGAAATTCAGTCTTGACCTCTCCCTTGCACAAACTGATCTGATATATATATATATGGACAGAGAGAGGGAGAGAGAGAGAGAGAGAGAGATATGTGTGTGTGTTTATATTTAGGTACATAATTTTTTTTTTTTTTTTTAAATCTTTCATAAAAGGAAGTACCATTGCATGCATTCCTCACTGCTTCTGGAACCTGTGGATGCAATTGTCAGTACTCAGGACAGGCAAACTCAAACCACCCTTATCACAAATCTTACACACCAAACATGGAAAAGAATAGCTCCCTTATCTCTCCACCAAGCTTGGCTGTCCAGGCATCCAAAAGGGATTAGAAACACGGGGCTGCCACCCTCCACTTGTTCAAAATCAAAAAGCAGTAGCACTGGTTATTACTATGGACACAGAAGGAAAACTACAGGAGACCTGAAAAAAATCCATTTTACAAGAGGAAGTTCCTGCTGGAGTACTTTGGTGAAATTCAGAAAGGCAAAGTCACATGCAGCTTCAGAAATTCTTTGCAAAAAGCTTTTACCATTCTAAACCCAAGTTCTGGAAATCCACCTTTAAGTAGTCCTACTGCTGTATAATGAGAGGCTACTTATTGCAACAACCTTGTGTTAGGTAGGACTCCATCGGGGTGTGTGTGCTCTGGAAGGTGATGGAGCCAACAGGGATGGCTTTCTCCTTACCTACCACCTTTTTGCTTTAAAAAAATGAAATCCATTAGGTAGAACAGACTTTGTAACAGGTATTGCTCTTTTGGAACTGTTCAAACACAACCCAAATATATTTCACAGCAGAACTAAACTATATTTTGAAAATGAGTCTTGAGTCTTCCTCACTAGTTTTACTTGAAAATTAAGAGTACACGTGAGAATACAAGAAATAATCACAAAAAGAAAAGGCAACTTTTACAGGTTTATACAGCTCTTAGTTGTTTCATGCGCCCCATTCTCAGAGCACTAAATGGGAACCCTTTTGATAGCAAGGTAAGAAAATCACCGTATTTCATTGGTTATGAATAGCTGCTAAGGCCTCAAACAGCACATTGCACCAGGACAAATACACTTGTCATACAAAATCTAAGGAAATTACACTGCTGCTGGGTTAATTTGAAGGCTGATACCTTTCAAATACTCAGTGAGACATCAGCTAAACAAGGAACAATGCTTGACTAGACAGCTTGCTTTCTTGTTCCTTTCTCTTGTCATACCCACAGAACCCCAGAATGGTTTGGCTTGGAAGGGAACTTAAAGATAATCTCATTCAATGGGCAGGGACACCTTCCACTATCCCAGGGTGCTCCAAGCCCCATCCAACCTGGCCTTGGACATTTCCAGGGATGGGGCAGCCACAGCTTCTCTGGGCACCCTGTGCCAGGGCCTCCCCACCCTCACAGGAGAGTTTTTTACTGATATCCAATCTAAACCTACGCTCTGTCAGTGTGAAGCCATTCCCCCTTGTCCTGTCACTCCAGGCCCTTGTCAATAGTCTCTCTCCATTTTTCCTGTCAGCTCCTCCAGGTACTGAAAGGTCACAATTAGGTCATCCTGAAGCTTCTCTTCTCCAGGCTGAACAATCCCATGCTCACTGTCCCATTTTGTTTTGCATAAGCCCCTGCCTCTCCAAGCTACGCAAGCTCATTTTTCCTGCTTATAAACACCTCCCATACAAAGCCTCACAGATCTGACACGGATCTTCAAGAGGAATAAAACATGGATGCAATACATGGATCCTTCTCACACAAGGCACTCACACTGATGTAAGCCAAGTTCTAAGAATTTGTTTTCTAGGTAGCAAGTATAAACAAAGACAAAGGAGTGCTCTTACTTTATACTGTGAAGATGGGGGTATAAAAATAGTTTGTTACTTAACGATGGCTATGTATTTGGCTCGTCTATCAGTAAACCAGCATTTCCCTTTAAGAATGCTAAACCCAACAGTTTTCATCAGTCATGAAAAATAAGCATTCATGTTAACTAAACAAGAGCTGGGCAGTATGTTTATGCTGGAATAATGCATCACTACAGAATGCCACCAATTTGATTTTGTAGAAGAAAATTATTATGTTCGGTAGCATTGGATTTAATTTAGATTTCTGGTAGACTAATAAGGTACGCTTGGGTCAAGCTTGGGTTAGACAAAACACAAAAAAACCACCCAGCCCTTGACTCAGCTCTAATTAATATACGTTTTATCTAGGCAGGAATAAATAATTTGACTCAGCTGGAAGATATCATGGTCATTCCTCTGATCCCCTGGCATTTTTCTGTCAATTATCCAGTTTCTGAGTCTCTGTACAGCAAGGGTGACACCACACTTCAACTTCAGTCAGACAATTTGCCACAACTTCTGCTCAAAGCCCAGGAGAACAGGCTGGAATTGTCATCAGCTTCAATTTTACAAAGAGATATGCACGAAATTCTCCTGAATAGTAAGACTGCTATTGACCAAAGATCTTCAGGACTTGTAGAATTCGTCGCAGGGCAGTACCTCATCCTTGGAAACACAGAAAATCTGGAAGACCTACACACCAAATCCATATGCAATAAACTTATTACTGGTTATAGATTATCTTGTTATGCCATTCCTCTCCTGTCCTTGACTGTAAGTTTTAATATCAACTTCAGTCATCAGAATTTGGGACTGTTATCGTAATATACCTGTACATCTACAGTAATATCTGCTGAAAGGAAAAAAACCACAGCTAACACAAGCAGTAGACTTGATAATGCAGCAGGACTTCCAGGAGAGTATTTTGACTGGTCAGGCAGGACCACTCCTCTCTGAGGTGCAACTTTAATACTAACATTTTAGGTCATTGCAACAACTTTATAACTTCAGAAAAATCTCATACTCTAAAGCCAAACCCAGGGCAGCGCTGCATGAGCTTAAACTGGACAGGAATGGTCAGAGCATCTTTCTGGGTACAAACACCAGACCTGTGGTACAGGAAAAGTACAAAAAAAGTGACTTATCTGACTTTCTACAAGTATTGGCAAAAAGGCTCACATTCCTTCTGCATCACAGCTGTAGCATTGGTAACCTGATGCAGAAACTATACATGAAATAACTACATTCTGAGGAACCAGTGTTGCCTAAACACTGCTTTGTCATTACTTCAGGCATCACATTCATAGCTTTTCCTTCTTTTGACCTATTGACACTCAGATGGGTTAGAGAGCTAAGTGGAAATTTAATTTAAATTTATTCCCATTCAAGTGCCCCATTTCTCAGTGGACTGTGTTATAAGAAACCAATTTAAGATAAGATTGTTGCTTTTGAATCAATATTTTTATGTCAGGCATGATAAAATAGAAAACTTATTTAGACTTCTCATCACTGAGACACTGCATTAGCAGTACAATCTTTAAGGACTTCGGCTTTGCTGAAAAGGTGAATAAATGAACTTGCCAAACAAAACGATTTTCATTTGCCTTTCATTTTCAGTAATTGTGATAACTTCAGTAAACTATCATTTAAACATTTTAAAGAAGCCACTCCTACTGAGTTGATACATAAATATTAGTGTGGTGACGTGGAATTATTTAGTGTAAAACTGTTTTCCTATTGTAATCACTAAGTATACAATGCTGGAGTTTCAGTAATTCTGCAACAAGTTCTTCTGGGGGATTCAAAACCTCTAAGGCAATGTTAGAACCACATAACGTATACATCATATGATGTACCTATTTTATTGTTTGAACAGAAGGATCCTATAGCTTCTTTTAGAACTCCATCTGCTAACAGCCCGCATATTTTACTGCATACAACTCAGAAAAGGATACAGTTCAAAAAGTCAATCTCAGCGCAGCAAGGCTCTTGTTCAGAGGACAGTGCAGATGTGGGGGAGGGCAGTGGTTACCACAATGCTGCCTGGAACCAGGCACTCCCGAAGCTCCCGGCCAGGGTAACACTCACAAGCCCCTTCAATGGTGATAAAGGACCTTATCCAGCCCCAGGAAGCTGGGCCAGCTGACAAGGCACATGAAGGGCTGCCTTGTGTCTTCCCCAGCATCCCAAGGCTTCTGGTATGAATATCAACAGGTCGGAGACTTCCCTTGCATGGCTGATGAGCACATCTGAGAAGAGATTCCACTGAGTGTTATCTAACCTGATCTAGGGCCTGGATACATGCCCAGACATTTATGGTGTCTGGTTTAAATTTTCATTATTATGTAATATTCTTGGTTGGTGATGACACAAAAATTTGAGCCAAGTTAATCTTTCAGGATGAAACTCAGCTACTTAACTTTTAAATTAAAACATTTTTTAGGCAACAGACCCTGATCTGTAGAATATCCCTGACAGAAAGGATACTTACTCTCTTACAGAAAGGATCTTACAGAATGTTTTGCTGGGACCCTGCCTTCCCTTTAAACTATTTCTATTATTAATTACTAGGTGTTGACTCAGATATTCCTAATCTTGATCTATTCCTGCTATCAGTTATATGGCCTGTTTTATGTTCTATTTAATGAAGCCTTTTAATGGAAATTAGAGAACTCATAATTTCTTTAACTTACATTTGTGACGTCCAGACTACATAAATCAGTGTATTTCCTAAAACTTGATTTTAAAAGCTTTAGTCATGCTTCGTTCATTGAAGCTTATCAGGATCAGTTTAGCAAAACTTAAAGTTTCATTGATTTTCTAATCACTCTCTAACAACAGCAGTCTCTGAAAAAACTTAACCATGTGTTGGCTAAAATGGAAAATTCCACTGCTTATGATACCCTGCTTATGCAGGGTATTCCCTGCTTATTATTAATTACAAAAATTAATTTAAAAGTAATTCAAACCATTAATTACAAAAAATAATTAGGAAAGTTATATAATTTCCAACAAAACAGACACTGCTCACAAATGATGCTATTTCTTACATTAAGTTGTACCAAGTCAAACATCTCAGAATTTATGTTAAAAAGCAAAATTTTTCCCTGAAATAGTCTCAGTGGAAAATATTTTTCAGTAGTTTATTAAATAGATTTACCATTGAAACAATCAGATGCTGTCCACTGAAAAAAGGCTGCACCAACTTAGAAGTGTGAAAGCAAATGGAGAGTTTTGAGCAATATAATCCTCCACAGACATATGCTGCTACTGCTTTCACTCAAGTCCATTTGAAACAGGTTAATACCAAAGCAAAATTAGTCACTCAAACTGAAATCAGAGTGGGTTTGCACTGATTTCACTAAAACAGTGCTAGTCTGGGTGTGAGTGAAACCTGTCTCTGCAATAAGAGCACGTGCAGATGGCCCTTCCCTTTGTTTGGGGTAAGTATTTAAATGCAGTTTAAACTTGATTTATGCCAATTTGGTTTAAACAATATGCAGAGTGGTTTGAAGACTGGCTAATAAATGAATCAAGGTGGAGTTACAGAGAAAAACCATAATGTTCACCTAACCAAATAATTTTAAAATGTGTTCAAAGGATTCCACTTTCATTGTCTTCATAACAATAAGAAGCAAGAAAGAAACTTTCTACTGGTAGACGTTCTGTGAAAGAAATTGAGCTAATAATCTTTTTTTCTTCTTAAATTAGGAAGGAAAACAGAGTGTTACAGAATGAAGACTCCAAAATATCCATAAAGGAGAATGTTTTGGAACAAATACCCTTTGCTAGTCTTCTTTCTTTCCCCTTCATCCTATTATCCTTGTATTGGTACCTTTATTTTGCATTCCAAGGCAGCGCTTTCTAGAGTTCCTTCAATGTTTTGAATGGGTTTTTTTTCCTTTTAAGGAAAGATTTAGAAGATTTTCTTTAAGACTAAATTACTTCTTTTGGTACTTCACTTCCTCCCTCCGACTTTTGTCAGTAGTGTCACTGTTCAAACTGATTGAAGTCTGAAACATTATCCATTTTCAGAACATAATAATGATATTATCTGTTTTGCTGGGATGAAAAAACCAACTATCTGACAATCACATCATTAAATACGTAACACAGCTAGAAGAGCTGCAGGTTTCTTGAGTGGCCTCTTTGTGCTTTTTAAAACACTACCTAGTGGCCACTTTACTATAGGCCACAAGAATATCAGTGCAACAAAGGTCTTCAGGCAATATTCAAGACACAGATATGGAATCACAGCTTCAAGTCCAGCTTATTATTGAAGCTGATAGTATTTTATTCATCAGCTTATACAAAACCTGGAAGAAACATAAGTTCTCTCTGAGCTATGGGTAATAAGCACATTTAAGAGTAGCCCAGCTGGCAGTGAAGTTTTGAAATTTTTTACGTTTTTGTTGGCATTGATTCAAAACTTTTAATTTCAGATGACAAAGCCATGCCAAAGACATTTTTTCTAATCAACCTTTTAAACTATAAAATGGGTTATTTTTTTATTTTGGCATTGCCAATATCATTTGAGACATCAGCATATATCCAGTATCCAATGCAGAAAAAAATATGAACAATATTAAAACAACATCTTGTCAGTACCACGCCACACTCCCCTTTGCAAAAGAAGATGTTTTTACTAACTAAATTTTAATATTTTAAATTAAAGTCTCTAGAGCTTTAGAACCGTGATTACTAAAACCAGAGACATTTCTTATGGTTTCAAACATGTAGAATGAAATTCAGCTTCAGAGAGAGGCGTGGTGCCAGCAAATGATGCACTTTGCTGAGAGGGCTGGGGAAGCAGGAGGGCCGGTGTCCAAAGGCAGAGGGTGCAGCACTCGGGCTGAGGAGCTCCTTCTGCACTGCCTCACACCCAGCCAGCCCTTCAATCACACCCAGCCAGCCCTTCAATCACACAGCAGCGTGCTCTGAGCATCCCTGACTCGCGCCGCACGGGAAGGGTCGCTCCGCCTTTCCCCGCGGAGCCCGTTCGGCCCGCGCCGCTCCCTCTGCTGGGGACCATGGCTCCGCGGCACCCCGGCTCCAGCCAGGGCAGCCCCGGCTCCAGCCAGGCCGGCCCCGGCTCCAGCCAGGCCAGCCCCTCACTGCGAGAGCCCCGGCTCCAGCCAGGGCAGCCCCGGTTCCAGCCAGGGCAGCCCCGGCTCCAGCCAGGCCAGCCCCTCACTGCGAGAGCCCCGGCCTTTCTCACAGCTAGTAAACAACATCCATTTCACTCTGACTACTGGAAAATGTGGCTTTACCATCCCTGTCTTTTACTTTCACGTCCTCAAGTTTCCAGTGGCCGAGAAAGAATCCCCAGGAAAGCCAACACTTCTGCAGCAGCAATGCATTTAATGCCAGCTCTGTTCACTTGCAGCAGCATGGCAGCTTCGGTTCTCAGCTCAAAGCCCTTTCTGCCTGCCATCAATTACTCTCAGAAATCTGATTCTTCCTTTGCATACACTAGCTACATACAAAACCCAAGTACTATTAAAATCCCGCCTCTTTTCCTGCCAAATAACTTGATTACTCTATTTCATTTCAACGCTTGCTTGACAAATCCAACTCTGGAAACACTAAGGCCTGGTCTAATGTTTACAAGAACTCATTTCAGCAAGTCTTACTGCATAATCACATAATGAAATGAAGACAAATAAAACTCATCCATGTATTTGGATTTTTTTGACTGTTATATATATAAAATCTGTGTAGCTAACGGGCCTACAGAACACTGCCAAGAGGGAAACAAAACAGGAAGAACAGGTCAATACAAAATAACTTGCTATATGCATTTTTCTGTATATCTTACCTTCCAGAGCATAATTATTACCTGCTAATGTGTATATCCAACCAAGCTGGCTAAAAGGAATGGCATCATTTTGTTGAAATTGCTTTCAACTGATGGATATTTTAATCTTTCTAACTGATTTACGTTGCAACCCAATCCTAAGCCATGAGATGCCTTAAGCAAAGGACAGTCACTCATTTACAGCAAATTAAGGTACTCTTAGAGTAACATATCACAACTTCATTGGAAATTATTTGATATTTTTTAGATTATTGTAATTTAGACAAATGAGTAAACAGTCCACTGAATCACAGGGTAGAGAAAATGATTGGCAATTACATTACTTGAATGTTACCAGAACAAAATTGTTAAGTAGCAGATTTCTAAGTGACATTTTACAAAAAGACAAAGGCATACATTTTCCACCAAAATCTAGAGCTGCTGTCATCAACAACCCAACAAAAGCTACAGCTACCTAAAATGGAAATGAAAATGTAATGTATGGAAATATTCTCTTATAAAATCTCCTTAGGCTTCACATGTATTAATGTATTAGTTTGCAAACATTAAGATCAAAGGCAAAGCAACAAATACATCCTAAAAAGTTTTTAGTCAGATTTTTATTAACGATATACAAGTAGCAAGGCATAAAAAATTAATATGTTCAAGCCTTGAAATGTCAAGTGTAATGATCTCTAGCTCTGCTTACCTCCTTTGCTTTTTGTTTCAGTCTAGCTTGCTCTGGGTCTTCTTGCCTTGAGCGACTCTACATGTTTAAAAAAAATGGGGAAAAAGGTTAACAGATGGTTTAAGAACCCTCATCTGTTGCAGTAAGTTAAAAAATAGCAAAGAAATAGGCACAGGATAGAAGGTATCAAACATGGGACACTTAAATTGATAGAAGTGCAATTTCAAACCCATGAGCCTCACCCAAAAGACTGTTAAATGTTCAGTTGTAAATGAGATGTAGTCTAGATTTGAATTAAAAAAACAAAACAAAACCAAACCAAAAAAACCAACCCAACCATGTTTTTGCTAATATGAAAGTTTCCATACAGGTTTAGATTTCAATTATTTAATACAAACAAATTAAAGCATCCAAGAGCAGAAGTGACACCCTTACAACTATCTGAACTTAAATTTAAGTCCTTACAGTCACATATTTTAAAATTTACTGTTTGCAACTAAGCATGTATTTAGCTCTTGGTTGAGAACATGAAGAAAACCACTGTAAAGTTGCCCTCCCAAAAGGTAAATCTTTATATTTGTGCTCACTACGCGTTCTGAGACCGATGGAATTCAAAACCCAAGAGGCAGATAACACACACATTATACTTTTACAAACATGTGACAGGTGAGCATTCAGCAAAGGTTGCATAAAAGTCGTAAGAAGCTGCAATAAAACTTGTGACACCCGTGGAAAACTTGTTCCTGACACCTGAGAGATGCAGTAGTTCTACTTCAGTGTTTCTTTGAGATTTAAAGCGATATCATTTACACAACTCCTAAAGGAATATCTGTGCCCTCTCCTATCTATCCGTTCTCTGCTTATTGCTGTGCTGAAGGCAGACCTGAAACTTGAAAGAATATTAGTTTGCAAACTTACATATTCTCGGACTTTTTCCTGGTGTTTAAATTTTTCATACCATATTCTGGTCAGAAGTCAAAAATCCGTTAAGAAAACCAAAGGTAGATAGGTTTTAAGGGCTTACACTTAAAACAGCTGTGTACTACTTCTGGTAAACCTGGAGAGTGCCTTGGCTGTGATTTGGCAGACAGGGCACCAATGGCACAGAATTCCCTATCCTTTCTCCTGTTAGTTTTTGTGAGTTTTTTGTGGGTTTGGATGGTTTTTTTGAACTGGGATTATTTTTTTTCCGCTAACATAGCACACACATATAAAACAGTGCTAATAATGCATGTAGCATCAAACAACAATGAGATTTTCAGATGTGCTTAACTCTTCCACTGTGCACATCAGCTTCACCTTCCAACACCATCTACAAGTGCTTTTGTGTCTGCTGGCACAAGAGGTTGTTGGACAGGACAGTGTCTGCAGCAAAGGAATGACAAAACCTCAGATAGCCAGACTCTTGTGTTGTAGTTTGCCAACCAAGGAATAAACTCCACCTTAACACAGGCTGAGGTTCCTTCTAATTGCTGTGGCCAGACAAAAAGAAAAATGTAGATAATCTGACCTAGTTAATGTTCAAAGGACAAAAGGTATTTCATGAAATATGTGGGTCTGCCAGAGAGCTGGGTTTCTAATCAGCACAGCAATTACTAAGAACTTGATTATATTTATACCTATTAGGTTAAAAACCAAACTAACAAAACCCCAGTGAACTGCTTCTCTAGGAGATGGGCTCAGGTCAGTATTTATGAACCGAGCTGAACAAGGTCCTTGCTGTCACTTTGCAGTGACAGTTCAATCATTGGAGCCTCAGTTTCTCCAGAATGATATATGGAAAAGCATATTTAGCCCTTTCATGGGTTTTGATGATAAATTTATAAATGTACAATGAACTTCTATTGCCTTGTGAGTCTCACAGTGAAAGCAGTACAGAAACACAAAGTATTGTTATACTACTGTATGAAGCTGAAACATTTGCCAAATGCAAAGTACAAGTTAAAAGCACACCAGCTTTAGGAGAAAGCAGAGTGTCCTGGGAGAATCCAGCTGAGACTTCTAATACTGTTACTAACTTTCTACAAGGAAATGATAGAATCCTGGAAAACACACCAGATGTACGTTGTGTTTGGGGACATTGTAAGAAAAATTAAAGCAACAGATGCAAAGTAACATTGCAATTTCCTGGGCTCCGTAAGTGAAGGAAAAACTCTCAAAGTGCTACAGAGTAAAGTCACACATTTAAAAGTTGGGGCTTTTTATTTCCCCCCTAGAAACTGACCAAATAAAAGTAGATCTGGAGTTCAGGATAATCTCAACATGCAAAACCAAATCATCTGCTCCGTGTAAACCTCCAGCTTGTTCACAATAAATAAACGATAAAAATGATTGCAGAGGTGTAAACAGGCAGTCAACTCCTGAATGGTATCAAATCCAGGAATCTTGTTTCAAAAATGAAGATCTAAAATACCAGGTGAAGTTACATATATAACCCAGATTGAAGGTGAATATAGAACTACTTTTACATTTAGAATAATGCAATGATTTTCTAGTTATTGTTTGAATCCATGCCGAATAGCTTTTCCAAATAATCTAGGCTAGTTCTTGTTTCAAAAAAGTAAAATTCCAACTTCACATTGGATGTGTCATTATTACTAAAAAAATTAAGGAATTTAACTGTTTTGTGTTCAGATAAATTTTAACAGATTTTTTTAAAAGCAGATTTTTAAGACTAAAATACTTTCCTGCTGGTTACCATGTCAGTAGGCTTCAGAAACAAAATCATCAGCATACGGTGGCTAAAATATATTAAAGGACAAGTATAAACATCAACTATTTAATTAATTCTTCACTTTATGATCTAATGGAAATTATAAAAGGCTTCACCAATGCTGATGCAACACAGATTAAAGCAAATATAAGCAAATGCAAATGTCAAGCTTAAGAGAGGTGCCTAAATAAGCTTTAGAAATGTCACTGGATTCCCTTTACACTCCATTCCACACGTGAACATCTTTCCCTTCCTCTGAAGAGTTTGCACAATGTTGCTGCTGCTCAGCTCTTGTAGTGCTTGTCTACATTGCCCATCAAGGCATCAACATCTCACCATCTCCAAGCAATTATTTTAGTATTTCACACTTACTTTTGTCAAGCTCCTGACTAATCATTCCTAGCTTTTTTAAATTGAAGTTTAACTTTTTTCTTCAAGTTAATTCGTATTTTGTATTTTCTCTTCCTTTCTCCTTTCCCTCTAACATCCAAATCTTAATATGCAGCACTTTAGCTGTTTTGTGAAACGTGCTTTTCCAAAAATCTTTTAATGCACCAATGTCTCCTTCCTCTAAAGCTTTGGGAACACCCACTAATCAGAGAACCCACCAAATCAAATACTTTCAAGGAGTTTATCACAATTCCTTTGCCTTCCCCTCCCTGTTTATCATATCTAGATCTGTAAATAAAGCAGGCTGCATTTATTTGATGTATTTTCCTGTTGATGAATAAACACCTTTAGAAGCAAGCAAGCTTCCCATAGCAATTTTAGAGAAACCCGGGACTGATCCTAAGCAGATAACATACTTTTAAATACATTAAATGCTGTCTCCTACTGAGACATACTCAGCAAACCAGGTTTGTTAACATTTCTCCCAAACACCAGCAAATTTTATTAGACCAGACAACCTGATATTTTAATTGTGCAGAACGAAAGTGCTTTGTGTTAGAGAGCTCTTTATCTGGAAACTGAAAACTGCATAGATCACATCAGGTCTATGGAAATATTGGACTTCCAAAGTATGAAAAGCAGCATATGTTAAATGTGTGTATTCAAAACAACAGAAATAAGGGGCTTCATTTCCATGTTACCAAACTCCCTAATGTTCCAAACCTCAGCTCTTCTCCTGGCTTGTGTTAAGGCAGGAGGCCACAAAAAGAGACATCTAATTACCCACGGAACAGTGGAGTTTTAAGGATATTTCAGATTTCATAGAGTTGTCTTAAATTAGAAAGCAACAGTATCTTAAAAATTACAAGGATATTTATAACCCATGTAATACTTAAACACATGCACCAATTTTTTTTAAAATTGGAGCATACTCTGTCTGCATCTATGCAGATGGACAGACTAATAACACTTCTGATGTGTTTCACTATCATAACTATTCAATACTTTGCTTGATTAGTAATGTCAAAAAATTAACTGTTGCTAGATTTTTGATCCACTAACAAAAAGAAGTTTTCTGTTTAGATTTGTAAGGATTTTGAAGTTTTGGCTTGCTACACCTGTGTTGGGAAATGTCTCATAGGGTCTCTTCTGCATTTAGCTACTTCTGATCCCAGCTGAGGCACTTGCAGCTCTACTGCCCCTTGCCAATATATACACTGGGGGTCTTTAATGCCTCAAATTCATCTTTTTTCATTAAATAAAGTTAAGAGTCACAACTGCAGGTGCTGTACTATTGAGAGCCACTGCTGTGCCAAGAGTTTCAATTTTAAACCTATTTTTCCCCATTGATGACATTAGAACTTCACCCACGGCTGTACCAGCTTATAACTTTCACTTTTAATTAAAGAAATTAAATTTGCAACATGAAACACTTTGCTTTCACATTAGCTTTGTTAATAAAAAGTGAAAGTTAAAAGCATCATAGCTGAGGGTAAAACGCTGCTCAGTGTTACGACCATGGTGAGGTGGAATGCAAAAGCACAGGTCTGAAAAATGATTTATATTAAAATCATTACAATTGCAGTAACAAATTCCTAAAAATTCGGAAAATTATCTCAACACAATAATTCCCATTTTGCTCTCCTCTCATCAGAAGTGAGTTCCAAGTGCACGTGCAGACAGGAGGCTGCACTGAATTCACTGCTCTCAGAAGAGAGGGAAAGGATTAAATTGGAATGACAGCTGAACTCATCTCGGACTCAGGGAGCAGCCCCTCCAAGTCATCACAGCACATGTGTGGAAGGAAATCTGCAGCACCAAATTTCAATGATCTCTCCAATAAAAAAGCCCTTCAGCCTATAATACTGTAAAAATCACTATCATCCATAAATGCTAATTAACTTTACAAACAACTCTAAACATAATTTTCCATTTACTTATTTAAATTATCTTTTTACAGAACACATCTTACTCTTTTGATAGTTGTATTTAATATCCCAGAACTTGATAGACTTGTGCTACTAATACATAACACTCAAAATAATAGACTAATTGAATGCATATATTGGAAATCAAATTTCAACATTAATTTTATAATAAAATACACACATATTCAGCCAGTTTGAGCAGATCAATTAACACACTGATTCTAACACGATCCACTTTATCATAGATTATAACATAGAAGTATGATTCATTCATTTTCTGAGAGCCAGGACAACCCCAACCTGTAAGTCTACTGTCACCACTCTCTCCAAAACCAATCCAAAAATAAAAACAACAAAACAACAACAAATCAGCTACAACCTCCTACTCCTGCTGCTGACAGAAATATTTCCATTATTACCCCAGAACCAGAACTTCATTCAACTTGACAGACACCACCTGCATTTTCCAGGTTTTGGAAATAGCCATGAAAGCAGCAGGAACACAGATTTACTATAATAAGCCCAGTGCTTTCTTGGGTTTGGGTTTGTTTTTTGTTGTTTGGTTTTTGTTTTTTTTTTTAGAAAATCCACATGAGACACACCACGTCAAATGTAAAGGTAAATTCCTCAAGTGATTTTAGTCTGGCTTTTGACCTTTCTGCAGCCTTAAGACTCTCCTTAGCTCTGCTCAGTGCTGCCTGTACCATCCCCAAGGGCCGATGCAGAGCATGTCTGCTTCTGCACACACCTGGCAACAACAGCCCGTGGCTCTTACTGGCAAAACAAACCAGGGCCAAGAGTTGACTCTCCCAAATATTTCCTTCAGAGACTGTGCCCTACATATGTGTTTATACACAAGATGGTCCTCCTTGTGCCATTTTTTTTTTCACCTATGATGCTCCTGTCAGGAAGAAAACCCAAAATCAATGACAACCAGGGCAGCTCAGTCCCTCCCTGTACAGCTTCTCCTTTTGACACATCACATTTTCTGGGTGCTTGACACAGGAGCTCCTCCAGCAGCAGGAGGTGACTGGATCTCAGAGTCTGGGGACCAAGATGCCTTTAAACACTTCTATAATAAAAATAATTACTAGAAAGGAAATTATAGAAATGCTTTGGGCCACACGTTCAAGGCTATGGGAACATTATGGAACATTTTGGAATGTTGTGGAACGTTCTGAAATGTTGTGGAAAGTTCTGGAACGTTGTGGAACATGATGCAGGATCCCTGAGGTGCAGGAGGTCATTCTGGCTCCTGAAACAGCGCAGTAGTGGTTTCAATTTTTAGATTTTTAATGTAAAAGATATTGTATATTGCATTGCTACTATAGCATAGCATGATTTTCCCCTTCCTTTAAAGTTTGTCTTCCCCCAAAATATCTCACTGGAATGAGAACTTCAGTCACAATGCTCCTCAGTTTGTGATACGAAGTTTCTATTTCTCAAGTATTACCCAGGCTTGGGACACAAGATTTTGTAAAATTCTCTCCTTTAACAAGCTAAATAATGCTGCTCTTTTGTTTCAAAGACACTCAGGTAGCTGCACAGCTAATTTTAACTTTAGTGACTTTTCTAAGAATGTCAAAAATCGTATTTTTTGAAACCTAACTTTGTTTTCCTTCTACCTTCTCATCTGATTTCATCTCTTCTTCTCCCAAAAACATTTCCTGAAGCCAACCGAGCCCATCTGAGTGCTTACAAATTCAGCAATCGTTTCCTGCTGTAACAACTGAAATTACCATTGCAGATCAACCAGAACACTTGTTTAAAATATTTTCATTTCTCCTCCTAAAGAAACCCACCCACCACCCAAAACAACAAAAACCTGCAAGCCTGACACTTTCTTTGGCTATCATTTACTTTTTTTTAACCCCTTACTGAACTGTAATGCTAAATTACCAAATCAGTTTCAAGGCTTCCCAAAGACTCATGCTGCCTCCCCTTTGATTTCAATCTGTTCCTTCGTTTTTCATTATCTTCTCCATTGATTATCCTGTTATTAAGTAGATTATTTAACACCATCTGCTTCAACGCCCAAAACATTTCCTTCACGATCTTATTCTTCATCAAAACCTGGACTTTGGCTGTTAACAAGGCTCCAAAGTGTAAATAATTTGAAAAAGAATTTTCACTGTGCAAGTTTAACTGGTTTATGCTCTTCCACAGGAGACAGCAGATGAGGTACCACCAGCAGGAAGCTTTGAAACTTTCACTAAAATGGTTCTGCTGAGTAATGTTAAAACCATGCTGCACAGTAAATGTCAAAACACTTCCAAGATACAAGATAACACTGTTTCTCTAAAAGGCACATTAGGAACTTGCAGTTATAAATATATATAAGTATGATTTTTAGATTTAAGCATCTGTAGTAGGGAAAAGAGAAACAGAAATTTCACTTTAAACCCCAAAGATTTTTATATTTTAAAGACAACACTGTCAAGGTGACAAAGGTGCCATGACTGGGGGAACAATGCCTTTGCATGCTGGATATTTGAGTCTCCAGAGCCAGTTTAAGCATCTCTCCCTTTGCAGACACAAATATCATGAGGCCACAGACAGACATGAAGTGGGTACTGATAGGTATCACTTTACCAGGCAGCTGAGGCAGATTTTAACTGTGTCCTTTTAATTACTGTGTCCTTACAATTACTGCATCCTTCCCACAAGGACTGAAATCTCCTTAGACAACCAGGCTCATTCATAAAAAACCAGAAAAAAACCAAAATCCTGGGTAAGGAATTAGTACATAGGAATTCAGAATAAAGACCTCAACAAATGATGTAAAATCTATTGTTTAGAATAAAAAGTTGTAATCTGACTGTATTTTGCCAAACCACGTGCTACGTAAGCCTTGCAATGGGTCCTCCGTCCATCAGAACAGACTGGGGAGCACCAGCTGAACAAAGGAAGTTCAGCTCCAAACTGGCATTTACAGCATAAGCACCTCCCAAGGGGTCCAGAGTGTCTTCAACTTCTCTCTCTAAACATTAATACCGATAAATCAGCACTGCTCTTCCATGGCTACTCTGTGGTCTGGTTTTGGGATTTTAACACCTTCATTTATTTTTCACCTTCATATATTTTTATAGTATACTATGTATTTCTTCCAAGCTGTCTCCTGGTTATGAAGCTGATTTATGCATTCATTATTTTCATTAAAGTAATTTCTTCAAATCAGTTAGGGGATTCTTTTACTTTTCTTTGTTGCAGAATTCTTTAATTTGCTCTTTCTGTAATCTGTAGGAATCAAACTTGACGATCGTGTATTTATTTCCTATATTTAGACTTCACAGGATTTTATATTATCCAAGACTAAAGCAATAACAAAAAAACCCTGCCCAAAACACAGAATATCAATTCATGAAGGAATTCAGGTTGGAAGTAACACCAGGAGGTCCTCTAACCCAATCTCAGATCAGCCTGCATAAGGCTTTGTGCGGTCAGGGAAACATTTCTGAACTAAGGACTACAAGCTACTGCATTTTTCTCGATGTCCATTAAAAAAACGACCAACATAATTAACAAGGAGCAGGATACACAGAAAATGATTCACCAATGATTCACTGAATGAAGAAAACAGGATAAAAAAATAAATAAGCATTTCTTTATTTTTAATAAATAAGAATTAAGAACAAAAACAGCAAATATGTTTTCATCAAAACATTTAAAGAGTATCTATGTTGTGTAAAAATTTGTGGAATATTTAACAATGTGAACGATTATAAATTAAGAATACAAACAGGACAGATCAAAGTAGCCTGAGAAAGAGATTTCTAAATAAGCATGGCTAGTTTCTTTTCTAAAAAAAAAGAAATCTCTCAATTTGTGAACATTAATGGCATAAAATCAGGAGGCTGTGTTACAACTGAACACTGAGTTGTTCTGTATAATCTCTTCAGAATGTACAATAACTCAATGAAGATTCAAATACAATTAAAAATGGGATAACTGAGGGATAAACTTATTTGCAGTTAGATATGATATATATAATTAAATTTACAGTTACAAGCAGGAGATTTATCTATACCTATGTGCTCTTGAAACAATATTGTCTGAGTTTGTTCTATTGCACATATGAACACTCAGTTTCTGGAATTAAAGTTACAAAGGAACGAGATCTGAAGAACTGACAGTTAGCTGAAGATAGCCATGAATCAATCAAATAATGCAGTCATGGAGAAGTGACTGGAACGTATTTAAATGGAGATGAATAAATGAACAAAACTGTTTAAAAACAAAGTCTAAAAAACCTAAGAAGTAAAAAGCCTCAAAAAAAAAAAATCCATCAGAATTTACCGAATTTCTTTAAAGACCAGAAGTGTAGGCTATGATTCTCCAGTGGCACAGAAACCCTTGGCATCTATTAAGCTTCAAAGGCAATTGTAAAAATTATTTCATAGAATTATTTTGAAAGTGCTATCCACTGTCTCCTATATTCCCAAGAACTCATCGAATTCAGAGGTGTATTTTGAAAACACAGAGGCATCCCAGGCAGGTGGGTCTGGAGTCAGCACAGATCAGAGCCTGACTCCCGAGTTCAAGGTGTGGTGTCACAACAGCACCTTCCTTGTTGTAAGAAACAAAATGTGTTTATGAAACACGTATCACAAAATTAAATAATTGTTTGGAGGCTATGGATTGTTAAGTAGTTAAAAAACCAGTGAAAGTGATACCTTGGCAGCCTTCAGCAAGATTTCCCTCTCTTGTTCATCTTTCCTTTGCTTTTCTAAACGCTCTAACTGTTCAAAGAACTTCAGCTGTGATCGGACATCTGTGGCTTGTTCGTACCATTCATCATCCTGTAAAACAGGGACAGGCCTTCAGAAAAACAGGCACTTCTATCAAGAGCACGCATTTAAAGACTGTAGGTGTTACACATTAAAATCTTTCCATTGTACTAATAATAAAAGAAAATCATTATTTTTTAGGCTCAGGGAATGAAGCCAGCCTATGGTTAATAATGCAGCGAGAATCTGATAATTTAATTAATATCGAAGCAAATTTTAAAAAGCAAGGATTGACTTGTCAGCACCAGATACATCAAAGAGTTAAAAAAATAAAACCAACAGACTTAATGATGGAAAACACCTAAAATGCTTGACTTTATTACTGAATAATGCTAGATATAGTTTATAAGCAGGCTTATAACCTGTAATTCCTGCATTTGTACTAATCTTCAACTAGTAACAGACTTTCTCAAGATGCAGCATTATAAAGCATTAAAGCTAAACATTCAGTTGAAAATAAGCCTCTAACTACATCAAAACAGAAGCTTATGACAACCAAGAGCATGCAAGCTTTCCTAGTACACAGCATCCAGGAGTTTATGGTATGAACCACATGGAGAACACTCAGAATGTCAGTCAGAAAAATAAGTTATCCACATTACTTCCATCCCATTTATCTACTCAGTGTATTCCTTTCTGACCACAATGCTATGAAATCAAAGACCATTAACCAAGAAAAATACAGAATACAATCCCAATGCTACAATTCAATCAGAGACAACACTATTTTTTTTCCTAAGGATCTTTTAAGACATTATTTTAAATGCTTCTTTGACTTAACATGGGCTAAGCAAACTGTTTTCTTCTCAGACACCAACCTAGAGAGAAGGAAGGAGGGATTTAACACTTCTGAAGCTGATAAAGAATACTGAAAAGAAACAAGGAGATTTTACTTTTAATCCAATACAGTAGAATATATCCATCAATTGCAATGAAAAATGTAAGTGTAGGTAATAACCAGGAATAGTGGCCTTTATTTTTTAATCTATTTTTCTATCATCATGATGTTGATTATAGTCACAGATCCCAGAGATGATTATTTTTGCAAATACCACATAGAATTAGCCCAACCCTGACTCAGGTTTGGGAAATAAGTGGGCTAAGACATAGTCCAAAGCTGTTTGACTAGACTGCCACTCCAGAAATACAAAAAAGTACACAAAAAAATACAAAAAAGTACCACAAAACCAAGCAACAAACTAAACCAGAGCTATTCAATATATATATGCTAAAGAAATCTAAACACTTAGCTTAGACAACACACAACTAGTTATTGCCATCTTACTTTGAAACCAGTTTAACAACTATAATAACTAACAAGCACCTTACTTCTACTGGAGAAGACATTTCAAATATATCAATAAAGATGCTTGATTCATTTGAATTTCAAACTGGTTTGTAGATCCTTATTTAAATTTCCCCCTGGTTTAAGATATCAAAATTGTTTCCATTTTCTTCAGGAATACAATCACTAACAAAAGAATCACAGTAGCATTTTACCTTTAAATGTTCTTTTTAAAGAGAAAATCATGTTTAATTACAGTGAAGAATTTACAGCTGAATTCTTTAGTTGCTAAGGCATATATTGGCAGCTTTTGTAAAATATTAATATTTCTCACATCCAGAAAAGTTACTATAGATTCCTAAATACCAAAGCAATTTTGATCCAATTCATGGATACCCTGGACAAAAAGGGAGCCACCAAGAATCAAGTCTTAGTCACAATCCACAAGCAGAAATAGCTTAGCACATGCTCCATGCCAGACACTTTAGCACAGGAAGACAGAAACAATTCTGCACACAAACTCAGTCAGAGAGGAGGCAGAGGAGCTGGCAGGCAGATCTCCCATCGCAGCACTCTCTCTCTGCTGAGCAGACAAACCTGCAGCCAAGGGAAGCTTTGCAGCACGACGCAGAACGCTGCTGCGCTGAGCAGCGCCGGCGCCCTGGAACACGAAGCCCTTTCTGGGCACACTTACTTTGTACGACTCCATTCGGTGCTGGGTTATCACCGTCACTTTTTCTATCACCGTTCTTAATCTGTTCTGTGTTGCATGGGAAATAAAAGTAACGACCTCAGCTGGCACATCAGTAATTCCTAGTTTTTTAGCTAAAGCAAAAAAACAAAACAAAACAGAATTAGCTTACCCCCCACAGGAAAAAAAACCCAAAACACAAACAAAGCTCTAAAGGACTTTACATCGTAACTTCGTTTTCCTGAATAGAAAAATCCATGACAATGTATTTACATGGCTTTGGTGACACATTCATGACCCCTTGAAAAGGGGGACTCTACTTTACAAGTTTGAAGGAGAAATCAGAGAATTTCTTTAACACTTGAAAGCATTTAAGAACTTTGCTGAAGTGTAGCCTAGCATATTAAACCAAGGCATATCAAAGTATGAGACAATCTGAGTTCTCAGTTGTTCTACACAAGAAAAAGCCATTCCTCTATTTTCAGAAGCATTAGTGCAGATGAATTTCAGTGTTGAGCAGGTGAGGCTGCAGCCCAAAGCATTCTGTTGCATCCTTTAGCCTACATCACTGGCATAGTACTGATAACAGCAATTCTTTAGGGGGGAAAAAACCTATTAATTGAACGCAAAGAAATAAGGTCATATTAAAAAGAGTTGTTTAGAAACACCAGTTGTTCCCCCAACACATATTCATAGTTATTTGGACACTTGATACTTAACGCTGAGTTTATAAGAAAAGCAAAAAGTCTACAGTCTAATGCATTTATATATTTCAAAAACATCCAAGCTACAAAAAGAAGAACACGGGTAACACTTAAGGACTCCTAAATTCATCAAAATAATTACTAAGTATTAGATACAGATTTGTAGGTATATGAATATATGTACTAATTTAAACTACAGTCCTACAAAGGCATATGTGGTCCCAGCAGGGCAGTTTTCTGGATAGAAAACTCCCTGTGTACACGCACAGATATATTTAGATATATTTTATACAGGAAAAAAACAGGTAGTTGCGTTTTGTATGGACCATTGGTGTTGATCCATCACAAAAGAATAAATACACTAAGTCAGTTTTCCATTGAATGGGCACAAGACTTTTAAAAGTGGTTTGGCTGGGACACATGAAAGGTTATGCAAAACAATACAGGAAATTTGTGACTATTTTGGGAAGTGCTTCCTGCAGAGCCAATTGCAAGAGGAATCATCGCCTGGGTATGGGCCCCTGAGCAAACGCGACCTCCGATGCACGGGAGCGAGTGCTTGCTTTGCGAGGCGTTCCTACCTTTCCCTGGCTAAATTCAAGAGCGAGAAACCATCCCACGTCTAAGAAGATGATGTGGGAGAAGCGAGCGGCGGGTCCCAGGTCCCGGAGCCGATGGCACCGGGAGCGGAGCGGGGCCGTGTGCCCGGGTCCCGGAGCTGATGGCACCGGGAGCGGAGCGGGGCCGTGTGCCCGGGTCCCGGAGCCGATGGCACCGGGAGCGGAGCGGGGCCGTGTGCCCGGGTCCCGGAGCCGATGGCACCGGGAGCGGCACCGTGCGCGCCGCCAGCGGGGGGTCGGCACCTGCCCCGTCCCGTCCGTCCTTCCCTTCCCCTGGCTCCCGCTGCACCGGGATCTGCCCCTTCCCTTCCCCTGGCTCCCGCTGCACCGGGATCTGCCCCTTCCCTTCCAGTGCCGGCTGGACCACAGCCCCACTGCGCTCCCCGGCCGCGCCTCCCCAGCACAGTTCTCTTCTCCGGCTCTCGCTGGTGTTCATTTTAAGGATTCTTTGAAGTCGTTACCTCTTAAACTAACTTAATCACTGACTCCCTAATCTTACATGTTACCTTAAGGATTTCAGCAAGATGTATATGTGCTTTTTGACTAATTTTTGCTTTATCATGGGGAAAAAAATAAATTAAACCTTTCTTGGTGCCCAATTTGTCCTGTGTAATAGAGCTGGAGCTGCGCTCAGGTTGCTGAAAGCTGAACGTGTAATGGGAAGCAGACACACACATTAAATCCCAACGCTGCAACTGCCACCCAGGCAAATGAAGTCCTTGAAGTCAGGAGGACGATTCCTATAGGCAAGAAGCAATTCCTCCAAGTCAGACTAGCAATATCGAGGCCTATTTGAGCATGCACCACTTTATTATGCAAACACGTGTAAGCAAAGCCATCAATCAGAAAACCCTGGTCTGAAAGATAAAATGCAAGTACGAAGGGACATTTAATTAACTAGTATCCAGAAAAGAGGCTTGAGATGGAAAATTCTGCGGTATTCTAGGTAAGGGTGTGAATGTGTAATTGTTACAGTTCTCTGAATTTCAGTGTAACTATAGCTACCCAACTTCCCTGAAAAAACACACCCTCCTTTTATAACAAGAACTGTTGCCATCTTGGTTTTTTTCACAATAAATGTCTTTCTAATCTTAAAGAATTTTATTCTAAGTGAAGTCAACCATTATAGGACTTTTCTTGTCCCTTTAACTCTCCAGAAATTCATCCATAATCAATGGACCATTCTCTGAGATACCTGATGCTTTAAGATTCTTGTCCTTCATCAGCCTCTGCAATATACCAGTAACTTTCTTCTCCTAAAATCCCTCAACATGGTATTCCCAAGCCCAGAAAACTACCTGCAGGCCATGGAGTCCTTCGGGAATCTGCCCTGGGATTTAACGGCTGTCTCAGGGACCTCGGGGGTGGGACACAAAGCCCCCTCACCAAGTCTGCAGATGGCACCACCCTGAGCAGTGCAGAGGGAAAGGACCTGGTGAGTGAAACAAGAGGAACTTCATGGAATTCTTGAAGGACAAGTGCAAAGCGCTGTGCCTGGGATGGACTCACTGGAATGAAATGGGCTGCGGTCAGCAGCACTGATAGGAAGCACAGGAGAGCCCGGAGGCCAGCACATTATCCAGGATCCAGCACTGCACCCTGGCACTGATGAAGACAAGTGGGTTGTAGCTACAGCAAAACAGTAAATCAATGGTACCAACCCACCAAGGGAAGCAATTACTCCTCTTCACTCAGCCCACATCTACAATCCTGCGTGTTTGGGTCACCCAGTACAAAAACTTGAGTCTGGGGAAAAGTCAACAAGATGGTCATGGGATTGGAGCACACGACCTACATGAGGAGAACATGAGAGTTCTTCTTCTTGGAGTAAGAAGACTTAAGGGAGAGTTTATTGAGAAGATGGAGCCAGACCCTTTATTAAGGTTGGCTGGAAGAAGAATGATAAATAAATTCATAAACTGAAACAGCTGTTTCTGACTGGATATAGGGAACAATTCTTTTATGAAGACAATGGAACACTTTGCACAAACAAGTTGTAGACTCTCCCACCATCTAAGCTCTTAAGACTCAGCCAGTTAACGCCCTGAACAACCCAGTCTAAATTTAATCTTGATCCAGCTTTGAGCAAGAGACTGGACCAGACAACCACTCAAGTTATCTTCCAACCTGAGCGATTCAATAATCCCTGCCCTCCTGCATATGTCCTTCCATATTCCTTATTACTGCACATATACTCTGACATCTCTCCTACATCTCGGATCATCCCCTGGCACATCTCCCAGTCCATATTTGCCCAGCATGCCAGCTGGGCACAGTCAGAGACCCTGAGCCTGGCCAGTCTGTGCCAGAGAGCTCACTGGCAGCGAGCCAGGCAGAAGAGCAAAGAAAAGGAAAAAATGGGTTCATTTCCCCCTCAACTAAGACACACAGAGGGGCTCTATCTAGCTCCTGATTTATCAGTCAACTCAAAAGTGACCTGAAGGGAAAGAAGAAAGGCAAACGGAATATTCAATCACTTAAGGCTAAAATTCTTTGGAAAATAGGATAAGGCAAAAAGAATACAATTTTCCCCCCAAATGAATTAGCATCAAGAAACCAGACTACAAAAAGATTTTTAAAAAGTCATCTTGTCATCCACACGATTCATCATGTGCAGAAGCATCATCACGTCTTCCCTGCTCTAAATTACATTAGTTAAACCCTGTTAGCTTGGGATGTCAGAAGCAGGGTGCATTCCAAAGCTGCATACTACATGAAGATTTGGCATGCTCCTTAAATACTTGGATTGTACTTGGGGCAAGGGTGGGAAAATTACCAATTTCATCTACACTTGGAAATGCTGGCACGGTTATACTTTCATACACAGATCTTCACACCACTGTGCTGAATCCACTGACCTAAGAGATGCTGCAATACCATTGCTTAGAGTTTGCCTTTATTTTGCTTTCTGCTACTCAGAAAAAATGCCAAATAGAAACTGAATCTATGCACAGGGCTGGCAACTGCTAATTCTCATATGTTTCCATATTGAAGTCTTGGTGGTTTTTTTTTCCTGACTGCCACTTCTCCTCCTGAGATCCACTCTCATTTATAAATTTCATAAAATGAAATGTATAAAATTTCATCCACTCTCATTTATAAAAAGCATACTGGAATCCTGTCTGTCAAAGGAAAATAACACTTATCTCTAAACAGGAAATTCCTGACGTATTCTTCTAGTCTGCTTAATTACTTTTCCCAGTGTTAATAGGAAAAGGCTTCTCTTCCCTTTTCAAGATTCCCTAGAGTGATAATGATGTGGGAACAGAAATATGATTTATACTTTCAAGAAATGTGTATATACCCATATATTCTATAATACTAAACATAGTTAATTGTATCACAAAACACAAATGTCCTTGTTATTATTCATCTTTCTAACCAAGTCATTGGACAGTGGGCTTCATCTACAGGTATTTTTATTTAGGCCCTAGCATTCTGAATTCTGGTCTTAATTGTACCATCTGATCTTTACTATATATACACTTAAACACGTGCAGAAACCAAAGAGAAAATTGAGATTTTAAAAAAGAGAACTTACTTCTATCAACAGAGTGCTTCCCCCTGTCTTTCATTTTTAAAAAGTTGAACTTCTTTCTGATTTTTAGGGGATCATCTCAATGTGCTTTAAGTTTGATGATGTGGCAATCTTAACTTGCAGTCTTGTGATCAAAAGTATCGTATGTGGAATTTGAAAAGAGTTGCCTGCTTTTAAATAACACATCTGTTAAATTTAGACATTTTGGTTAACAAGTATGTGCCTCAAGTCTTTAAAATTACTTAAGCAACGTAATTTTGAACTTATCCTAGAGCTATGATAAAAACATCATCAAGGTTAACAACAAAAAAGGAGCTTGAGCAAAGCAATGCTCCAAGCTATAATTTTAACCTACCTCTCCAGCTGAATTCGAGTTTTGATAGTTTTAAAGACAAAAATAAGGTCATACTCTTTATTCAAGTGCCCTTGCCAGACCTCTTATTACACCAGAACTGTACAAGACCATTAAGAATTGATGACTGATTGAAAGAAAACTTCAATTCTTTGTGGCAGAACTCAGTTACAGCACATCCTCAGAGGCATCAGATGCTACTGAAGAGTCACACTATCCTGCGTGAGAAATATGAGGGACAAATTAATATCCTCAAAGTGCAAATTTTGAATCTGCCAAGCATTAAAGAACACAGTTAAGTCTACGTACATGTTAATTCTTAATTACATGTCTGGAAGCTTTAATAGCAAATGCTGGTTCAACCAGAATTTAATAAAGATCTGCAGTATATGAGACAGAATGCAAAGAAGTGTGTTAGAATATTTTGTTACAAATAAACTATTTTATATTTAAAAGTTTTTGATATTGCAACAGAGTTACTGTAAGTAAGAACTTAGATACAAGTTCCAAAAACGTTGAGGGAAAAACGTTCAGCAATATTATTCTGATATTGGCATATGTGTCAGTAGCACAAGATTGTTTTTTACAAATATAAAAGCACCTAAACCTTGTAACTCAAAACTTTTTAGGTCTCAAGAAGTGAAAACTCTGCTATCATCTGCTTAGCTATCTGAAAGGTACTAGCTTTGCTGCACTTTAAAAGCTTAATTATATTTTATTGATCAAAAACCGAAACAAATCATAAGGAACAAATCATGCCCTATTTGGGAAGCAGAAGAAAAATACTGTCTTTGCAGATAGGCTTTCAAAGAACCAAAAAGTTACTTTAATAATTTATACTATAAGAGGACTGACAGGATTGAGATCAAAGATAAAAAAAATTATTTGTAAAACATCAGGTCTGACTCTGATTATTGATGTGATAAATTATTGAGTGCCTGTATAAAATCTCTTTACGTTTACACTGAAAACAAAAAAACCTTGAAGAACTGGCTTTAAACAGTTAAACAGCTCATATTTAGGGCTTGAGTCGTCCTTCAGCAGAAACACTGGGAGGGTGCATAATTAGTGTCTATTTGCCCTAACCTCAGGTCAGAAATGCAGAAAGCACTCACTCCACTCCTGTCATCCTAACACCAGGAGCAACTTCTTGAACTTTAAATTGTGTGCATGAAATATTGGCCCAAGATCCAACTGGAACCAGACTTGTTAGGTCCAGGCCCCTTCTGCCATTACAGCTGGCTTGCATACTACAAAATAGAAACCAAAGTCCATCCCCCTCCACTCGGAGGCATTATTTGTTTAAGCTTTTATTTAACCTCATTCAACACCAGCAGGTCAAGGAAAATGCAGCCAAGAAGCATCTGGTCAGATCTACCCACCCCCCTCCTGCCCACAGCACAGAAAGTGCTGGGCTGTGCCTTGGATTGCATCTACAATTGAGGCTCAATCTCCCTTCCTCTGTTATCCCGAAAGAACCACCACGGTTTTCCGTGCCTCAGTCCCTCTGCAATCTTCCCCATCAGGAAAAGCAATGTGTTGGAAACACTACCACTTCAATTCCTGCAGCCTCCCAAACTATTTAACTTTAATAAAGAATTCTATTCCTTCATTTCAACAGCATAAGGGAAACTGACAATTTTATAGCTCTGCTGCAGATGTAGCAGTGAAACATTTAAAACACCTTAATCTCTGTACAATTTCATATAATTAAATACAACATGACACTGTTCGAGACTTACAATATACAGGAACTTCTGGAAATTACAAGCTGAAAAAATTGGGGTGCGGGGGAGAGCAGCTCACCTTCTGAAACTAGATATGGAATATTTGTGTAAGACACAGCTTGTGTGGTCTCTACAGAAAGTGAGTCATGAAATCAAGAGAAAGCAATGGGAGCTTTGTCTGATACTGCTGTATTAATAATTCTAAACTGAGCAATCCCATTCAACTATCAGGCTGACTGAACACGAAGGGGAAACAACTCTCCGGTACTACTAAGGGGCCTTGACATCCAGAGAAGGACAAATGGCAATTATTGAACTCACTTCTCCCAACTTCATCAGGTGGAACTTAGGAATAGGGTACGCCTCCCACAGAGCAGTGTCCTCAGCCAACAAAGTCATCCATCAATTCTGCATTCCTAGTGCTATCAAGGGGAAAACCCAACCCTGAATATTAAGCTAGAGAATGAGGGATGGAACACAGGAAAGGAAAAAATTAAGGAGGTTGTTCAGGTTCAGAATACCCTGGGGTTGTATTAGGGGGGCTACCAGAGCCCTAGACAGACTTTCAGTACTAAAAACTGAAGGCAGAGCTTTTCAAACAGTGGTAGTGCAAACAGCAACTCCTAGTTCTGATGATTAAGATTAGAGATTCCTAGGGCTGCAAGATAACCTAGCAATCCCAGGCAAAGGAAACAGTAAGACAATTTTAGCTGTAATCTTGTGGTTTCAGTCCCTCAAATAAAAGCTTCAGTTTAAGTCTTACTAACTAAATGCATAAATAATTTAATCAATGTTGACTTGCTGTACTGTTAAGCTGGTCTGCTGCTGTAAGACAGTATGAGGAAAGAAGAAACTACAAAACTTTAGTCGCTACCTTCACAAAAACAGCCAAGCCAAACGAAGTGGTTGGAGCAGGCGCCTCTGAGGAACCTGTAACCTGCAGCGTGTTTAGGAAAGCCCCAGGCTAGGGAGTGTTTCTGCCAAAGGAGAGAATCCCTGCCAGGTGCTTTGAGATTTGGTGCACGGTTCCCTGGAGCAGGTACAAACCAGCACCCCTCTGTGAGAGGCAGATGGCCAAGATACAACCCACAGCTCCAAAGCAGTCCTCAGCTGCAGCGGGAAGGGTTTTGCAAACCAGTATCTGATCCTGTTCAACACTTCCAGTTCACCTTCACAGGGAACGATGACTTCCGACTTCATTAGAGAAAATGACTTTTTATCGCCTCGTAATTGTTATTTACAAAACAATGGAAAGCCCTACATTCCTTACTTCAGTAAGCTTGTTTGTAAAAAACATTCCTCCTCTCAGAGTGTGAGAATTAACTCATGAGCCGACTTCTGGACAAACTGGACAACCTTCTTGAGAACTCCTGATTTGGTGGGAGCAGTGTCTGTCCTACACTTCTTCAGGACTACCCACCTTGGGCTGATTGCCCAGGAAGCATTTTGTGAAACTGAGAAACTGCTCAAATACCAGTTATTTTTCAAAAATAAATTCCGAACTTGCAGATTAAAATCCTCAAAATGCACAGCCATATTCAGTGCAAGACACAGCAGGGAAAAAATATAACCAGCCATGTAATGTAACCTAAAAGAATAAAAATGGTGAATAAAATGCTACACATACTTTAATATTGTCTTCTCCTGCTCCCTCCAAAGTAAATGCCAACCAAACTATTTTAGCAAAGCAAGATTCAGCTCAGACTTTTAAGCTCTGAAGTGTGAATGCATGAGCACAAAACCATTCCAAGTATGTTTCAGGTACTACAGTGGATTTAACTTTTTCAGTATGAACTATGCTGTAATAAATACTTATGTATTTATATAACCGTATAAAAAATTAAGTAAACCTACACTGGGTAACTGAGCCCATCATTCTTTCTCTAACAGTAGTATCAGGAGATGCTGCTAGAAGATTCTTTTTTTAAAAAAGTGTGTAGTGCTCACTGTGCACCAAAATTATGCATTGGTCTGTCCTAAATTAGATTATCTTATCTATTAGGTCAGGATGGAATGCTTTTTCCAATAATTTTTCAAGAAAGTTTCTGCATCTGCAACACTGTAAAACAAAGAGTTCCACAACTTAACTACTCACCTGGCAAAGACAACCTTTTTGCTTATTTTGAACTTCTACTTTCTAATTTTGTTTAATACACCTTATTCTTGTCAAAACAAGCAAAATAGCTCCACTCTAGAGGGTCATATTGTTGTATGACAACAGAGACACAGGAACAGTTGCATGAATGCAAAATCTATGTGTAACTCTGGCCATGGTCTCACTCTCATAATGAAAGTAGAGAAAGAATCTTACTTAACCCTACCAACACAACTCGTGTTTTTTGATGAAAGTCATGTAAGATTGACCAGAAAAAGCCTTCACTTCTCTAAAAAGTTTCAACCAGTGGGTAAGTCTGGGAAGTCACACCTAATTCATGCTTTCTAGCAAACAGAAAAACTACTTTGAGAAGAGGTCTGTGCTAAGGTATATATAACCAGACAATCCAGTTTCCAAATTCTGTCTCTAAGCTAGGTAATTAAACAGCTGAAAGGCAGCTATCAAGCATCCATAAAGAGTCTGCTTTATTACCCTTAGTGGTTTGTCTCCAACAGAACCAAGCTAGTCACCAAACAACACTCTGCACAGGTATGTGGAGACTTGGAAAATGGAAGGAGTTGCCACAAATCATGGAAGCACATACATACAAACAGTGCATCTAGGAGCAGAGAACACTTGGCATTCAGACAGCAAGGAAGGCTTGCAGCTTGATCAGAGAGGACAGAAAGAATGACAACTCTGAAGGAGCATAAGGCACTACAATTAATTGTTTCCCTGCTCTTTTCTGTAGCTAAACCGTGTATCACCTAACTTCTTTTATAAGAAATCAAAATCTCAATGTGTTAAGCAAAGAAAATATCCTTAATTTTGATGTTTAATTCCTTCTCTTTAAATAATTCAACTTGAAGATTATTTTTGTGCCATTTGATGTGTGTATTCTAAAGGAAGGGAGGGTGCTGAAGTTATTAAAAGGAGGCACTGAAGGTCAAAGAGTCTTCGAGAACTACAGCTCCACATCCTACCCTATAACCCCAGTAACCTGTGCAGTAATAGAACAGTGTGAGGAAAATACAAAAGACAGAGGAGGGGATGAGAACTGAAATAGGGGCAGGCTCAACAAGTCAAATTAGAACACACAGATTACAGTTATACAGACTTTTTTTTCCTCATCTTGGTTTTCCCAAAACAAAAAATACAGCATAATAAGCATGTCCAAAGACATTCAGGAACATTCAAGAATAAACACAGAGTGACTGTAGAGGACTGGAAAATATGTTCACTATTTTTATGAATAATAGTACATGCCTCAATGCACTTTTGTGCTTGGTTACTCACTAGAGAGTCAAATCAAAAGAGATTGTTACAGGGACCAGACCAGAAAGAACTAATATGGCAATGACACCAACAGGAGTTCCTAAGAAAGCAACAGAGAAGTTATTAGTTGGGATTTTATCTGTTTTCATGCAGAGCAGAAAAATGTGTTTCTTGAGCTAAACTCAAAATAGTAAACCATGACAGGACCTCAGGCTTAAACACCATAAATACATGATTATGACAGTACACCAGGTAAGACAGAGATGGAGCAGAACTCCTGTAAGAATGTCAGATGACAAACACAGATATAGCATCTTACAGCACAGTCCTCACAGGAACAGAACACACTCTCCATCACATCCACGGGATTCAAAGGAATACCAAGCATCAGAACTTGCCTATATGGTTCTGTTCTTTTAAAGCAAATTGTGTGAACCATACAGACATTTCAGCAATTTTTTCCCCTGAGAAACCATCTCTCTGACACCGCAGTCTGAACAGGAAAGGTGGCACCACAAGCCTGATGCCAGGCAGACTAGTTAACATGAGGCTTCATCTAAGGAGGCAGGATGGGCATGTCAGACAGAGATGACAGGCACAAAACCCAGGAAATTATAAAGGATACCAGAAGGGTAGACCAAAGATCATAACCTGAATTTCAAAATGTCAGCACCTTCATCTGTGTATGCCCAGGATTACAATTAAAAGTGCCAAGATCAGGACACGTTGCCACACTCATTAATACCAAATAGAGCATCACCAGATCATCCACCACTGCAAAAATTAACCAGGTCAGATATGGTCACTTAATTTTGTCAAAATAGCTCTAGTTTATGATAGTTTATGTTAACGGTGCACTTCTGCATTATTGTGCAGGAACAGATGGTGGTACCTTATCTGGCACAACTTTGTGTTGCAGCTACTTCTTGAAAACAAATACCCTTTTGTTAGCAGCAGAATGTCTTTGCACCAGTTCAATGTTTGGCTCTGACTTATTTAACAAGGGACTGTAAAACTGGTTAAACCACAGATTAACCCTCTCTGCATTACAACCATTGAAAAAAGTGTCCAATTGCCAATGAGTTGTAGTAGATTCTGGACTCGTGTGCAGTAGACTCAGCAACGTGAAGGAGGCTGACAAATGCAATTCAAACCCATGGGAGAAGGAAAGACTAAAGGAAGTTTATGAAGTTTCTCAGTAATTTTAAGAAATGAAAACACTACAACCTTAGTATGAGCAGCAGGATTGCCAAATAAACATAATGAACAATCATTCCAACATATTTTAAAAAATATTACCTTTTACTTTTTCCCCCTTAAACGATCCTTGAAGATGCTGCTCACTGATCAATGACTTCCTCCTCCACAAAGATGTTCCAACATGTGTTGAGCGTTGGGGACATTAGCACCACCTCTAGAGCATGGAGTTTGCCTACAGGGATAATGTAAGTCAGCTTTATTGCAATATTGAATGGTTCTCTAAGGTTTTCTTTTTATTGTTCTTATTTTACATCCAGGAACTTTATAAATGAATCTGGTAGAGAATGCATCTCCACAGAATGATGATCTTAATTTTACTCTCCTTTGCAGAGACCAGGAAATTCAAGCCATTCAATTCCCAGATGCAAACTTATTCTGAGGCTGGGTAACATATTTTGGTGGGCCCTGAAGGCCAGAACTGCCTTCCAGAAATAGCAAGACCTTTTAAAGATGGTGCTTTCACTACATTCACAAAACAGAATGAAAAACTGGTGAAAACAAAATTATTATGGTGAAAACAAAACTTGAATTCTCTAAATATTTCTGAGAGCAAGTAGTATGGTCATGCTCTCAGTTCAGCTGCAGCAAAACCTTTGAAAATGATGCCTGAAGAAACAGCATCATTTTCTTCATAAATAATCATAGTTTCAACATAGCTAAATTAATCATATTTATTTTGAGAAATTACTGCTTGCTGAAATAACATCAGTTCTGTCACCTAAAGATGATACTGCTAAAAGCATAACTCAGATTCTGTAGTGTTGCAGAGCCAATAAGATTAATAAAAAGAAAACCTTGGGAATACACAAAAAATATTGAACAGAAGCTGCCCTACCTTTCACAGAAAGGCAGACTCCAAGCTCTCAGGTGGTACCGAAGTTACCATTCCAACACATGTTGGGACATCTTGTAAAACAGGAAGTCTAATCATGGACCTATTAAAGAAAGAACAACAATAGGGTTTAAAATTCTGCTAAAGTACTTACTGGTTATGTTTATTTGGCAACACTGCTGCTGATACTAAGATGGGAATGTATTCCCACCTTCTTTGAAAAGAAAATAATGTAAATAACATATAATTGTCTTATAATATTGTAACATTAGCAATTGATTCAGTTGGAATATAAAACCAAATGCTCTATTGAACATATACAATAAACTCCAATCTCAACATAAGAAACAATTATCACAACTATGGACATTGGTTAGAAAATTGGGAGCAGCACACACCTTCTAATCTAAACGCAATTCCTAGCAAATTGCTTGTTTTATACTAATGAAAAAAGCCCCAGTGACAGAACTATTCCAGATGTCAGAACGTGGATACATCTCTACACCTGCCACATCTCTGCAGTACCAGACTGAAGTTTACAGAAACTAGAGAAAGTCTGTGCTTTTGGCATGCACAGTAACTTGCAATTTGGATTATGCAATACCTAACATGACTTTTTCTTTCCCCCTGAGAAAAAGCAAGTAGAATCCCAGAGAATTCCACTGTAGGTACAGTTCAAGCAGACTAAGCGTGTCCTTAGGACAGAGCATGACTTCAAACTGCTACACTTATGAACAGGTAGGTGTTAGAGCAATCCCCAAACACAATCAAGAGTTATGTCCACAGGCATTTAAGGAGGTCATCCTGACAGAAAGATGCTGATGGAAAAAATTATATCCAGACAAATATTTCAGTTTGAAGACAAATCAGCTTATGGACAAAAAGTTAAAAGTTAGCAGTGAAAACAACTAAGTCACATCAACAAAAAGGGTAGTGAAAACAAAAAACTATATTCACAGGCAATCGGAGAGCTCAGAATTTCAGAACCCACAACCACTGTAATTGAAGCAGCTATAAAAGCCCTCTAAAGTAAAGCAACCAGAGAAATAACTGTACTTTTATGTTAAAGCTGCTCTGTATATGAAAGAGCAGTCATCAATAGGACAGTTTCATCGCATTCAAACATGAGTACAAATGTTGACAAACAAACCAAGGAAAGGAGGATGACAGAAAGACTTACTGAACTAACAACAAATGCTTTAAATAGAGGCTAAAATCACCTGGTCTGGTTCCATTAAGGATATATGTGTTTTAACACGGTTCAGCAATATAAAATGCCCTCTAGAGCACACAAATTCTTTATTTTAAATATATACATATGCACACAACTGCTGCCACTGTGATGCCACACAGTAGATTCAATACACTCCAGAATACAGAAAACACAGATAAGCTATTTCTGTATGTTTTAACACGCAGTTTTATAGCAGACATGCAATTCAAGTGTGGCTGAACAAAGAAAGAATCAAGGCAGAGCAATGATCAATATTTCATCAGACAGAATTTAAAAAATACTTTACATGTAGAATAACAAAAAGGTAAATCTACAAATTATGTTGAGCCTAACCATACAACTGTTACACTGACAGAAAGAGTGGCTTAATTCTAACCAGCCAAGCTTCTCTGAAGCTGTTTTAAAGAAGACTATAGCCCTTTTAACTACTGAACTAGGAGAAACTGGATTAATCAGCACGTTTTCAAGCTTTGTAATAATTGGTATGCACCACTATGCGTGTTCTAGACTAAAAATGTATTTGTACGAAGCAAGAGAATCTAGGATGACGTTTGTGGTGGGAAATATTGCAGATGTATGCCACGTCAGTGTAACAGACTTTTTCCAAAGCACATTTATAACAATGCTAGGTAACAAACAAATACAGCATTTTGTAAAATCATGCTACAGAAAATTTGATTTCTTAATGCAGATATAAAAAACTCTAAATGAACGTGAAATAAAAAGATCATTGCTGATTTTCCAATAAATTTCTATCGTACGTATTTAAGTTAAAATAATTTGAAAGATACAAGGTGAACAGTTAAAATGTGTTCAATATGGCCAAACCAGTCCCATATTTCTTTGAATGCCACATCTGTTCTATTCAGCCAGTGCTCTGTAATAATAAAACCTAAGTAGAAAAATGGGGTGAAGAATACTGAAAGTGAGAGAGAGAATGGACAATTTAAGTCAAAGAATAGAGTATGCCAAACTCCTGCTTAAATATTATTGCATTATGACAGTTAATTTATGGTTAGGGTTCACCACAAGTTGTGACATTTTAAGGATAGTTAATGAAAGCAAAATGGCATCACCTGGTTGTAGAAGAAATCAGTTAGAACTAAAAGTTGCTGGAATTAATAAGCTGCTGCAGATACTAAGCCTAAGGTATCATGCTCTGTTGGTCACAAAATACAAAGCAAAGGTTTTTGGAACCCCCAGTGAAGGTTTGAGAGACCACCAAGTTCTCAGAAAAGTACAAGAGATAGCTGTTCCCTTTTCCCAAGGATTTAGTTATCAGGCATTATAAAAAGGATCATGTTTTATGCCATCCTTCGCTGTGTCCTGCTACCTCTCACTAATATTTAATATAAAATGCAGTGCAGCCTCATTCTTATCTGTACTCAGAAACCATGCTGTAATCAAGGAATTAAAGCCAAGGAGTCTCTATTTTCACAAGATGGTTATGAACTACAGAAAACTGTCACACTTAAAAATCTGCTTTATTAAGCGTTGCCTGTTGCCTCATTCAGTAAACAGCAAAAACTCAGGATGTCAAAACTAGCTTCTAAAACCTAACTAACACAGCATTCTTACCCAGCAAGAAATAACTTATGAACGAACAAAAGTGAAACAATTACAGATTACTATGGTTATTTTTCTTGTTTCATTCCCATAAAACCATGTGGAAAAGTTAGGATTTTTCAGCTTTATTTATTTGTGAGGGTCTAATCAGCTTGCTTGCCCTCTGAAGAAACACTACTCATTCTACTAACAAAGTTAAAGACCTAGAAAGTTTTAGGAGTTGGTATGCACATGCATGATGAATTATCAACCTCTGCCTCTCAACTTCCCAAAAAGAGAAACAAAAGCCTTACAACCCTTTGTATATGTTTCATTGTGCTATGCTGTCACGTAGAAAGATCAGGGTTTAAAGTTTTATGATTCTGAATGGAATAACAAAAGAAATACATTATCTGCTGAGAAATACCCACTCTTGATTTTGCATCAAAGAAGTATTTGAAACAGTCACAGCTTTGCCTTCCTACATGAACAAATGGCAATGATTACCAGCCCAAAATGACTAGATACAAAATTGGATAAGGAAGCATGTGGGAAGCAGATGAATATTTTTGCATGAATTACCTTTCAGTTGCTTCTTCCATTTATATGGATCAATATTAGGCCCTTAGATTTAAAATAAACTTTGGATTATAACAGTGCCAAGCTCAAGTAGAGATAAGAACATACAATATATTAAGAAACCTCTTTCACTATGACTTTGAGGCATCTGGCTGGTGGTTACTGCCAAAGTCTGAAGAGCATCTGCTCTCACTTTAGCAGTTTATATTCCGACTCTGGTGAATGGAAGCACAATCTCTGAAACAGCCTTTGGGGAACACTACTGAGTTGCTCGACAGAGCTCTTACTCAGAAAGGAGAGGAGGAGATTTATATTACAGAAAACTTGAAAGATCTAGCTTCTGAGAAAGGAAACAAGAGCAGTTTCCTAATACTGTACACACCACAAATCTCTCTTTTACTAAAACATTAAAAACCCTAAAACTGAAGTGATTAAATATGAATAGACCTAAAGGTAGAAAATAACACCTGTTTAAGTCATATTCAGGCAAAAGTAAGAAGAAACAATGTATCTTATCTCATTTGTCAACAGGCATAATGAAAACAGCAGAATGAGGACTCACATAACAGACTTTTTCCTAATGTGCTCGAGAAGGTCACAGGCGCTTTGCTTAGCCCTGGTGTTGTCACAGCAACACATGGCAACACTGAGTCTTGTCGTGAACTTACAATGTCATTATTTTAAGTGCCCAGTAGCACAAATTACTAGACTTGTGTGTGGTCCTAAGCAAACAACAAATCTGGCCACACACAGTGAAAACCCAGCTTCTAAAACTTCAAAATCAGCTGAAGGAATTCTCTCCTCAAGAGCCATAGATCCCAGATAGTAGCCACTTCTGAACTCCACAGCCACTTTCAAAACTATAAAAGGCTTCATGTAAAACCAAAATAAAGCTCTAAAAGTGGCTGCAGGAGATCACTAGGAGTGGCCGCTCTTCTGGATTCACTGCTTTTGAGAAGTAAATCCCTGCAGCTGCTTTTAAAAGCTTTGAAAGTTTCATTTCAATTATCAAAGCCAATAAAGCTTCAAAAACAGCCATAGGGATTTGTTCCTCAGAGGAGCAAACCCCAAAAGGCAGTGATGAATAGTGTGATGGGTTCTGTGGCTCTTAAAGTATGTACAGATTCCTGTAAGTCCTGCACTTGTAATTACAGCTCCGTGTTGTGCAGCAGTTGTTACAGCCAGACAGCTCATTAAGGCTTATGTGGCAAATTCATTACTGATTTCCCATTCTTTTTAACAGTTTTATGTCTGTTGCCTTTTCCTTTTCTCACACCTGTACCAACTACGATGTGAGCATCCCTCACACCAGTTTCTCAGACACATTGCACGAAGACCTCGCTGGCTCCGGTCTCAGGTGGTGCTAAGCCAGTCCCAAGAGGCAGGACACACCTTCCCAGGGGCACCACACGCCGTCATCACATCCTCACAGCAGGTCACTACAGCCTGCAAAACCACTCCTTTCTCTGAAGGGGAACTTAAAATGGCATTTAGTAAAGTACAAGAGTGAAGTCTGACAATAAGTCAATGAAGAACTTGCCTGCAACTGCAATATAAAAAGGCTCCCGTTAATTCAATGAACATAAACACAAATAACATTTCAGAAGCAACCACATGACTTAAAAAAACCTAACTGCACTGATTTGCAACAAGATTTTGGTCTTATTTTTAAAGCTCTGAGAACTAGATCCCTAAAAATTTGTGACGTAGGCACAGGTCTGAAAGAGATACAATTTTCACCCCTAAACAATTGGAGCTTAGTATGTTAAGACACTGATGACACTGAAAACACTACCAATCCTATGTTGAAAAATATACATTTAGGTACCAGAACACACAGTGCATATTAATAAAGTATGTAATACAAAATACATTCTATTTTATAGAAGCATATTTCCTAACCTTAAAACATCACTGATTTCAAACAGTTACCCTACTAAAGTTTTTAACTTCCATTTTCAAATGGCAGAATAAATAAACATACCTTTTTGCCAGGATAAATAAACACAGCTTTTTGAAAACATGCCATAAGAAAATCACTACGAACTTAAATAGATGCAGGTGTTAAGAACTGAATAACTGGTTTGTATGGGGAAAGAAGATCTTGACAGGAAACTTAAAACATTCTGTTAAATGTTATTCACAGGTGTCCTCTGTGACCTGTACTACTTACTTTACCTCTCTGTTTCAATCTTCTCATGTGTAAAACATGAAGGAGGATTGTGAGAAATAATTAATGTTTGCAAAGAGCTTTGAGATCCTTGGATATAAAAAACATGGGGAAAACACAAAGTTTAAAAGTACCAGCATGCTATTTTATTTCCAACTTGAGGTAAGTTACTTTTATCACAAAAACCTTGAAAAGTTTAGAAATACAGAATGATGTAATCAAATGCTTAAAAAACCATCTTAAGTGCTAAGCATATTCTGTTCCTCAGAACCTCATCACTCTGAAGGAAATACTGAGAAGGAAAGGATGTGCTTCTCACCCGTTTCAAGTATGCGTTTATGGAGAGGTATAGCAGCAAGAAAGGGTTCATCTTTACAGGACTGAATCTGGGTTCCAACCAAGTCAGAGTTGGTAGCCATAATTCGGGCACTTTCTTCATTAAGATTAACACCAGCCATAGAGGCAACATCATTGATGTCGTCGTCATCTCTACAATTAAAAAAAAAAAATCCATATAAAAACAATTCTGTATGTAATACATTCTTTTTTTTTTTTTTATCATCTGCCTCTCCAGAAGTAATCATCAGGCCACATGCCCAATGGGTGGGCCAATTGAGACACAACTCCAAGTGTCTCCACTTTCACAGAATATATTCTACATTCAGAAATAACCATGTATTTCTCTGACCATGTTAGGAAAACATCAGAAGCAGGACAATTTGACTGGTAACAGAAGGTGTGACAGAGGTGTCTTCAGTGATATCAACGAAACCAGGATGATCAGGAAACTGAAGGCAATGATCACCACTAACGACAGAATATTGGGCTTTTCTCTTTATAATGAAGGCTATGCATAAAATGATAAACTAAATACCAGAAATTAAAAGCAAAAACATGAATATGTAATCCTGCACTGTTTCACAAGTTCCTACTAAAATGGGCATCAAAGCATTTTCAGCAACAGTCAGGAAAGATTCTTTGACCATGCTGAGTTCATAGGTAAGCCTGGGTTCCAACTGTGGCTTGAGTATGTGCTGGTATTTTCTCTGGCAACACACAAAAATCACTTGTGTCAACAAGTTTTAGGAAAACGAGCTGCATTTGAGAAGATGATAGCAACTCCCAGGCCATTTTCTGCCCTGCAAGATCCTTTTTACCAGCTTGAGAAAGTGCAAACGAATTTGAGTTTCCATACTGGTATCTCCCAAGCATCTTTCACCTCCTACCTCTCTGAGGTATGACTCAGAGCTGTGGAAACAGCCATCTGGATTTAGCACATTCTGTTTCACAGCTATTATTGACACAAACACTATTTCAACATATTCTAGAGTGATTACACAACCTTTGAGAATATTATTTTCAGAATATATATATATGGAAAAGAACATTGAAGTCCAGACTCCGATTACTGTATAAAGTAAACAAACAAAAGCAGAATTTAAAAGATTTTTTAAAAATTGTTACATACATCATATCCTATGCACCCTAAAATACTTTATCACTTGTAACAAGCTTAATGCCCACAGTAAAAACCAATACCTGCAAGTAATGTCTGAGAATAAAAATGAGGGAAGTCCAGAAATCCATAATCTAGGTCCTTCCTCTCCTCCCATACATTTCCCGTTATCTGCACTACAGCAGCCAATTTTAGTGGAAGACTTCTATGGTTAGATAGATACTGGTTTTGTTTTCTTTTGTGGGAAGAAGTCAAGAAGGGACTTTTATTTGTGTAAACCTGCAGAAATGTGCTGAACACTTGAGGCAGAAAATGGAATATTTTACAATGCTTTTCAGAAAAATGCTACACAAATTTAATTTCTTAATTAATCAAGGTTCTATTAATTTCCAGGAGTGTTAAGCACTTGATTTCTTGTCTTAAAACGGAATTCCTGAGAACAGTGTTGAAACATCATAGAATGGTTTTGGTTGGAAAGAAACTTAAAAGCTCATCCAATGCCACCCCCTGCCATGGGCAGGGGCACCTTCCACTATCCCAGGTTGCTCCAAGCCATGTCCAACCCGGCCTGGGACACTTTCTGGGATCCAGGGGCAGCCACAGTTTCTCTGGGCAGCTTGTGCCAGAGCCTCAGCACCCTCACAGGGAAAAAATTTTTCCTAATATCCAATAGAACCTATTCCTTTTTAGTTTGGAGCCATTCCCCCTTGTCCTGTCACTCCAGGCCCTTGTAAATTGTCTCTCCCCTTCTTTATTGCAGGCTCCCCTCAGGTACTGAAAGGCCACAGCTGGGTCACTCTGGAGCCTTCTCTTCTCCAGGCTAAAAAATTCCAATTCTCTCAGCCCTTCTTCCTAGGAGAGGTGCTCCATCCCTCTAACCCTGTCACTTTTACATCTGACATGAGGAATTGGCTCCACGGCCACACCTAGCCCACATGGGACTGCCCCCAACACCACACAACCAACACCAACTTAAATATTCAGTGACCAGTTCAGAAGTTTGTAATCCCACAAATGAAAAACCACAGATAAAACTGAAAGAAACTAAGGTTTTGTCAGGTTAAAACCTGAATGCTTGAAACAGAATGAGAATCACCCAGGACTCACAAGGCCCAAATCCAACAGGCCTCAAACCACAGGAAAACCAAACTCCTATCAAGGCAGTTTCAGAACATAAACTCTGAACTATGTAAAACAGCAGAAGCTTCTGGAACACAGACTTGAACCCAGAATTTCAAAATAAAGCTAAAACTGACCAAACTACAAACGCAGTGGCGATCGCCCGCGGGCCCTCACCCCGCTGTGGGTCTGGGTGCCGCTGCCAGCGGGACGAGCACGGCCCCGGAGGAGCCGGGGGAACACGGAGCGAGGGCAACCCCGATGCCGGCGGCACACACAGCCCAGAGCCCAGAGCCCACTGCCCAGAGCCCACTGCCCAGAGCCCACTGCCCAGAGCCCACTGCCCACTGCCCAGAGCCCACTGCCCAGAGCCCACTGCCCAG
>VWZT01009617.1:226989-255393 GCA_013397055.1 Pachycephala philippinensis
TAGAGCCCACTGCCCCCAGCCCACTGCCCCGCCGTCCCACTCCCGTCAGCGAGCACTTCTCACAGCCAGGCACAGCCCGGCCTACAGTAAGCACCCCTCAGTCCTGTATTTCCACATCGGGTTGCCAGGACAGAGGTACTTCCATCTCCTTCAAGCAATCATCCATTAAAAAAAAATCGAGACAGCAGTCTTGACTTCCAGAACACAACTTTTAAGAGAAGTTTACACTTCTCTCTCCTTTTATTTCATAGCTCGAGAAAGTACAGTCGATCTTTTACCTTCCTTCTGCTTAGAAGTTTAGCTACTCCAATTTTTATTTAGCGTATGGATCTGTGACCATATTATAAATAAATATTTTCTGAAATAAAACCAGACAAGTATTTTGGGCACAAACTAGATTTCAATGGAATTATCAAAACCAATGCAATAGCACTTACAAAGACCATCGCTGTAACTTCTGGACAGAATAATTTTCTTCCCTCCTACACTTGCAAGCTACAATCTACAAGTACATCTTTTTTTTTTTTTCAGTATTACATGGAAGACATAAGAAATCTATTAATCACAGCTGGGACTACAATTTTTTCTGACAGGAAAAACTCTATCCATATATTCTTCTTTACTTTGAGGAACCTCGTGATGAAAAATGTTTGGATACCGAAACATACATTTATATATAAAGAGAGTTGGTATTCTTGCCAATTTCCTATGAAAGTGAACTTTTAAGCCCAGACAAGTGAGTTTTCAGAAGTCATTTTGTGGAACAAAGATGCCATCCAGTGGTCGTCTATACTGATGATTACTGTCTACCTTTCCTTTTTCATCAGAGCACAATATTTAACAATTTCATATTTCTATGAACATTTCTATGAACATATTTATATGAACAATTTCATATATTACTATGCCCATCCTAATTCTACTGTTTCAGTAAATATTTCTGGTTTTTACTGAATTAAATTCTGACTCTCATAGGATGAATCTAACATTCCAACACACATGATATTTTCAGACAGCATGAGTTCTCAAACTCCCTCCAAACAAAAACTGTATCTTAAATAGCCCAAGAGTCCAATTCTTCCTCCTATATTCAACCTCTTTTAACAACTTTCTCTTTCCTCTTCATTAAAAACACTCATGCAATCACCAAAAAAAAAAAAAAAATCTCATCTGAAAATGAGCAAGAAAACCTGAAGTATTTGCACACTTATCTGTAAAAGGTTCCAAAGATTTTGTTTAAACTACGAAAAGCCGTTATAAAAATCTGGTGGCATTTTCTTTTTGAACAAACCTTAACTCCATGATTGCACAGCTTTTCTTTTTCATGCAGATTTGAGCCAATGCTGTTCTAAACAGCAATACTGAACTGCTCCCAAATAAGCCAGAAGAATGCATAGAGCAATTGAGACAACATTACACTATTGATACCCCTCTCTCTTACACGGGAAATCGCATGTCATTGGGACAAAGTCCCTACATGCACGCAAGACTCTGAGAAAGCCCCCACATTCCATGGATCACATGATCAGACATTAACAACAATACATTGCATATAAATGGTGACGTGAAATTACTGGAACAGCCACTACTGTATTATATTTTATAATGGCATAGGTTCTATTTACACATTAATTATGTTTATTCTGACTTTCATGCTGTAATTTGAAATGTCTCCCTAATACTGCTTTGCCACACAATTCATTCATGGTCTGTGCAGAATCTTCTCCCTGATAAGCAGAAGTGAAGACAGAACATACCACATTTATGGTCAGCATTTTCCTGTATTTTGAAATACATGGAAAAATCACAGTTACCTTATAGCTTGAAATATTCATTTGGAAAAACTAAGAAACTTCAAGGGTATGGTTTTGTCACATACCATTTTGAGATGAAAACTTTGAAGTTATCCATTTAGCACCTACATTAGCTTTCTACCACTTCAAGGGCAAGCTGCTTTGCACATTATTAGACATAACATCATGCATTTTGAGGCATTTTGTCAGAGCTACGCTGCTAAACTTTTATTTTTAAAAATGAAAATAAAATATCAGACAAGAGATCTTTTTGGCTATGCGAGGGAGGTCTGAAAACTCTACCTCAAAATGCAGCCAGACAGCAGAATAAAATACAGATACCAAGATCAGCTTCAAATGATCTCAGAGACTTCATACAACGATCTCTGAAAACAAACCCCATCACACTGGCTGCATAAAACCTGACACTGACAGGCTCCCGGAGGTCAGATGTAACTTGAAAATACCACTTCAGAAAAAGAAAGGCTGCTGTGAAAAGGAAGGAGCAGCTGGCTACCTGGCTACCTATGGCAAACAAAACACAGCATCATCCCACACACCAAGGGATAGATGTGTTCATGCAATGCCACTGAGCCCTGCTCAGCACAGTCTGGAAGTGGTGGGATAACACGAGAGGACAAACATCCACCTCCATCCTGGCAGAAACGCAGAGCACATACGGACCAGTCCCCCATCCAACCAAACCTGCTCTGAGCGGGAAGCTGGACCTTCCAACTGAAATTATTCCATCTCAATATCGGGAACTAATGTTTCCACTAGTTCCTCATAGTGGCCACTACCCAAACTCTGGGCAAGAATCACTTGAGAGCCTGATGCTTTCACCACCATCGGGAGGAGCTGGTGTCAGTGGGAGCTCTGAGGGGACCAGGGAGGTGATGAGCAGCAGCTGTGGACAAATGTGCAGGTCCCTGGCAGACTTCAGTGGGATTTTTGCTTCTCTCAGCTACAGAAACCTCAAGCTGGCCTGTTATGGTACAAACCTAAGTCTAGACCTCTGCCTGCAAAACAAACAGAAAAATTACTAAAAATGGAATTCAAATTTCTGTCCTTAGGTATTAACAGAGCTGAAAAGTCAACTAACTGGGGCTGTCCGTAGTTCTCTCCGAAAAATACAGCAACAATAAATTTAATACCAAAAGGTGACCTAAAATTTCACAAGCACAGCTTCACATTGCAGAAATCTTGGGTTGAGAACTTTGCATCACAGAACAGCTACTGCAACAAACAGTGAACTCGTGTAAGCAGTCTTACAGTTCATTAATAAATGCTGACCCTTAAAGGCATAGCTGCAATTTGCAAAATTCTTAATTGCTAGATCTTTTATGTAATTCCATCTTGTATCTCCTACAGTCCAAAATAGGAAAAAAAAAAAAAAAGAAAATAATGAAGTTCAAATTTCTGTTTCTAGTGACCAACACTTTGCTCACAAAAGTGAAAAGCTCAAATAAGTTATTTTAAAGAAAGCAGAATGTAAAATAATGAAACAAATATGCAATAATAAAACACTAAGGGCAAAATAAATTTATACATAACACAACTATTTTTCAAAATTCTTGCTTTGCTTTAGATGCCAGTTTGCCTTCTGGCTAAAAACACATTCTTCACACACGCTGGGAATGTTGAGGAAAACTAGTCAGCATTCAGAGGATTAATACAGATTTCCAGCTCTGTGCCTTTAGGCTTAATAGTCAGACATCTATTTGTCCTCAGGAGAGGTTAGGGGTTGAAATGCAAATATGCAAACAACTGAATTCTTTGTTAAGATATCAGGAAAAAGCTTGATCTTTGCTGCTGTTTAATAAATCCTTGCAATTTTATGGACTTATTTAAATGCAGCTTTGTGTCTTACTATTTTGAAGGAGAAAACAATGTAAGGAAACAAACACATTCATTCTGACTAAAATTTGTTCTCTAGAGGAAAAATGACATACACCCTTGACAGCTTATTTACCAAACTCACTAAAGATTTATTGATTTATCAATCAGTGCCTTGAGCATTTGCTTCTCCCCAAGGGAAAATTAACAATTCCAGCTAACCTAATATATTCTATGTATAAACTAAGTGAATGCAAGAATCAATCCTGGCACAGTTTACAACATCCAGTTAAAAAAATGCTGTCCCTTTTGGTGTATGTAAAATTGAAAGCTATACTAACGAAGAATAAATGCTCATGTTGCTTACAAACATAAAAAATACTTATTAAGACAGTACAATTGAACCCAACAGACATTTTAATTCATTTAAATACTCAGTGGGAGGCAAAAGCATTGGAAAATAAAAAATTGAATGATTTTGCTTCCAGATTAATACTAAGTACTACCACTATTAGTTACAATACTGACATGCCTCAAAGCAGAGATATCTCAAAGAGCTACAAATTCTCTTTTACTTCACCTGCAAAAGCATAAGCCTGAAAATTAATTAGTGGTTTGATGATGTCAGAGCAACATAAAAATCCCAGAAGATGAACATTAAAATCCAGGAATATTTTGTCACTCAATAAAGGAAGAAAATATTTTAACACAACTAAAATGGTGTTAGCGAGAGCAAAATGCAGGAAACAAGATCTGCTTTTCACTACAAAAAGTAAAAGTACCCCAAATACATATAAATAGAAGTGTGGAGTACTAAAGAACTGGCAGAGCAGCTCAGTGCATCCCTGCTACTGTGCTGAACCTTTGCAGCACCTGATTCCTACAGGGGCCCACAAAGCACCCAACCTCTGTGACCTAAGGAAGCCCAGGAAGCTCAGATGCAGCAAAGTCTCCTCTTTAAAACCAAGCCCAACAATCCCCCGCCCAGGGATCCCCTCCCAGGCCCCCGGGATCCTCCCTGGCTGAGGAGGGGCTGCTCCACAGAGGCCTTGTCCTCACAACCAGGATCTTCCCAGCCAGACACATTCCAGAGCAGCACAATCCAATATACAACAGCAGCCACAGGCTCTTTCAAACCCTCGTGCACATCATTCCATTCAGCAGAAGTTTTATTATAATCCACAGAATTTAGGGTTTTGCTAAACATTAAAATGTGCATTTAGAGAAAAATCATCAAGATATGTCATGATCCCCTCCCTTTTTAAAAATAAGTATGAAAATTGCCATCCAATCCCAGGGAAGAAAGACAGGAATTATTGTAAAAGACTGCCCTCTGGTGTTACACCAATTCTAAATGCTGGTTTATACTTCAGATCCCCCCCAACCACCCTGCTGCATTTTTTCATTATTATTTTTTCTTTTTTTTACCTGAAAGAACCACCTCCAGGGTCATTCAGCTTGTTTTTCTGATTTGCAGAGACCTGAACACCAAAGCCCCCAGGACTTTTACTGGCTTGTATTGTTGGTGCCTTCCCTACTGTGCCTGAAAAACACCAAGCAATGTTATTATGAGCTGTCTTAGACAATTTACATCAAAGAACCTTCTGTCCAGGAACTAAATTTAACTGTCTGTAAATTGCAAACAAAGGAAGTTATTATTTTTAAAGATTACATGCTGAAGAAGAACAATTTAAAATACAAAATTTATATTAACATTACAGTTTGTTCAATATTTACAGAACAGCGAAGATTCCAAAACTGAAAACCATTGGCCATAAACAGCTATAATATTTATAATGGCTACAAGTGTGTTTGCAATTGCCAGTAAACCACTTTTCTGGATAATCTGTACAGAATAAAGAAGGAGAATTTGAAATGTTCTTAATACAAATACTTTAAGTCAGAGTCACTCAGCATATTAACTATGCCTTTTACATTTTCTATACAGTAATTGCTCTTTATTGCAGTGAAAAACACGTATTTCAGAGTTGAAAGCACTGCATGTATTTTAAAACGTTTTGCATAGTATATAAAAGAAAAAACACTATTGCCAAATTTTACACACACCCCCCATAAAGGTTGTCTTTTGCTTTCTTATCTTGAAAACAATGATGGAAAAATAATTCACGTCTGTATCTAGACTTTGCAGGTCTTGAATTACAAGTACAACAGGGCTTTCTAAACGAGCCAAAGTGGGGTGGACATTCAGTAAATTAAAGAGATCCTAATTCCTCAGTGACATGAAACTTTTGGAGTAAGCCCTCCTTGACTGCCTAAACACATTTACTTGGGTTACATGTTGTGTTTCCTTTAATCCCACCTGTGTTTGGGCATGTAAAAATAACTCGCGTCTACTTGATTGAAAAGATCTCACCTTTTTCTTGTGTATCACTCCATTTTATTGAGCATTACAGATGCAGTGTTCGAGCCTTTGAGAAGGACATGAAAGTTGCTCCTGCACCCCAATGACTCAGTTGTGTATAAATGGGATGGTAAGAACCTCAGTAGAGTTACAGTATTTTTCTTTCAAGAATAATAAAAACCTGAAACACAACTATCCTAATAAATCCTTTTTAAGACCACTTCTTGGATAATACAAAGCTGTTAGCTTTGAATGAGTCCTGCATTACTTTTTTTTTTTTTAATTATTTTGAAGTTTTCATCAACTCCAACATATGATCTTAAGGAGAAACTAATTTGATAGTGTTTGTTGAGTTCTCCATCTGTATAAATAAACTGTAATGTGGACTCTCAACATTAGCAAATATAAAACCAGATTTAATACTTCAGGCTCAAGCCTGGGGAATAAAAATATTTTGTCATCAGAATATTCAAGGTCCATGAGATGTCACAGACAGCATTAGTTCATGGACCAGACAATTCATTCATCTATTCCCGATGAACTAATTCAAAGGTTTTCTACTAAGTGAACTGGAAAGAAGGAAAGAAATAGTACAATAATAAAAATTAGCAGATTTCTGCTTTGTACAATTAAGATCTAGAAGATTAAAAATGTGTTAACCTTGAAAATTATTCCAATGGCAAAATTAAAGTAAACAACAGCACTCCTCCAGAATTAATATCGTATTTCTTTGGAATCAGTATCAATGCTTTATTTTCTACAGGTGACAACTTTTGATCGAAAAACACCCCCAAAACTCAAAAGGGTACAACAACAGAGCAGTTCACTTCTTGGTCCCAGGAAAACAGTATGTTTGCATTGGATATGGAAGAATTAAGTCTCACATTCATCCCAAGTAAATGTAATTCAATTCAATGGATCTGGCAAAGTGAATGTAAGATTTGGGATGACATTTAAGTTTTCTGGTTTAAATAAATCACAACTGTGCATGACTAAGGGTTAGACATAAAATATGCCTAAAACATCAATTTTTATTCCAGGGCAGAGTATATTTTGAAAATTAAAATCACCTGTGGGCCTAGATATTTCATGGGATTGGTAATGACATACAGAGTCTTTCACCACTGAATTCTTGCTTCAAATTTTAATTAGTATGATCTAGGAAAATAAGCCCAAATTTAGGAGCTTATAAATTCCTAGCTGTATTTCAGCACAGGTTAAATAGCTGCAACAAATACTCTGGTTAATTAGTTTATTATTTGGCTCAATTCCTCCATCCATAGGATGGAATTCACCTAATTTTATACTAGTAGAGTGCTTTGGTAAAGGAGTGTGAATTTTTCGTGCAGTAACAATGATGCTACTTCCATTGGAGTGGAAGTAATTTTATTTACATAAAAGTCCTTAAACCCTGCCAGTTTTATCTAAACTACTGTTTTAAGAAGCATTACAGTCTGTTCACATGGATGTATCGAAGATACATGACACTTGGGATATTCACTCCTGTCAAGGAGGAAAATGCAGCACTTTGTGGAGGTCAGCTCAGTTCTGATGTAACTGTCCTTAACAAGTCACACTCCACAAAATTATGCTACTGTAATTTTTATTTAGATGATGTCCTGTTCCAGTATACTATCTCCTTCTGCAGGAATACCTAGGTCAGTATAAAATATCACTACACTGGTGTTTACAGTAAGAGGTTTTAACAATATATCACGGTGAAGCACTCTTGACAGTGCTGCCAGCACACAGGCTGACTGCTCCCTAGACGTGGGCGGCAGGATGGCTGGTTTTATACTGGGATGTTTTCTAAATGCCTGTTCTTGTTTGTTTTGTCTGTGTAAATAACACAATATACTGGAGGGCTTCACCAAACTTGAGAATTGGAATAAGCTCCCCAGAAAGTAGGATCTTGCATAAATTGGCTTTTATGAAACCACCATCCACCACAAGCCAAACTGCCAGTTAAGTTGCATTGCACTGGCTGATCAAGGGCTACCAAGAATGAACTCATATTCTGAATCTACTGTTTAAAAGACAGATGCCAGTATCGTGCACATTCTCAGCACACTGTTGACATTCACAACTTGGAGACTGAACGAGCAAAGAAATGAAATCTGCCTTCACTCTCAGACACATTAGTCGGAAGTGAAAGCTCATGCTATAAGGTGCATGGACGTGTTATAAACTCAGGACATGACTATCAGTGCTATCAAATAAACACATTTTATGGTGAGCAAATGTATTTCTTCCTAACTTGGAAAAACAGCCTACAGGATTACAGCGACAGCTTGGTCTCTGTGGCCGTTCAACCTTTGGATTCCCGTAATAGAACAGAGCAAGTAAAACATCAACTGCTCTTACACATTTTTGAGGCTTTTTTTCCCAAGGAGAACAGAAGTGACCAAGCAATGAAGTCAAGTAGGCAGCAATAGCTTTTATGTGCATTTAAAATAGTTTGATTCCTGATTCAGCACCTGAAGATGACAAGCTCTGTATTCCATTACAAACCCTCAATCGTGTAAATGCCCACATCCAGTAAGATACTCTCACACATGTTCAGGAAAAATAAAACCCAAGCCTAAGAGGTTCGGTGGTAGAAAGATACAAATGGGTATTTATTAGGAAGCAAGGAGGCTTCGAGAATCCTCTCAAAAAGTGGGAAGTATCAGCCAGACGTGAACCCACCTGTGCACAGACAGATGAGGAAGGTGAGTACAAACCACATGCCGTGGCTGATCATGGCATGTCAGGTTGCTGTTGTCAGTCTCTGACCTCACCAAAAAGTAAACATACTGACAGGAGTCAAAGAAAACCAACCTGAGGCTGGAGAAATTTCCCTAGGGCTCCCACCTTGACCTCAGCAGCTGCAGAGATGAGGACTACCATGTTCTGCTTCAGGAGTATGAATTAGAAGCAGGATGCTTAAATGAAGGCATCCACTAGGCTTCAGGAAAATTAAGAATTTCTTTCTTGGCCCACAGTTACAGCTTAGGACAGTGAGAGCCAAGTTCCTGACCTGATTTAGAACCTTCCCTGAAAAACTGCTAAGTAAGGAGCTAAACATGTGAGAGTTTAGTCCTAAGGTTGTTCCAAAACATTTCACTGTGTTGGTCCGAAACACCTTGAAACTGCATATGAAAACATGCATTCTTCAGCCAGCATGAGGTAAAAAATAACACTCAACAATGTTGCCAATGTCAACACTGTAAGTTTTTTCATGCTACTCGTTTGTAATTACAACGAAATTCATACAAAGGTAACAATCTCACTAAAACATTTAAACCCATACCTTGTGGTCTAATGGTCTGAGTTATTACCACTGGCATCCTAATCTGGGTAGTCTGGCAAGCAGGGGTTCGTTTCACAGTTTGAGCAGATGTTGACTGGATAATCTGCTATTATTAAAGAAAAGTATACTTATATTATACTCTTTATACACAAACACACACAACGTAAATACACTAATACCTGTAATTACCAAGATAAGCACGTGGATCTCTACAAGCACAACCAGCTGGTGACAAAAGTCATATTCATGTAATGCATGTGGTTGTGTGTGTGTGTATATACCTATTTTGCCATTATGCTTTAAAAAAAAATAAAATCAAATCATATACGACACAGATGTCATATCTCACAACCTTCATTAAAAATGTATTTCAAAGTCATAAGGTTAATAGTAAAATTTAGACTTTTGTCTTCAGAAATTTTACTAGGAAGAAAAGCAATTTTGTAGAAGAAAATGCTGCAATAATTGGTATGCACCTACAAACATTAGGCCTTGCACTAAGTATCTACGCTTTTTAAAGAAAACATACTAAACATAAATCCTAAAAGTATTATGGGTTCCAAAGTCAGATATACACAAGAAAGCAAACCAAGTTTTGTGGTGATCATATACTATGAATCTTTTAAAAGCTAACTGGATCTTCTCAAGGTTTCACTTACTACTAATTCCCATTCTGAAGTCCTTCCCCAAAACTAAACCTGGGTTAGAAACTTAAAATTTGACCCATAAACAAATCAAATTAAAAAAAAAACACGTGCAAGGGTCATGTTTAATCAACAGCAAAATGTACATTCATATGGTCAGGGACAAGGTAGGCACAGACATAATGAACAGAAGATTCAGAAAGATGTGTGGATGCTGCAGAGCTGTAAAAAAACCCATAAAAAAACTTTGAAAATAAACCACCGGCAAATAGCTATGGGTAAGATTCCAACCACAACTCAGGCACGGCAGCTCCAGGAGCCACGTGCTCCTCACAGCCACAGCCGAGTTCCTCCCACTGCGTGAGGGGGCTGCTGCCCCCCGAGCCTGCCCCGTGGGATGCAGCATTCCCTCCTGGAAGGCACCCCACACTGCACCTCCACACAGCACCACTCCTACAAAGAGCATCCAAAACCATCTGACTTAGCTGGACAACAAATGGCCAAATCTCTGCCTGCAAAGCAACCTACAGAGAAAAGGAAAGGAGGAACAGCATCTGCAAATGAGACGCAGAAGTAGAGGCTGAGCAATGAGGAAACCGTTCCAGTGTTTCCTTTTAGCAGGAACCAGCGCTCCAAAACTGCAAGGGAGACAGGTGAAAACTACAAACAAGAAAACAGTAATGAGGGACCTGTGATGTATTCTGGAGAAAAAACAAATAGGGCCATTCTGAAGTCACAAAACTGCAGTTTGTACATCCTAAAATACATAAGAGTTGAAAAATTATAATAAACCGGTGGATGTAGAAGTATTAGCAATAAGCACCTTGCAGAAAGTGAAAAGGGAAAAAATATTAAGGATTCAGCTTCAACTATAGACAACGAAGGAAAATGTAGCACTTGTACTAAGCACAGAAATGGAGCAAATAGATCTAAATTTACTTGGTCAAGACAGTGAGTGAATAGTGACACTCAGAGGGGAAAGAATAAAGTAGCTACCATGCTTAAAACCAGGAAAGAAACAGAGTTTATCAGTGAAAACAATAGAAAAAAGTTGAATTTAGCTGCATTTTGATGCACAGGAAACATGAACAAGTGTGGTTTTGGTAAAAAGACAGAATAGTCCACATGAAAGAAACCTACAATGGTATGAAAAAGGAGAATGTTGCCACTTTTACAATAATTTATTGGATAAGTTTTCAGACAATAGTGAAGAAAAGCTGTTATACCTTAATGGGCCAGAAGCCAGGCCATGAAGGAGATGTGTGGGACCTCTGGACAGAATTACTATCTGGTTATTACAGTAATCTTCCGCAATCACACTTTTTTTTTCTCTCTGTGAAGCAACTTCTACAGTTCAGAATCAAGTTCTATTTCCCTTGAATAATATTTTCATGTGAATACCCTACAAAATGAGCCACTAACACCATTAAAGACAGGACAATATTTAACCATTTAAGATGATGTAAGAAATAGCAATGTTTTCTTTACTATCCAATACATTCCAAAAACTTTTCCTTCGGCAAGTACTGTACTAGGACTTCAACGTATGTACAAATGCTGAGAGTGTAGAAAATTATTGAGAAACAAACTTTTCCAAGGGGCAAAGACCAAAATCATCATCTTAAACTCCATACAGAAACCAAGCAGCAGCAAGCACATACTCTCTCAAGAAAGAACAACTGCACCAGACCTCAGAGTCGCATTTTACACTAAATCCCAGTTTCTATACTGGAATTTTAAGAAATGTTTCAACATAGATGCAATCTCCAGATGTGGAAGTCATTCAGGAATTAACTTTAGCAATTTGTTTCTGAAACAGAGTATGTAACTTCTTTGCAGGCTAACTAGGGACACAGTAAAAACCAATGAATTAGAGGATCCTGCATTAAAATTTGTGAACTATCTAAGCCACACTTCATCAATTAAGATAATTCAAACGGTTCTAATCTTCTTGCCTGATTTCCCAACATCATAAACATTACTATTAAGTCCTTAGCTTGACCTGAAAGTTGTAGACAATGAACAACTGTACTAGCAAGCTGGTCTGGGAAATGATTAACTTAAATTATTTCATATTTATCACAGACTAAAAATGCATACAACAAGTGTACCCCATGTCACATTATCGATCCACATTCTGAATCAAAGCTGAATGCCACTGATCAGTTCACAAGCACTGACCCAGACTAAGACAGCAGATACAGAAGTTTTAGGACACTGAGATTATCAGGGACATTACTCCAGCCTTCAGAAAAGGGGAGATCTTAGTGCTGTTTGCAACCACCTTTGGGAAGATGTAGAGAAGACAGACTCAGACTCCCTCAGATGTGGAGAGCAGAAGGACATAACACAAAAGATACAAACTGGAATAAAGGAAATTCCAATGTAATGTAAGGAAAAAAAAATTACCATGGAGGTGGGCAAGCTCCAGAACAGGTTGCCCCAACAGGCTGTGTAATTTCTTCCTGAAGACACTCAAAACATAACTGGTCACATGGGAGACATCCTAATGTGTAAGCAGGAGGCTGCACAAGACACCTCCAGGAGTCCTTTCCAATCTTCCACCACTATGTCCATAAACACATCACCATGGATTTTATAAAAGTGCTGAGTCACAAATGGTAACAAGACAGAATACAGAACTCTTCAAAGCTTACAGAAAGTCTTCATCATTCCACCTCCACTAAAAAGGGAAGCATTTTAATTATGCACACCTCTGAAGACAGCAAGCACAACAACAGAACAACAAAGGCACGGAAAATAGAAAAGACGGAATGTGATTCAGTCGTTGTCTGGACTTGATAGAGTTCGGAAAATGGCAAAATTACCAAAGTTATGATCAAGACAGTGTTGAGACAGCAAGTACTGTCATATACTAGTTATCCCTCCTCAATTTATCTGTCTAAAGCTGAAGAATCATGTCCTAGGCTGCTGCATTTTGGAGCTCTTCAAGGAACACACTAAAGCAGCGAAGTCATGGCATTGCTTCTCCAAGTGCAATGTGTGAAAAGTTACCTACATTTTTCTTCTATAAAATAACATTTTTCTGCGAAGATGTACATTTCTCATAATATAAAGTATTCTCCCTCTCTTTTTATTTCATCTTTGCACTTCTCCCCTTGTCATCTCTCCACTATTCACACTCACTTTGATTCACCATTTGTCTGCTCTGCCAGACCAGTTCCTCCTCTTACCTCCTGAACACTGCAGATACTCCTCTGTCCTTTGCTAAAGCTGACTGTATTTTCACAGGTGAAAAAAGGGATGTTTTTACAAAGGTGCTTCCATAAGGCAGCAGACTCATGAAGACAAAAAAAGGCTATATAACAATCACACTACTGATAACCAGAGTAACAAAGACGTGACAGCTGAAATACTCTTTTTTTTTTTCCTAAGCGTTTTCTTCAAAAAGCGTAGATTCGGTAACTGTGAGAATAAAGGAATGGTTCTCCTAGGTCCTAATCTCAAGGCAAAAGGCAATGATCATTCCATGACAGGTGTGAATCTTCTACTGTGTAAGTAGAACAGGACAGAGAACAAATTACAGACATGAACATAGACCAATAATCAACAACACAACCAACAAATACAGACTGAGAAAGAATCCAGCCAAAGCACATAAAACGTTCAGAAGCAGAAAGGGAACAGAAGTTATCAGTCTTTCTCATGCCTGCACAAGAGAGACAAAATGAAGTAAGAGCCACTACCTACAAACCATGGAAAGGAAAAGTCCTTTAGGACAATTAGATCAGAACTCATTGCTAAAGTTTCTGAGGACACGGATTTTGCAAATCTCCTGGACCAGTGCAGATGCATGAGGTTCCAACCTTTACTTGCCTCCCTTTTACTTGACAAGGGCTGCAAAACCAGCCTGGCTCAATTCATAGAACTCACCCTTTGCAACAAAAACATCTGATCCAAAAGCTTAAACCTACCAAGTACTGCAATAAAGACAAAAACACATTAAACAAGAGCTTCTGCAAAGAATGAAAAACAAAAATAAATTTGAAAAACATATCCTTTACCAAGCATTTTTTTCTCTCAATTAAGTAAAAAAAAAAAATTGTGGAAGGAAGAAACAAGACATGAGTAAACATATAAAATTCAGAATGGCTGTGGTCTGATATGACATTTATCTTCACTCATGAGTAAACACTTGCTAACTCACTTGTGGCTATGCCACTTGTGATTTATCAGTCTACTCACTCCTGAAGATAAATGTCATATCAAACCTCAGCTATCATGTAATCTGGCAGCATTAACTTACAATGTTCATGCTTTTATGGGCCTAGAATTCATATTTACCATTGCTCACCATACTGCAGTAGCAGCTAAGGTTTTCCAATGGTGCCTCAAAATCTGCATAAGCAATTATTTTTTCCTCCCAAATAAAAAGAACTGACTATTTAAAAACTTAGCACATAAATTTTAATGTTAACATGACAACAATATTATTCCACTGAGCATAGGTTTTCAACAAAGAAACGAAGAAAAATAAAACAGAAGCCACGAGATCACTTATCCCACCTGCTCCTCAATTTATTATGCAATTCTTCCCACAATGGTCAAATGGTCTACTTTTGAGTGTTTTCAATTATGACTTTTTCATCACTGTCTTTGGGAGCCTGATCTACCATCTAATATTCTCTCTTTCTTTAAGGACATTTTGCCTTATAGCCTACCTAAATCCTATTTCATTTAATTATATCCTGTAATTCATATTTATACCATCTTGGTCTGCTCCAAATAATGGTCTTTTATTCTCCCTTATAATCAATATTTGACCAAGTTATGTGTGTTCAATTATCTTAAGCTTTTCTTTCAATCTTTGCTTTCAAGCCTGGCCTTTTGTTTTTGATTTCCAAACAGCAATCAGTGACAATATTCTCCCTATACTAAGGTACAGCCCACAAAATTCTGAAAATAAAGTCCATGATAACGGCTCAGAAAACCACCAGGCTGTGTTTCAAATAGGCATACAATTTGTCAAGTATAGGCTTTGTTCCTGTTAATGGATCCCAGACATCTACTGCTCAACAGCCATTTTAATTTAAATGTTATTGCACACCAAATTCCACATCAGTGGCTAGATCTTTATTAGTTCATTAATAGAAAATACTCCTTTTATCTGTCTATTACTCTTCCACTTCTAAGCTGCCTTGCAGACAAGACAAAAAGAAAATGATTTCCTAAAATTTCACTAAAATGTGTACAAATTACATTCATTCATGAACAGAAAAGTGATGCCAGAAAAGCTTCAGCGGAGAACTAAAAAGCCAAGAGGAACATCCCCATATAACATCATCCTTATTCTGCTGCTGTATCTTGTTTCCAAATTCCATCACTCTGTCTCAACTCTGAGGGACTCCAACCACTGTGAGAGTGCAGGGAAAGCCTCAGTGAACGTTTGAGCAAACGCTGTTCCAATGGAACTCAGAACACGGCAGAGGCTGCCCTCTGGACACCGTGCCCAGTTGGTGCAGCAGTGACAGTGCACACAGACTTCCATACAGCCCTCCTAATCCTACACCTGTGTGAATCTTCATACAGCTTTGTACAGAATTAAATTTGTTTTAATTAGGATGGATCACTGATTTAATGAGGTTTTTTATCACTCAAGTTTAATACCTGGCTTTAACCTCCAGGAGTACTTTTTCCTTATGATGCAGTCAGTGCCAATACAATACATAAAGTGCTAAATCCATCTCCATTACTCATCAATCTACTCATAACTTCAACACATGGAATGAAGAACATCTCTATTATTCATACAAATTTTACTTGCTGTAACACCCAAAACAAGACAGGCAATGTCTGCATATATAAGGCAGCACAGAGCACATGGACTCTAAGAATGGCAATTTAGACAAACTTTGAACATTACACTTAGAACAATTAAAAAAATTGATTGCTGGCTTATCTCATTAGTGTCTCATCAATAAAATATTAGCCTAAGATTGTCTCCCTTTCCTCTACCTACAAGCAGCATTATCTAGCTTTATAAAGCATTGTTTTTCATAGTTTGGAACGTGATTCCAGTACAAAACAGATTCAAAAGTCTCCTGTTTCACCTCCGCTAACATTGTACATTTCAAAGCCTTTGTGCAAGCTATGCTGCACGCTGACAGCGTACACAGGATTTTCATGTTGCAAGGCAGCTCAACGTAACTGGAGAAAGCATCACCACAGCTGACACCTTTGAGAAACACAAAAGTCAAAGCAAGGAACAGCTAACAGACCCTTCACATTTTAAGGGAAACTGGACTACCGTAAACTGGCTGGTATGAAAAGGTCTATGTTCTAAAACAGGCTTGCCCTTCTGCAGCTGGACAGTTTGCAAAGCCAGCTGGAACTCTCTCCAATGAGCTTCAGGCTTGGAAAAGCTGGAGCTCAGCCAGTTCCTCCATCAGTGCTGGCCACCCTCAGGCAAGCCAGCTGCAATCTTCCTCTTCCGGACAAGTCCAAGGCAAGATGGCCAGCAGCTCTTTGTGTGCTCTGATTTTGGGGAGCACTGAGAACTGTGATCACTGTCACTACAAAAAAATCAATACTTATGAGCAATTACTGGGGTGAAATGGAGCTGCTGCTGTGTTGTCTGCTTGGCACCCGAGTTGATGGCTGCTGTGCTAAGATTTTTTGATGCAGTAACTCTCGATGTCTGATGCTGCTTTTGTGTGTATAGAACTACTCTGAGGGTCATTAAGTGCCTGGTTAATGTAATGTTTGATTCCATTAACTAATGACTGATAAATTTAAAGGAAATATGAAAAGACTGTTTCACACTAAAGCAAATACATTACGATTTTTAATGTCTTCTCCCTAAATATTTTCCAGAAAAGGAATAGTATTAACCATAGTTTTGCTCTGTGCAGTTTGTGATCTTTTGGAAATGTAGCAGTCGTTTCATGTACCCAGTAAATGAAAATTCAGCCCTAGACCTGTGACCTCCTTACAGACAGAAAACCAACTTCTCTTGCCCATCAGATCAATCTCCACAATGTTACTTGAGCAGTTTTCAGCTCCTCCTATGACACAGGTATGCCCAGAAAGCTCTTCACACTGTTAATCTCTACTCAAGTTAACGTAATGATTGCTTGCTTTGAGTATCCATTGACATGAGACAGGTAGAACGTGCCTCTCCCAGAAATTTGGCTTTATCCCAATCAGAAAATACTCCACCAGAATTGTAGGAGTAAGAACTCCTGTGGTCACACACATTTTTGTCCTACAACAGTGTTTCTCAAAAGGTGGGGTGCAACCTGCCTAGTGGGCACAGGAGCACTTTAGGTGGGCTGCACAATATTGGACAAAGCCATGTTACCTGGCAGCAGGTTAGACATAAGGCCAGACTTACTGGCCATGGACATTTCTTCTTGTAAGCAATCTGTCAGCTGCAGGCAGGAATTTTTTTACCCTGGGACAGGGAGTAATTTTTCCAGCTACTGCCTGTAATTATCACCAGTTTCTGCTTTTCCACCTAGAAGAGCCAAAGCCATTGTCCGTTCAGTCATGAAACATGGACAAATCAAAGAGATGTCACAAAAAGTGTGAGGAACACTTTTCTAATTAATAAAACAATCTAGACAGGGCAGGGAGAAGGCATCTCAGAAAAAGAAAGAATGCAAGTGGCTGGACTTGCATTGAAGCAGCCGAGTTAAGGTGAAAAACACCCAACTGTCCTGTGTGTATTACAACTGCTAGAGCCAGAAATCTTAGCATTCAAGATGTTCTTACACATTAAAACTACGCTCACTGAAGGATTATTAAATTATATTAATTTTATTTTAAAGTTAATAATTTAACCACTAGAAGTGTTTGTAAGGTTCAAGACACAGCTCAGGTATTTTCAGACTGTACACTGCAACTTTTGTATTAAAGCAAAAGAAATATTCTCTCTCCACACACCTTACAAATTATTTATATGCTTTATAGAGCCTATAAACTCAAGGATAGATCACTGTAAGGTTTTACATTATCACATACGCATTTCTTGACCTTGATAATATAAATTTTTACCAACTTGATACATGTTCTGGAACCTGTCTACATGATTTTGAAACCTAAGTGAAGTACTTTACTCACACATACACAGAAACCACAGACAAGGAAACTGTCACAAAGGGTAGTAACACCTGTATAAACTCAAGGCCTTGTAAAAATCCTTAACATCTTTTAATTACAAGTGCAAACACACACACAAGACCCTGTGTAACAGCAGGATAAAGTCACCACGCTCTCAGTGACTACCTGGCTGTGCAGCTGCCTTACTGATAGTGCCTTTGAAATTAATGAATCTAAGCACTTAATACTCCACTATGCACAACAAAGATACACTTCAGTGAGTAACAGAGAATGGCATTATTTCTAACCAAAACATCCTGGCACAGCACAGCTATTCTTCTGCAAGATTTTATAACTATGTGCAGAAGAGTTTAAAATGAGAGAGTTAGTTTTAATTTTAAAGCAAAGCAGCATACCTAATGACATACTCAACATTATACTCTTGCCTGCAAATCTTGGAAAGCTTTCTGTTCTACATTTGTAATTCCCTCAAATTCCACTGTGCTCATACAACAATCACTCTATTGCAGACAAAAGGCCAAGAGTGCACTTCCTTAAATTTATGTTAATAGTCTTATCTAAAGTAATGGTTGAGCATACATGTGAAATGACAGAAAATGAAGTACTACCACATACCACAGAATATGATACAAACAAAAAAGAATCTTCCCAAACAAGCTGCAATAAAAGTGACACTGCAAACTGCTATACAGTTCATTAAGAAATCCTCTTTTATACTACAGTACCTACCAGTTGAGAACTCTGATTTGACTGTACCACCTTAACCTGAGGAGGCTGCACTGTATTTGATACAGAGACTGTGCAAATGTTGTTTGGTTGCCTTATTCCTATTGTCTGCGTCGTGACAACAGAGGAGATGCTTCCCGAGGCAGATTGAGGTATAACTTGTGAGAGCTTGGTTTGTTGGAGTGACTGCTGAGACGGCTGTCCTTGCAAAACCAAATGTTGACTATTCAGTAAAGATTGTCTCAGTGCAGGTAGACTTTTCTAAAAACAAAAGAAAGTTTATGAAATATCAAATTTAGCAGATTGACAAAAAGCATTTTGAAATTTGCTGTAAACATAATTTAAAGAATGGATCTTTCTTTCCAATTTTACTAACTGCCTATTAATCAAACAGAACTAAGATTGAACATATTTTGTAAGAGAAAGTTCAGTTTACATTTGGACTTGGCAACCCTGTAGATTTTCACATGCCCTTAATTCCACTGTAGCACTAAAATATAACACTCTTTTTCTCAAGACTATCTAGAACTTGTAGCTTAGGTCTTTGGAAGGGCAAGAAATGGAAGCAGAAAAGATAGAACCATAGAACAACCCTATTCCCAGGGCACGCTAGAAGCAGCAAGCTGCACCAAATTACTTCTCCTGACACACCTCCAGTACCTAGAACCAGATGATTTCACTCTTAGTGCCCTACAGCAGTAGCTGTTAATTTTACTATTTCTGAATGCATTGGGATTGGATTTAAAAAGTGTACTATTGTAAGCTCCATGTTCATACCACTTCAAGGAGAACATACTTCTAAAAGGCTGTACTGTACCTTTGTGAACAAACTTTTTACTTTTTAAGTAAAACGGCAGAAGTGTTCTTTTGAAGTGCTCCCCCAGGCAGGTGTAGAATGCAACAGTGTTTAGTCCAAGCTACAGTTCTTTCTAAACTTCTAATAATGGTTAAAAACTTAATGCCTGTTGCCCAGAAAGGACTTCAAAGAAAAGAAACAGATCAAAACTTATCATGACGCTAGAAGTGACTGCAGTAAAAGCCACAAACAAGAGTTAATGACCGCTTGGAAAAACAGAAGCAGAAAGTTCTGAAGCAAAGTTGCAGGGAAAGAAGAGAGAGTGGAAATCTGCCCTAAACAGAGAAGTTCTGAACTAGAGTGAAAATACTTTTAAAATCGTATTTGTGGTTTTGTTGGGACTTAAACACGCTTTTTATGTTTGTATATAATCCTGCACATGGAAGTTATTGTAGCCAATTTACAGAACCAATTAAAAGTTAAATCTACCCCCACACATACTAACTTAGGACCGTACAATAAATCTATCTGGTATCACATCAGAAATTCTACTGTTGATTAGTGCCAGATTAGAAGCAGAATCATCTAATCAACACCTTTATCCAGTTCAGTTTTTCATAATTATTGTTACATGTGAATTGAAAGTTATGAATGACCCAAACATAGATTAGAAAAACAGTATGGAAACAGCTTATTAAATTACTTGAAGCATTCTGTAGAAATAACTTGGGACTCTTTGAAATGTGAATGCTTTTCTTCTCCACAAAAAATTACTTACTACCACAGAAAAGTGTATTTATTATAAAAGCAAAGGATCACTCCAGGATATTCAATGGAATGTTTCCAAACTAGGGAGTAACTGCTTTTTTCTTTAAAATCTAATTACTGCAACGTTCTAGATCAGGGCTACTCGAGCTGTGAACTCCAGATCAGCTCTGGATGACAAATACATTTTTCTTAAAACTCAGCCAAGGTCCCAAACACAGGAGGTGTCCCTGCTGTAGGAACTCCCTATTTCTCACCACTGTCCCAGGCTGTTGGAGCAGCCCGGAGCAGCCCAGGAAAAGACCAGCTGGGAGCAGCCCTGCTGGCCTGACACAGGTGGAGCCTGCACGGGACTTGCAGCCAAGAAGATCTTGGCAGAAATGGGTGGCATTTAGAAGTAAAAAAAGTGTAGTCCTGCTCTGGACCAGTGAAGATAATACCATTTTAAAAGGATATTCTAAGACTTAATGTAATGAAATTTCGTGCTGAAATAAATTTATCCAAACAATATCCACATTACCTTAAGGAAAGGTACAAGATATGGCTGAGGAGATGATTTGAGTTCTGTTTGAAGGCGGCCTGTAAATTCTTCTGGATCAATCTTTGCATCCTTCAGGGTGAAGAAAAAAAAAGCATCAACATCTCAGTTCAGTGGTTTGGTTGCCTCTTCCCCAGCTAATATATACACATATCTCTCTAGCTAAATAGGCTGCCTTATCAAAAACTTCCAGAGCTGAAGTCCCTTAACTCCTCTCTAAGATCCTTCTGTCAAGCACAAATTCAAACACGTAACATGCCACTCAAAATTCAGAGAATTCCCTTGGGGATGCACACTTTAAGACAAAATGAGGCCCTGGAAGCACTCAAGTCTCTTTTGGGACTCCACTCTCTTGCTAACGTTTACATAGTGATTTCTTTTTTTTAAATTAAAACAAAACAACAACATCAGGTTGTTGACAAATACAAAATTTGTCAGCCTTTGTAATAATTCCAAAACCTATTCTGATGGTACAATTTAACTTTTAGAATCCATATATATAAAACTATATATGTAAAGCATGGCCATACATAAAAAGCATGCTTATAAGTAGATATAAAATTTTCTCCTCTATGAATTTGTATGTATACTCACAAAATATACACTTATAAATATATCAAATACATAATCAGTCATTTATTTAGTAGTTAATTCAAAAGAATTCTAACTTGGATGCATTTTATGATACTTCTGAAGTATCATTAGTTACAAGTTCAGGTTGAAATAAAAACATTAATTAGCCTTCTTGACTGATACAGAACAAGAGAAAAACCAAACCAAAACAAGCTTCAATAAATATATTTATTATATATGTGGGTTGGTACTTTGTTTAAAATACTATAAGTAGTTACCTTTACTTATTTACTCTTTTTCAAGTTTGTAAAAGTTAAAACATGTTTTTACTGGAATCATTGAATATGACTGTTGAATGGCTCACACTTGGAAACAGTCCTAGGCTTGTCCAAAAGATACAGATTCTCTGGCAATGAATTCAAAGAAATGTACAGCAACTACTTTCAAACCGAAGTTCTTCATAGACTATTTACTTATCTTTTAAGAAGATTGACTGTTTTCCCAGCTCCACAGTACTGGCTGCAGCTCATTTATGCAATTCACTGCAGCATCTGTTGCACTGGGGACAGCAGCAAGTCCAGCCTTTTTCTGGGCCCAAGGACTCTGTCTAAAACAGCTTTGCCACTGCAAATCCCCGTGCCACTAAGGCTCCATGCAGGGGCATCTGTCTGCAGAACAGCTGCAAATCACCAGCTCAGGAAAACACTTTTCCTTCAGTCCTAGAAACTCTAAACCACATTGTGAAGGCATGTATCTACAGTCGTTTTGTGCTTCAAACCATTAAGAGCTTGTTGTTTCAGAAAAGACCAGGAAAAAAAGGAAGTTTTTTGGAGGAAAAAAAACTTCATGAATCCTCAAGGAAAAATCCCGTATTTTGCTATTTTACAAAAGAAATAACCAAAACATTACCCATCAAAACAAAAGGGGCTTTGACAACTGCCTACTAAATACTTTGCTGCATTTCCCCTTTGAAAAACCAAGAGAAAGTCTGCCTTTAACAGATTTTTTAATGTACGTAACGTACAGAATATTGCATTTTGATGAAGCCCAACCCCTTTCATTACAGCCAAAAGAACTGTTAAGATCAAAGCAATAGTTTTCAGCATCCATAAATAACAAGCTTAATAGATAACTGACAAAACAAAAGGTAAGTAAATATTTACCAACAAATCTTGAACCAGAGCTTTCACATTGCGGGACGTTTCTGGAGATGGTGAATTATGAGAAGCAAGTTTTATAAGGGTAGCTAAAAAGTTTTTGCATTTTTTCACATTCTCTTGCATTTCCTGCAAAAGCCACAGAAAACAAGTATCAGCTCCATACTACTTTTCTGTCACAATCAGTGCATGCTCTGACCACTACAAATAAGGAAAATGATGAAATTTTTCTAATTCAGACAGGACTTATGTAAAATACATCTGCAGCTGTTTTGCTATTACCGCTTGTTACCTGAGACTTTATCTTCTTTATGTAACTGAACATCATAGCTTGCAAATAACAACAAAAAAATCGATGAAAGAAATATATTTTACATTTTACAGTCTGCTTTGGTACAAATAACCTTAAATATGAGAAGTAACACAAGAATTTGCTGGAGATGCACTCCCCTTTGAGATGCCCAATACACAATGTACAAACATTCCCCAGGCTATCTTAATTTGTTAAATTATTGATTCAGTATGTTTTTGTACAAAGCAGCTACAGCAGTAAAATCAAATTAGAAGTAAGTCTTCAAACATCATCATATCTAATCTTTTTTTCATCAGTAGTAAAACAAGCCATTATTTTTACATGGTGTAATTGCTCCAAGAAACAGAAACATCACACTTCAGTGTAACCATAGTTTTGAGGCCAAGCAACAGGATAATCAGGAAGTCCATAGACCGAAGGCCTGACTGTTCTGTCTGCAGGAACAGAATAGTTCTTTCACTAGTGACACATGCAAGGCAGGATGGGGAGAGCTGACCACAAGTGTTCTTCCTCCCTCTCAGACTTTGTATCCCCTTTAGCTGAAACCAGAGGAGGGGTTTTCCTGTTTGTCAAGTGTTTGTTCCGTCAGGGGATACATGCTTGCTCTTCCTGCTTCTGAATAGACCCAAGGAGTTCCTGAAGTACTAACAAAACAATGTTTCCAGTATTTTGAAACTTGCCTGTGATACAACCGTAGTTCCAGGCACAGGAGAGCTGGGAATGACCAGGGGCTGGGCTGGTACCTGTGCTGCTGTGTGAGGGGGGAGCGGCAGCCGAGGCTGGCCTTGGGGCTGGGCTGAGCCCAGGCTCTGCCCACCAGCGATCACTGCAGGCTGCTGAGAAGCTGAACTTCCAGTTGCTACTGTTGTCTTGAACAAATTTTGAGCACTCGTCGTAGCTACTGATACCTATTAATATTTTATATTGAAAAAACAAGTAATTATCTTCTTTTAATTCTTTTACTCAACCACATAATTCTTGAAAAGCTCGTTTCGGTGGCACACAGCACACACCACAGCCCTCAACAGGGACAAACACAGAGCAGCACGTCCACTGCTGCAGCAGTATTTATCACTCCAGCTGATTTGAGCTTTTTCTTTAAAGAAAATGAACTACGCTCAAATTTGTTATCATCTAGGAAACAATAGAAAATAAGACCTAGGCTGTCACTCATCACCTGCATAACACAGTCTGACTACACATTCCTTATTAATTTCTAGGATTACAATTGCAATAAAAGAACATTAAAATTCGCTTTCAAAAAACATGTAAATCATAAACTCATAGAATGGGTTGGGTTGCAAAGGAACTTAAAGTTCATCCAGTTCCACTCCAGACCACGGGCGGGGACACCTTCCACTACCCCAAGTTGCTCCAAGCCCTGTCCAACCTCTGTCCAGCCTGGCCTTGGACTCTTCCAGGGATCCAGGGGCAGGCACAGCTTCTCTGGGCACCCTGTGCCAGGGCCTCCCCACCCTCCCAGGGAACAACTCCTTCCATACATATGCCCTAAATCTCCCTTCTGAGTTGGAACCCTTTTCTCCTTGTCCTACCAGCACGGTCCCTGCCCCGAGGCCGAGCCCAGGCACTGTCCCCATCACTGACCGTGGTGTGGGCCAGCACAGCCCCTCCTGGCAGCGTGGCCGTGGCGCTGACGGGCGCCGCCGTGCTCGGCACCACCTTGGCTTGCACGGGGAGCCCCAGGCGGACGCTGGAGGTGGCCACCGACGTTGGCTGCTAACAAAGGAAAAACGAGCGTTTGAATTTTTTTTCTCTTTAGTAACTTGATCTCCAAGGCTTTTTAATAATAGTGATTACAAGAATAATCATTATCAAAACTGAAAAAAAAAAAATCTAGTAATGTGTTCTAAAATATAAATATATTCACAAATACCGGAAAAACTAGCTTTCTCATGTTCAATGACAAGTTTGCAATGTTTCTCCTAAAAGCCATTACTCATACAGCTATATGGAAAAGATCAGAAAAAAACAAATGTGACCTGCAAAAAAATTGATGTCATATTGATGCATTAATTCGGTTGTAATATTTACATGTCAGTATTCATCAATATTTGAGTTTATCATTGCCAGTAACACATATTGGTCCTCTTGGTATTTACCGGCCTGTTCTAGTGCTTTTTCTTTATGAAAATTAATACAGACAGAAAATGTAGAAAGCAGAAATATATTCTTAAAATAATTTCAGATTGAATTATATAGAAACTAACTCACACAGAAATGAAGTCTAAGCATTGGGAGAACCTTTGTCATAGAACACAGGTTTTGTACCCAGCGAGCAACTGCAATGTGAAGTGCAGACAAAGGAAAACAACTGACCTACGGCCTTTCAGTCAGTAGCATATTCTACAGGTCAGGAAATTTATCTTGTTCAGCAAACATATTACTTATTTTGTGATTTACTTTCATTGAAAGACTGAAATCTCTTGCCATCTTACAAAAGGACAAGATTTAGGAATTAAAAAATGTCTCCAGAGAAGTTATTTAATTCCGCAGGAATTAAATACCATTATAAATTAAGTACATCACACAATATGGCAATTATGACAAAATAAGAACCACTCATTACTAAAAATGGAGGCCACAGTGGTGTCTTATAACTTGCATTTATTAAGATTTGCATTCACACACTTGGAAAAGACAAATTTTCTAAGTGGATAGAGTAATAAATCATGGCTGATGTTGCTTCTCACAAGATAAAACTAGTTTTCCTTGATTTACATTTTAATGTATATGTCTCTCATATTTTTATAAAGAACTGCTTATTTCAGATTTGTACATTGTCTATTAAACCTACATAAAATACTTCTTTAAGGAACATCCAGTGTACTCTAAGATATCTCCAAAAGGAACAGAAGCCCAGGCAGGCATTCAAAGCCCCAAGCATTCCTTGCAAATCAGTCCAGCAACATCATCTACTGGATATCAATCTTCTGTACTCCGGGAAAAAAAAGGAGGAAAGAAAACAAATCAAATAAATCTACCTGACATCTGAACAAACCTTTTTGTTTGTTTGTTTGTATAGCTTTCAAGATTTTTAAAATCTTGACTAGGGATGTCTTCCATCCTGAGACAGCCTAGAGACAATAAACAGCATCTTCATGAAGAGGTAGAACTGCCTGCTTTTTTGGAAGAAGGACCACATAAGCTTTTTCTGTTTTAAATACCCTACACCTATTTACCCATTTTAAAATGACCAAATATTTTAAAATACTGGTTGAATGAAATTATATCTACCTGATGACTGTTTGCATTTAAAATACAAATACTGTGTATCTTGTTCACTTGCTTATAATCAGTTTCCAGCCTAAAAACACAGCATGACTGTGCTATCTGCCCCCTTATCAGTCCAGGCTTCCAGAAGTGAGGATTTAGGAAACAAGTGGATAACCATGGGCACTTCTGGCAGCTACTTGGTTCCAGGCAAGACCTGCAGCCAGAAATCCACAAATACATAGGGAGACTACGAGCTAGAGAATTTTTCTCAGCTAATAAATGTCCATGATTCATCACAGGAACATACTTGAAAATAAAACTGCATGTAATTAAAATATAAATTTTCACTACTCTAATACCCAACTTAAAATGTATTCCAATGTGCCAGACCTCAGCAGCAAACTCTGAAACTTGAAGGCTAAATTCACCCTTGGTTTTAAAAATCAATAGTGACAAAAGCCTTTGATAGGAAATGGCAGTAAAATCTATTAATGTGCTGGATATGAAGAAATTGCTCACCACCAGAGAACTGCAAACAAAGTAATGCAATACTTTACTAATGTGGTTCCAAAATTCACAAGGGTTAAAAAGGTAAGGATGAAATGAGGGGATGAGAAACATAACAAGGAACTAGCCTGAAGAAATTCTTAAATATCATGGAAATGAACTTCAAGTGACAGCTACAAGTTGCCAGAAGACACTCTAAGGATTCCCAACACGAATGCTTCGAGAACTGATAAAAATTCTTTAGAAGCAAAAAGCTGTGTTTTCTATGAAAGGAAACTTGTAAACAGATCTCATGAGAAATACGGCAAAAAGAAAACAAAAATTATCAACATTATTTAAAAAAAAAAATCGTAACCCAATGTATCAAGTCCTACTGGAAGAATCTGAAAGGATTTATGACGTTCCTTAAGGAAAAACTGATGAGGTTTGGTACGGTGCTATTAAATTCTGAAATTACCAGGAGAGTTAGAAAGAAACACATTTCCAAATGTAACTATTACTTCTTATTAGATAAACCAAATGTTTTTACATTCCCCAAATACACGGAGGTAACGTTGAAGAGACTTTTGCCCTGTGCTCAGACATTAACAGGCAGGAAAGCAGACCACGAATGAACACAGTCAGTAACCTGCTACTGATGTCCACGGGGACACTGGAGGATGCATCTGCACACAGACCTGAGCTGGCTCTGTCCACACAGCTCAGAAACAGGGAGCACAGCACAGTGCTGCTGAGGAAAGGAGGATTTCAGAAGGGAAAGCCTTGGGGGGGTGACCCAAGGTTCGTTCTGCCTGCCCAAGTCCCGCAGGTAACACAAGTGACTCCAATTTCATGGTGCAACAAGTCACTTCCACTTAGGCAGTCAGAGCATACTAGAATTGTTCACAGTGCAGAAATACTCTGTGTCCAGTAAATTCACTCCCTAAACACCATCTCTCCTTTCCTCCTCCCCAGAGCTCTGGGCACATGAATAGATGCAAAGCTTGGGAGAGAATCCATAGTACCTGCTGTGCACAAGCAGTCTGCCTCTGGAATTCAAGGAACACACAAGGCTGCATTTGGAAAAGCAAGTCACTTGACTACATAGAAAACAGTCAGAATAGCCAAAGATTATTTGTCACTGCCAAGGCAGGACTGTACCAATTTTAGAGGCTGCATTCCATACTCACAGCTTTATCAAACAAAGACAACTGAAACTGCCAAAGGTCAGTATGTAAATCCTTGGGAGCAGGTTTAGGATACACTTCTATTTTGTACTATAGAACCACCTACTGACCAGCACTCCAGGTACCAGCAGCACAGGCTCTGCACTACAGAGCAGGAGAGCTCACTTTTGACAAGTAAGTTCCATACTTACATCTTTCATGATCATTCCTGCCAATAAACTTGGCCACTATCAACCACAAAAGGAAGAAAATACCCCAACAGCATTTGAACAAACACTACCACAAAAGCAGGGCCAAGTTTTTCACAATACAGATTATGACACCTCTTTACATCTTCCAATACGTGGCTTCACTAAGTGTTACACAAAACTCAATTTTAATTAGCTCTTTAGGTTTAAATTCGCAAAATCTGAAATAAAATTCAATTTTATTTCTAATCATTAATCTAGAAGACTTCTTATAAACACAACAGACCATGCTAAGATGCCATCTGAGATGCCTCAAACAATCAGCAGCAATGTTTATCAAAGAGAAAACTGAAGTGGGATCACAGACACTGGCAGAAGCATAAGCTGAAGGTCAAATCTGGGAGCTCACTTGTACTGGGCTGGCAAGGCCAG
>VWZT01009621.1:0-19788 GCA_013397055.1 Pachycephala philippinensis
TTGACTTTAATTCTTATGAGAAAGTGAAGTCAATGGCCACTAAATCATCTCTGCACACACACTCACAAATAATGGAGTTGATCCTGGTACATCCTTTCCAAAATTTGGGGGTTTAGGTTATTATTGATGACACACAAGAGTGGAAACACAGCTGTAGGTCCTCCTCTTGTCTCCTCTGCCCCAGCCTCAGTAATACAATACAGCTGAAAATCTTCACCAGAAACAGCTGAACATTCATGTCCCACCCCCATTTTTCCCCCTCTAGATCCAGCCATCATCTTCTACCCCTCTGCCTATACAATCCAATTTCATCTAGCTCTTCCTCCTACATCACCTTTTGGTCCCTCAGTCATATTCAAAACATCTCAGAGTCCACAGAATCACAGCTTGAAGTAGGATGAGGTTGATTAGCTGAGCTCTTCACACCAAATACAGGATACAGCCAGTCCTAGCCCTCAGCTTTGTTTACAGCTCCTTCCAGCTCACCCCAAAGGAAAAGGGCCTTTACAGCTTACACAAGGGTAGAAAAATGCATTAGATTGAGTCAGCAGTAACTGCAATTGAAAAGAAAACGGGTAAAGTTCATCCACACCAAGTGGACGAGGGACTGTCAGAACATCTCACTAGAGGGAGCCCCCACCCAGGACATAAACATACTCAGCTGGTACAATGGACATGGATGGCACAAACCTACAGCACTGGAAAAGCAGCTCTGAAACTCAATCACTGCTCAAATAGCCAGAGTTTTAAAGTCTAGTATACTTTAAAGTATATTAATTTTTAAAACAAATCTCAAGCATCCAATTACAGAAATCCCTACAGCAATACCAAAGAGCTTACCGCTAGAGGGAGGAGGAAAACCTACAGCTGGAAGAGTTTATCATAACAAAACACTACATTTGCATTTTAAAACGCCTAGTAATGAAAGAGTAGAGCACACACAAAGTAGTAAAAATAGGTACCAAAGCCCCATAGTATAAAGCAATACCTATGGCAAACTAAAAGTCTCTTGGCACTCTGTGAGCAAACGCCAGTAAGAGAAGAAATCAAAGAGAGAACGAGTGAGAAGGATTGACGGCAGCAAGGTTCACAGGCTCACATTGTTAGAAGGGAAGTTTGTTAGACAAGTCACATGACGCATTTTGTTGCCAGACACAAGGGCAACATAGTTCCCGATGTCGGAGTACACCGGGCCAACACAGTTTGCAGTATAAAATGCAGCACCATCTGCAGTAATCACGCATGGGAAGAGCCACAGCAGCTCACCAACCTTATGGGCAAGAGCTACAGCGGCTCACCATCCCTCTTAGAGGCACGGTCACCCATAAAGCAGTCCAATCCCAGACTTGCNCCACACATGGGGCACCAGATGTCAGAGTCCAAAAATCCAGCACGGAGCAGGGTGGCAGGCATCAGCAGGCAGTGGCAGGCACCAGCCAGCAGCAGCCCGCTCAGCTCTGCCTCAGCTCAGTATCTGCCTGTGCTCCTGCAGCACAGCCTTTTATACCCATCTCTTGGGCCACTCAGGTGTTTCTTGTTACAGCAATCAGCACACCTGCATCCAATGCTGCCCTTCCCAGGGACACAGGTGTAAGCAATCAAGGCCAAGGCTGCCTCCAGCCCACTCTTGTAACCCCACACATTTCTCCTCAAATTCATAAAAACAAGCAGCAGACTAGATTGCAAGGAAAAAAAAAAAGCTGAAAATGAGAGAGTTTCATCATTTCTAGTCAGCTTTAGAATTCACAGCTGAAGGAAGTAAATTAATTCCAAGTTCAACAGAAATAATGTCTGCCCACTACCTCATCCCTGCTACAATAGCTACTAGCAGAGACATGTATCCCCACAAGGAAGGCTTCTCAAAGAGGATCTGGAAAGAGAACCTAAGCAAGGGACAAGAATCACATTATCCCCAGACAAGAGGCAGCCCTTCCACTCCTGAAAGAACCCTCAGCAAATACTTGATGGGGACACTAAACCACTTTTCTTGGGTTGCTGAAAAAACAAAAGAGATGAGCGAGCTTTAGGAGTGCGTCTGACCCTGGGGGAATGTGCAGCAACAATTCTGCTAGGCACTGTGCTTTTTCCCTTCAGTGCCTATTTTTTTTAACTTAAGGCTTTGCTTTCATAGGTTTCCTATACAGACTAAAAATTATGAACTATTGGCAATTACTAACCTCACATCTAACACAACCTTCCATTCCATTTGTTTCTGCATAGGCTTATGGAGCACTAGAAAAGACAGATTGTAAGACCTGTAATATTATGTGTCTGCTTCTACTCCTACTAAGCGTGGATGATTGTACAGGAAAGGCAATTGCTTATCTAAATCAAGATAAGCATTATTTCCATATGTTCCATCACCAGGGGAAAAGCATTCACAGATGCACTGTAGTACTTCAGATCTGTAGTACAGATTTGCTCTATCACTTCTTGGACTTAAACGAGATCAGAACCTGAGCACAAGGAAGAAACATCTGCTGCAGACAAATCACTTTCTACCCAGCCAAAAATGCAGCACAACATGCAAGTCAAAAGCACTTGATGATGAACACCAACACCTTCTCCCTGGCTGCACACTCTGCCAATATGGTCTGTTTCAGCTAATTACCAAGTGGCATAATTGGATCAGCTGAGGACTACAGCCAAGTACTGAACTCCGGAGGCAAACAGACACCACGAATCACAGAATGGATGTGGTTGGGTGCCACCTCTAGTGATTGTCAAGTCACCCAGAGCAAGTCATCCAGGACCCTCTCCCAGCTGAATTTAAAGTATCTCCAAAGACAGAGATTCCACAACCTCTCCAAGCAACCTGTTTCAGTGTTCAGCCAGGCTCACAGTATGTGTGTGGTTTTGGTTTTTAATGCTCAGAAAGAATTTCCTCTTTCAACTTGTGCCTACTACCTCTTGTCCTGTCACTGTGTACCACAGAGATGAGTCTGGAGAGATCTCTTTTACACCCTCCGCTCTATGTTTATAAACACTGACCAGATCCCATCTGGGCTATCTCTTCTTAAGGCTAAACTTCAGCTCTCTCAGTCTCTCCAGGCACAGGAGATGCTCCAGTCCCCAACCATGTTTTAATCATCTTTGTAGCTCATCTGGTGCATTAACGACACTTCTCAGTTCTGCACCACTGACCAACCTGCCGAGGTCACACTTAGCCCCATCTTCCAGGTCAGGAGGTCATTGTATCTCCTATTCAAGGTCCTACAGGAGGCATGAAATATCCCCCATCTGAGGATGCAAAAAGCCCTGAGCTCACTCACTCAAGCCACGTTTAACATAGTGATATATGGCTACCAGCAGCCCTCAAACAAGGTAGTAAGTATGAGCCTTGACATTTTAGCCACATGGTTAAATGGGAGCCACTGAAGACATTTACACATTCCAGAGAGAAAGAGTGGTGTACCATGAGAATTGATCAAAACAGCCAGTCAGTCTGAACAACCCACACAACGCTCATGCAAAATGCAATTTTCTTGTGTTACAAGGTCTTGCATAGTCCTTAAACAACCTTTTTCTCAGTCTATCCCACACGGCTCTCTATATCCCCAAAATAACAAAGCTGAGAGGCAAAAAAACCCTTTAAGTCTGGGAGAGAAAGAGGTAAAAGGAAAGAAGGAGCCTGCCTTTTTTATGAAGTTTTTGTAAACCAAGAGAAGACTTGGTATGGAATGCAAAAGTACCGAAGAACAAAGTTTGAGAAAGGAGTAATAACAAACGAGGAGAACAAGAACAGGAATACATTCCCAACTCTAATTTGTGATGCACCCTTATCTGCAGGGACATGCAATTGTCAATTCATAAATCAAAGTCTTCTCACTTCAGCAGCATGCACATTGACAGCAAAGACACGACATAAGTAGGCTGAGGCCCTTGGGTATTTGTGTGTTTACTTGGAGAGTCAGCATCCAGCTGCTGTGGTTGCTATGCTTGCTGGAGATTTCATGATTTAGGGTCCACAGAAAAGGCTGCTGGTTCAGCTGTGACTCAGAAGGAGCTGTGCTTTGTCTGTATGAAGAAACCCATTCAATCACTGTCTTGTTTGGTTGGTTTTATAATGTGGACCTTCAGAGGGATTCCAGGCGTTGTAATGATACAGTGGAATAAAAATGTTTAGCAAAACACGGTATTTTGCTAAGTTCTTGCCCAAGCCTGATTATCAGTACCTCACTCCAGGTGATACCAAGAATTTCAATACAGATTCTTCTCAGTGAATGGCAGCTTGAGTTGTACTGAAGCACATTAAATGGTCAGCCAAGGTCACATAGAGGCAAGAACTACACAGCATTGCCTCAAACTGAATTCCTGCTTTATAACCTCCCTTTACTACAGAGAGTTCGTAATTAACAATGAAAGTTCAAAAATGGAGAGACAAACATATGACACTCCTTTAGATCACTGTTCATCGCCCCATGAGTATGTTGATACTTGTCTACAAAACCAGAGGACTACAGGTGATTCCACTTCACTAGATTCCCTCCAAGACAAAGCACATTCCTTCACTGCAAGAGCTGTGTCTGGGAATATCACAGCATTCATACAACTATTCCTGGTGTGTTCAAATTGATCCAGTACCACCTGGGGTAACTATGAGCCTTCATCCAAAACATACCACTAGCAGTGCAGCATTCCTCCACTCACCTTTATAAACTGGCTGGAAAAAAATTACTTTTCAGGACCAACCAGGTATTTAGTCTTCAGCAGCACCTGTTTTACTTACCAAAATGTGAGAACCCATTTTAAATGGCTGAGCACATATAGAATCAAGGACAATTAAAATACGTTTATAGTGGGGAACCACAAATTCATTACTTTCATTAATCAATGAAAGCTTATTAAGCAGTCAGACAATTTTTATTCTGTTGTTTTCTGCTTTTTTAATTCCCTACACCGTTGCTGAGCAATGACTTCTCTAACTGAGTATTACAGGCTTTTGTAGTACTTGAAGTACAGCTTGGAAATAAATTGTTACTACCAGAAAACTACAAAACTTGTGCAGAACCATCAGCAAATATCTCATGGCAATGTCATTCAAAAACCTCTTTGCATGACATACAGTGACGACAGCTTACCAGGTGGAAGAAGGAAATTTACTTATCTAGTACCAGGGGACAGGTAGGTAAGTGTTGTGGTTTAGGATTTTTTCCTTCTGTTTCTTTCTCTCAGGGAATTTTCTCCCATATGCTGCTACAAGACAATAACACCACCATACTTTAGAGAGACAAAAGAAGTTGCCACAGCTCAGGGGAGGGTGCAGCTGGCTACTCTCTCTCTTTACCTGGGGGGTTTCTCTGGGAAGGGCAGAGATACCACGAGATTTGGGCTGGGGGAAGGGGTTGGGTGCAGCTCCTCGCTCTCTCTTGCTCTCTCGGCATTCCGAGGGCCAACAGGCTGTGGTTGCTCTGGGAAGAATTCGCCACCACTGCTGGGTTCTGCCTTCTGCTGCCCTCTCCTACCGTGAGTGAAGCTCTGCTCATAGAGTGGCCACTGCACTGGGACCTGATTAACACTCGACCTCACCAAACAAAGGACCCTCAGCACCCACTCGGGTGCCTCAGGGGAAACCCTGGGATCGTGGAGCCCCTTCCCCCTCGGAGGGAGCCTCTCCTGGGNCCAACAGGCTGTGGTTGCTCTGGGAAGAATTCGCCACCACTGCTGGGTTCTGCCTTCTGCTGCCCTCTCCTACCGTGAGTGAAGCTCTGCTCATAGAGTGGCCACTGCACTGGGACCTGATTAACACTCGACCTCACCAAACAAAGGACCCTCAGCACCCACTCGGGTGCCTCAGGGGAAACCCTGGGATCGTGGAGCCCCTTCCCCCTCGGAGGGAGCCTCTCCTGGGGAAAGCGCCTGCGGCCGAGAGAGGCTGGCGCTGGGTTTTCTGTTTGGTGCTGCTGCTGCTGGTGTTGTTTGTTTGCCTTGTTATATATACACATACTCGTAAAGAACTGTTATTCCTTTTCCCATATCTTTGCCTGAAAGCCCCTTAATTTCAAGGTTATAATAATTCAGAGGGAAGGGGGTCATATTCTCCATTCCAAGGGAGGTTCCTTGCAAACCAAGACAGTAAGCTCTTACACAGGTGCAAAAGATGACATTTTCTACATGAAGACATTAGGCTTGGGGTAGCTCTTACCTTGCAGCATTTCCCTTTCCCTACTCCCTGAGATATCACATGTAATTTGCTACCCTAAAGAATACTGGAGCTTCAACCCAAACAGCAAGGGACAGAAGAAACTTTGAATATTTGAAGACAATTCTACCACTACTCATTAGTGTTGCAAGTCATGCTTGCTTCATTCAAGGACTTAAAAAATGGAAATTAATACAAACTCTCAAGCAGTTAGCAGAAAGATCTAGCTCTATCTTCTTTTACATATCTACCTAGAAATGAAAGACACACCAAATCTCAAAGCCTTTACGTCAATATAAGAATGTCTGTGTGCATCACCTATTCTCCTGGATTTAGTTATTTGCACTACACTTACAACCCTTCCCCTGTAAGAACACCGGTGGGAATGCAGAAAGAGGGGAAAAAACAGAATGGAATTCTACTTTTTCTTTAAATATGACTGACCCATACTCTCAGTGACAGCTACATGAAGTCTGGGGTTTGCTTTCAGTGGATGTAGATTAATTAGGAAATCCCACCAAAGGACAGCACTGCAACACACAATACATCCATAGGTGAGCAGCAGAGTACCTTAATCACACAGAAAAGGTTACATTGAGCACGTGGGAATAAATCCAGCGCAGGCTGAACTTCAACTACAAGTCATACCTTTGCAGCAAATGGAAAACACAGAACTTAGAACACCTTTACAGTCTAACCAGCCATACCAAGGAAACCATCACAAAAGCCCATCGTTGCATAAACAAGCCTTTGTGAAAAAGCAAAGGGCAGGATAAGGCAGGGAAATGCTGTAAAGAAAGACAGAGGTGGAACCAGTTTCTTTATACCTACATTTTCTTCATACCTCCTCTGCATTAGAGATGGACTGAGTCTTTTGGACAGGAGCCTTCGGGTAAACTCTAGAGCAGTCTTTTCTAACGCAGAATTTGCACAACGCCCAGGGATGCTGTTAGTGCAAAGGTGCTTGCAGAGAACTACTTCCACTCTCAGAAATAAACGTATTGGCTACATCAGCTCAAGGCTGAGAGGCTTCGTTTTCCAACATGTGCATTCTATAGCACCCCATCCCCAAAAAACATCTGGAATCTCTGGTGAAGGCCCTTGTAACACATTTCCGCAAACATGCCAAGTCAGCATGCAATAGCCTGCAGGTCTCAGGACAATCTCTGTCCACAAACATTATGCTTCTCACTCACACTGCACACTGAAATAGAAAATATTTCTCAGTATCATTTCAATGGTTTTCAAATCTGCACAAAATCCAAATTCATCACCTTTCATCTGGATGGTTAAGCCTTCTCTCCAGCACAGAAGAGCATTTTCTGGGCATCATAAAAATAAGCAGTGCTTCCTACAGGGCTGAGAAATTTTCTCTCAACTGGATATTCCAAATACACATCAGCTAGATGCCCTCACATGGAGAAAGCCATGTATCACTTCACAGAGTAACTACTACCATTTAATGGTTGGACTTACTGAACTTAGAGGCCTTTTGCAACCTTAACAATCCTACAATTCTACACTACAACTTACTTAGACCCTCGCTGGCTTGTTAAGTGACATTTCTACATGCTGAGCAGTTTAGGTCTACTGAATCAAAAAAGGGAAGCCAGGCTTATGTTGTTTCCAGTGACTGGGTTTTTAACACGTGTAATCAAGAGTTTAACTGTGCATGAAGCAAATACAGCTACACATGAAAGTTAGTAAACATGAACCAAACAGAGAGCTTGGTGAGCTTAAACTGCACCAGTGATCCCCCAACACCATCAAGGGGTTTAAGCAGTATCATCACTTAGTTTGAGTGTGAGGTTAGTTTTCAAACTTGTTGCAAGCCTCCCACACCCAGAGAGAGGCAGTTGGGTGGCCTACCAACTAATTACTAATTAACTCTTACTATAAAGAGTCCCAGGCAGCAAATCCTAGTTGAGGCAATAGTTCAGCACCTTCATAAATACCTGTCATATCTAAGCTACATCAAATTAAACCAAGCCATACCAGTCTCTACCTGTCTACTCAAAAGAGGGTTCCATCTTCTCCGGGACATCAGCTTTTTCCACCTGAGTTTGAAAATATCTAAAAGTCACATAGCCAGGCAACGGTTCTACATTAGTGAGCCATGACAAGAGTACAATTTAACAGCTTGGTTTTGGCCTCAACCTAATCGTAGGCACACAGCTTCTAATCAGGCTGGCACATTGGCTCACATCTGTCTGCAAAAGACTGTGAGGACATATGCCACAATCCATCATAAATTGTAGATTAGGGCATTAGCCAAGCTACCATACTGAGCAAAGCCAGATGACTTACTGAAACTATCTTTGTAGAGCAATACATTAACTTGGGGGTTTGATCTTGCAGTCCCCCACACCCAAAAGAAGCTCACCCTTTACATATAAAGAGGAGAATGGAAAAAAATAATAATCAAAGAAAAGACAGAAGCCAAAATATATAACCTCTTACTTTTCCCCTGCATATATTAAACTATCTCACTCAAGTTAGCCACCAAAATATTCCAAGCTGGAACCTACAATTTTTCTCAGCAGTTTCTGAGGAACAGCACATCCCAACTTAAAGCATCACTGCTGCTAAAGCCGTCCTCCCTCACACCCTGAACGAGCCAGCTGACAGCACACTGCATCATCTTGACTTCCTAACTCTACTTAGTTCTTCCTTAGGGACCTCTGTACAAAACTTCAGTGCAGTGACATTCAGCAGCTACAAAAAAAAAGGATTGTTTCTCATATTGCACAGGAGAGAAGCTTGCAAGTTATTCATCTGGTCAAGATTCATGTCACCAGTAATTGAGCATTAGAACTCTTCTTCCTGGCAAAGATGTGCCTAACTTCTCTTTGCACCTCCACCTACTGTCCCTCTCTAAAAACCATCAAGTGCTTGCAGAGCCTCAACAAGGACACCAATTTATCAATTTATTGTTGAGAGCAGCATCCTTTCCTATGGTAAACTCTTGCCCCTCAAGGAGCTATCTGATACTGTAGATAAGAGAGTTTTCTCAGCTGCATGCAGAAGAGCCACAAAATAATAACTCTATCCGGGACCTGTATAAGCTTAATGCTGTGTGGAAGTTACCTTGTTAAAAAAGTCACAGAGCAGCAGCTTAAAGAGAAGTCATCATCTTAATTACATCAAAGACAAGTGATTTACTTTCTTAGAGAGAGGATTAGCTACACTGGATTTTGTGTTCTTAATCTACATAAACAGATCTGAACTTTTTAATAATCATCATCTCATACTTGCTGAAAGCAAGAAACTTTTTTGTTTTTCCCAAAAACACTTTAATGCAAACTGTAAGACAAGTGTCATCTTTTTGGTAGCTAATCCATCCTATAAAGGTTATTCATATGCAGCTCACCAGGGAATTACAAGGTCAACTGAATACATCTTCAGTCTTTTCGTTTACTGTAGTTTCCCTCCATCCCTTACACTAAACACACTAATTTATCTACCTCTATCAGGGACATCACTAACTAGAGATGATTCACCTCCAGAAACAAACCAACACACACACACACACACAGAGATTATTGCTCAGTTTATGCTCAAGTAAACTTGCACATGCATAGTTATTCCCATCTCTGTACTGTGCAAGTCTGTCTTTGGAAATCAATAGCCAAGGTGTGTATTGGGAAAGCCAGAAAGGTGTGTGGGGTCACCAAACCACATGGTCAGATTTGCACGACTCTGCAGCTTTGCATCTGTTCAGGACACATCCTGAAAGGGCAGCCAAGAGGCCGAGCAAAGCAGAGCACACGGGGCTCTGGTTACACCCTCCTGCCCTGGCAGCTTTGGGTATCTGTTGCAGCCAAACAAACACCAACTCAGCCTTAAAATTACTCCACACCATGCCATGGGCACACAGACACCTGGACCCCTTCAGCACAGACTAAGAAGCTGCAAACATGGTTTGCTCTTCTTACCCCTCTAATTCCTTTGCTGCTTCCCTAATATGTATATAACACAGACAGAGAACAGAAGTGAGCAAACAGATTTTCAGCCACTTCCACAAAAAGCACGTAATTTCACAAGTATTCAAAATACTTAATTACCATGATCCTCACACAATTCACAGAAACCACAGTTGTTAGTTTTTTCATGGTGCTCCCCCAACAATTATACACAGCAATTAATAAGCAGTGCTCTCCATGAGCATCTAAGAGACATGGTTTTCTAACCTTAACCACACCAGCCTTGAAGAGACCTTGTGGTAAGATGTTTAGCATGAGTAACAGTGGTATGCCAATACATGAAAAGTAAGGACAAAAGCAAATACAGCACGAGTTTAAGCAAAGCTTGGAATTCACATTCAGGGCCACAGGTAACAGAGGAGACCCTAAACAGTGGCACACAAGTTATTGCTGTTTTCTATGTGCACCCAGCAGAAAAAATGCTGCATTCTGAACTTCATCAAACTAGGAGTTTCAGTAGCAAAAGCACCTTTTATTTTTGAGAGGTAGCAAAAATTACACTAAGCTGTCTCAATTTACTTTCATCCTTGTCTGTCAGCTAAAAATCTGTTATAAAGACAGTTGTTACAGTCACTGTAAGAAAAAAAAAATCATAATGAAAGCTGATGGACTTGGATTTTTGGTGGGGGGATGGTCTTGAAACACACAGGTTTCACACAGCTGTTACAGACACAACTTGTGATTGTCAAACTTGTCTAACAATCTCAATGTGCTAGTTGAACAGAATTTCTTTTTCTGTATAAGTCGCTGATAATATTGAGTGGTTTAGAGAGATGCCATTTCTTACTTGTAGACATCTGGCTGAATTTCATTGCAGCTTAGTAGTGGTGTCACTTCCCAAAGTCTGTTTAATACTCATCACCTTGGTTCCTATTTCCTGCACCACAGATATTCAGATCAATCAGAGCTGCACAGAGGTACTGGGTTCTTTGGAGACTTACTTGTGTTAGTTATCCATCTCAAGAAATGTTGGTCAGAGCTCAGTGTCACTACACATTTTCTTTCCATCATGAAGCATTTGGAGTGGCTCATCTACATGCTTTGTCTCTGTAATCTTGTGTCAACCCACTGTGAATATTTAGAAAGCTACACATTCATAGTACAACGATGCTTTTATTAAATCCAAACCTTATTATTATACATAAAACCTTCAGTGTTAAAATAGATTAATTTGAATAGTTTGAACCATATCATTTTCTTTAAAAATGGCAGATTAAAAAGGTTCAGAGACTGCCAAAACATCTAAACATATTTCAAGACATGTTTAAAAGGACTGCAGACCTTTTGTGTCATTTAACCTCAGACAAAAATAAACTCACTTACTGTGTCCTTCCATTTTAACTTCATCCTATCAAAAGCAGTTCTTACCACTAGCAAAGATCTTTAAACCACCACCCGAATTTGCTGTTTTCTTGGCTTCACTGTCACACAAATGAATTCCAGAGGCTTTGAGAGTCAGCAGGACTATCAGATGCCTGGAGTTAAACAATATCACTTATTCCATTTCCTGAATTACCCAATTAATACAACAAAATGTTTTTCTACCAGTGACACACAAAACTCAGCGACAACAGAACTCCCAAGATCCTAATTTTTAAAAAAAGCTTTCCAGAACAAGTTTTCTGAAGTCATCTCTCAGATTCACCACTGCAGAGTAAAGACATCTTTGGGAATTAGCGTGTACCCAACAAAAAGCTAATATATGTATTTAACTTCAAAATACACTCTAGTTGTTAGTCTATGTGGTGGCATTTTATTCACTGAGCAACATTAGCTCCTGTTGCTGCACAAGATGAGTGCCTAACTGACTCAGTTTGAGACAACACTAACAAAGTGGTATGTAATAAATAGCATTGAAACTAACAGATACAAATTCCAGAGCTTCATAAAACAAGTCCATTATTCACATGTTGTCAGGAAGACACTCTACTTCAAAGCACATGAGAAAACGGATGAGTTGTGTGTGCTTTTGGTGTATCTGAAGGGTAACAAGTGGGGAGAATGATGAGTTACAGTCTATTCACACTATCCAGCCCTCTAGGACAAGCTCATTCTTTGTTTCCAAAGTGGGCAACACATTTCCTTAATAAATTCAGTTAAACCAAAGAAAGCTTATATTTACAGGACTACTTCAAGAACAAGTTTTGTCTTCCTACCATCCACTCTTGACATGAAAGAGGGCCACTTGTCACTAACTGTCCCTTTTCCTTCCACTGCTGCAACACTTGATCTCTGAGATCCACTAGTGCAGCCTGGCAAGCAGCACACCAAAAATCAGGGGAGTTGACAGCATAGCCCTTCTGGAAATGCACGCAGCCACATCAGATTGCTTCCCTTGGTTCAGAGAAGTGGGCACTAGGCTTAGTCTTTGCATTCCACATTGTGCCACTCTCCTCCCAAAATCAAGACTTAACACAAACATTGACCAAATTCCATGCCAAAACACACCCCAACCCAATTTCTTATGGCTACTCATGTCCATATGAGGAGACCTACAAAAAATGCAGGTGTTTTTTTTTAGTCGCAGCAGAGCATTTTAACAAAGACACTGCCTCTGAACTTCTAAATGTTTTTAAATAGCTTTGCTGCTACAAAGAGACAAAGCCTTGTCAGCTGCCATTCAGAATTTGGTAACTTTACTCCTCAGGAGCCTTTACATAGATGCACATCCCTCTGTTATGTTACTCTATTACAAAGACTTCCATCCTTGCCAAAACACCAAACTTACTCCAAGCTTTACCGGTTTTCTTCAGAATTTAGTTCTGAACACAACTTCCTATCAAAAGGTGGAGGAGGGGTAGGGAAAAACATCCTTCTACAAACTAAGGTATATTCTTCCAATTTGCCAATAAAGACCACCCATGAAGTACCCTGGCAGTGAGACTGGTTCCTTCCCAATATGAACCTCTTAGATCATTTCAGTTTGAATAATTCTGCATTCAGACTTTTCAATAATCTTCAGTTAAACTTCTACATGACAAAAATGTGTGCCTAACTGAAACCTCCCAACATCGCCCAGTGAGTCACTCACATTTAAAGATGGACACTGTGAAGGTTTTACATCGTACACACAATTTCTCCTAACAGCCAGTACTAAAGTTTGTGCAGTACTGAATACCCTTAATCTCAAGCTGAGTATTGAGTATCTGTGGGGACAGCTGCCAGCTCAGATGCTCTGCCCTTCTCCTACAGCTTCTTACTCCAGCAGCTGATTGATTGCGCCTGCTTCACTTGATTTGTTCTTGGTTGCTTTCTTGATTTCTCCTCATCACTCTTCCTGAACAGTCACTCTATGCTTTACTAATCAATCTGTCATTTTTTTACTGTATATGGTATTGGGAGTAAATGGTAAAGAATTTCTTCCAAATTCCCCATCAGTTGTTTTGGCTTGACAAGTATACAGAAGATTTTATTTTCACCATCACCACCCTTCAGAGACCTCTTCCGTTTGTCAGTGCAAGCAGCCACCTTTCACTTGAAGAAAATATCAGAACTTGGGCATGGCATTGTCAGATCATCACCAATTCCATCACACCTGGGGCTTCATTTGTTCTCCCCAGAATCTCATTCAGGCTGTACCTGTTGCACTCTGTATGTCCCATCAAACACAGCAAAAGTTCTCATCAGCAAGAATATTTAAATTCTAGTTTTTCTGAATTTTTGCTCAAAAAGACAGCTTTTAGACACACTTTATACCTTCAGAACGGGGTCAACATTTAAGAGAAATAAAGTTTGAAACAGATGCAGTAACAGTCACATTAATACACATATTTCTTTTAATTGTACTAATCAGTGGGAACATGGAAGCATTTCAGCAGTCCAACCTTCCAGAAGTTCACTATTACACATGGGTTACTTACAACAAATACATCAAAGAAAAAGAATGACTACAGATATTTTCTCCTGAATGTACAGTATAACAAAACCAAGTAGCAGAGCAGTGTTTCAGCACAACTTTTGCCTTCCAGCATTTTTTTGCAGTGTACTGGGTACTAACAGAAAGAATGCGAGAGCAGCTACAAGGAAATAAATTCACCACTGCCATGATTCAATACCCACATATTAGACACTGACATTTTGCTTCTGTGAAGTGTAACAGCAATCACAACGTAAATCCACACCTTGTCACTTTCAGCAGCCCAAGCAATACAACATCTGTGAATTTCAGTGCTTTGTAGAGAATCTGAGAGTAGCTGGAATAAAAACATAGTTTGGGCTAGAAGGGATAAAGAGTCTCCCAGTTAAACCACATGACATACTGTATATTCCCACATACCACAGGCCTCCAAAAGCAACTTGCGAGAAGTCAGGTAATCTTTCTTATTTTTATGCAGCCTTTGTTTTCTAGATGAACAGGCTTTCTGATGTTGCAAGATATAAATGACCTACCCAAATGAGAGAAAGAGGTCTGTGGGTACTGATGTAATACAGCTACTCAGCAGGGCTGAAGAGCTCAGCAAACCCTTGACATATTTTCACTTCGAAAGTTATTCCAGATGCTTTTAGGAGTAGACAATAGCAATAGCTGCTTTTGACAACGACATCTGAAAATCTGTGAGCTCCTCCAGATTGTGCTAAAATAAGTGTTACAGCCTTCCCATTTTATTAAAAACAGCTGATTAGCTCCAGGCCTCATTTCACCTTTATCACCATAAAGACTATGTTCACCTCCAGCCACAAGATTAGCCTACACACCTCTTCACCCAGGCCAGTATTTACCTTTAATGATAACAAAAGGGTCAGAAAATTAGTCCTAAATCTGCAGAGGCAGGAAGCACTTTAGGTCTCCTAGTAAGACACTCAAAAAAAACACCACAGGCTTCAGCCAAGTAGGATAGCAAGACAGGAAAAGAAAAGAGGAGGAGGAAACCAGCTGAGAAGTCATCCCTATCCCTCCACAGCCTTGTGTGGATGAAAGGGAACTAGACATAGAACAAGGCAGTGTTACAGAATTACTTGCAGAGTAGAGAAGTCTGTAAGCAGATAGGATTCACATTTTGCTAAGTTATCATGGCAAGTATTTAGACAACTCTACTTGTGATCACAACCACAATAAGGCTGCACACACTAAGGAAGTGGGAGTTAATCCAGGCCAGACTGATGTTCCTCAGCCCAAGAAAGCAGGCAGGACCAAAAGGAAGGAGGCTTCAAACACCATCTTCTCCAGTTTCTGGATTTTTAGAAAACAACACAATTTGCACACTTCCCCTCTGCTTTTGGGTTACCTGCAACACAGTTTTGCCCAGATTTCCTGTATCAGTATGCTCAGTAAGTTTCAAAGTTCTTCAGGAATGGCTGACTGCTGGAGCATCTGGAAAGCAAGACTCATGCAGAGAAGGACTAACTTTACACACTTAAGGGTTAGTGACTCCATCTGGGGATACCAGCAGAGTTCTGGGACACCAGTGAGGCTTTAAGAAATTTTGTTGGGGTTTTCTCCCCCCATCTCAATTTCAGGCTATCACTGTTCATAACAACATGGGTTCTAAGTCTTGGCCTTCCTACAAGTAACTTCAGATTGAGAACACAGAGTGGTCTATATCTTAAGACTCCCCCACTTTACTTACCTTCACTTTCGCTCTTGCTTTTTAAGTCTTCCATCCACGTTGGAATAGTTTTCAATGCAACATAATCCCCTAAGTACTCTTTGCGTCTTTCTTCCAAGGTCATCTTCAGCAAACGCTCTGTTTAGGGGAGAGAGAAGCAAGAAAAGTTTTGCAAGCTTTCACACGTTGTTGCACGAGCCACAGAGTGACCAACGCAGTGCCCTTGATGAATGAAATGCCACCAGAGAGGACCAAGCACGAGTGATCCAGTGAGTTACAACAGGAGCTAAACAAGGTGCACCTGTGCAACTGCACACGCCTATCTCTGGATATCCCAGCTCTGCAATGTTAACACCTCTTCCCCACACTCTGGGCTGTCCAGGCTTCCTCCCCACATCACTGCTGTGCTGCTTCTTCCTGCCACTTTAACTCCTGTATCAGAGAACAGCAACTTTAGTAGGGAATTGTTGTTTTATAGGGAGTTTACAGGTGTGAAAGTCTGTTCTGTAGGTTCTGCATTTGTAAACCAGAACTGAAAAAACAAAAGTTCAAGTAAAGGCAGGGATCATGGTGGGAGATTAATAAAATGCTACTACTACATAACAACAGAGATCAGAGCTAAAGAAACGTGCTGCCAGTTGCTAGGTGTCTGGGGTGGTAAGAAAGGCAAGTTTAGCTTTAGAGATTTTCATTTGAATGTTAATAGGACACACCTGGTTACCACACTAAAATACATATAGATGGTTGTTTTTGTTTTCTCCTGACAACATCACCACCTCTTTTTTCAGACGTTTAGTGAAAAGTAAAGCCTCAAACATTGCAGAAGTATGACAGCTACTGCCAGCTTCACTCTTCTTCAGACCCTGCTATAAATGGACTTATACAGTAAAAAAAAAGCCATCCCAATGACCCAAAACTGCAAGCAACCCCAGCACTTCAGCTCATTTTTGCAGTCACATCCTCTTCTCCCTCCCTACCACATCAATACTTAGTATTAGCTCAGCACAAGATGAAGAGCTTTTTCCCTCCCAAAAGAAGAGGGGAAAAGAAAAAGAACAGCCGAGAACGTCACGACACCCATACTCTACTCAAATTTCTGGGTCTGTTTTTACCAGTAGTGCTGTGCTACTTTAACCACACTAACAGTTTTTCTTGACATGTTAATCAGTAATAAATGCTCTTCAATGACTGAAGAATTTTTAAGGGTGTAGGGTAAGGCTAGACCCATGTTATTTACATTTTACAGAAAGAACTAGGCAGTCACAGAAAGAACATTTTCATCTCAAGTTGAAGAAGCAGCACAAGAGTTGAACATGGAAACTGCTTGTCCGATCAAACCTTAAAAAAAAACAAGAAAGAAAATCATTGGGGTCCGATTTGGGGTTCTTTTGTCTGTGTTTTTTCAAAATAAAGTTCCCTAATTATGTAGGCTGCAGTCAGCACAGCCTAATAAGGCCAAGTTCTGAGCACAGCCTCCCTTAACAAAATAAGTTTATTTTGGTATGTTTTGACAGTATCACCAATTTCTTCAGCTGACAAAAACGCTTCTCTCTCGTTATTCAGGCTTGGCATCTCGCTGGGATATTTACAGCTGCCAAAGTGGAACTGACGTAACGAGGGTCACCACTATGCACAACAGATATGTCCCCACCTCCGTTACCTGAGCTCCAGGCACACAAAACTCCAAGTATCTGACATGCACACTGGAAGTCCTACAGGTAGGCAGACCTGAGAGAGCGTATCAGTTCTGAGGGACTCACAAGCAGAGCAAGTTTAGGTGCCTTTTGCTGAAGAGGCGACAGAGACAGCCCCGTGCCTTCAAAACACAAGTTCTTCTCTACAGGAAGGTTTTACTCAAGTTTGCTCTTGTGAGTCAGCAGCAAGAACTTAAACTGAGTCTTAATTATACACAAACCTCCCAGAGGATGCTCCCAACAGCCTTCACCGCAAGTACAGCTTTCTGCCTGTAGCAGAAATGGGAAGTTTGCAGGCAGCCCAGTCCTGTGTCTAAGGCTCTGAAATCACCTCCACTCCTGTTCCTGCTCCATTTCAGCTGTCCTCAAGGAAGATCTCCCCCGGGAGGATGTGGACCAACCCTTAATTACCAAGAAAGTAATTAAGAAAAGCAAGAGTATTGTCAGTGGGTTTGAACTCAATATTTAGCAATCAATGCTTTTTTTCTTTTTAAGAAGTGCTTCAGAATATAAAAGGCTGAGAGCAACTGCACTCAGAGCTTCGTGGGAAGAACAGAGCCAGTGAGCACAGCCAGCTTTGCAGGGGTTATGGGGTACTTGTGAAAGGTGAAGGCAGACCTGACTAAAGATTTGATTTCCAAAGTACTGACTGACGGGGCAAGAAGGAAAGAAGCTGGGCTTCTGTAGTTTTCCTCTCCAGCAAAGAAGGCACTTGATAAGAACAGTCCCACAGGACTAAAAACTGAAGGGCAATGCCAGCAATGAAGAGAGAAGCTTTTTCTGCCCTCCTCACTCAAAGTACTCAGGGCCAACAGTTTGAGTTTGGTGCTGGAACAGTTACTGGAGCAGAAGACTGGCAAACGCTCTTCATTCTCACTGGGCAAAAAGACAGGGAGTTGTGGCCAGCTAGCACTCAAAAATGCTTCCTGGATGAAAAAACCTCAGCAGCAGTGAGCATCACTGATTTGCACTCAGTAACATCACCGTGATGATGGACACCACCATCCTCACAGCTGATGGAGACACCAAAAGTGTGTCAGCAGCTCCAGTTTGCTCTGCAGACCCTCCACTCTGCCATCCTTACTAAGGGTTTGAGTTCACCTGCCAGGCTATGAATTCACACAGACAGCAACAGAGCTACAAGAGAGAAGTGGGAGTAATAAGAACATTCACTAGAGCCTACCAGAAACTTTTCCCCATCTGCCCCTTGCATTTTTTGAAGGTAAAAACATACAGCATTAAGGGAAAAGTCAAGTTATAACTGATCACACACAAACAGTGCTTGAGACAATTTAACTGTACCTTCTTCATTGAAAACAGAAACTTTTGTCATGCAGGAATTTGTGGCCTCACTTGTACTAGAGAAGCATGGATTGTAAGACAGTTTAAAAGAAAAAGACTCATTTCATTTGAGAGGAGTTTGACAGGAGCAAGTAACCTACAGAAAAATAGGTTCATTTGTGTTTTAACAATCTTTCCTTAGAAAGATACACTTGAATCCTATTCATTGAACTAGTCTTCTGCCTTCTTAGCTTGAAACATACATGAAACATGCAAGGGTGACGGAAGAAAACAACGGGAACTTAAAACATGACCCTCTGATCTGTTTTTCTTCCACTCCTCATCTATTACTACGTTATTACTCCTCAGAGATACAAATGTTGCACTTCCACTCAATTTTTTTCCTAATTTTTACATTGCTCTCCACGGGATGGATATAAAGTGCCAAAACAGCAAAGTCTGCATCAAACGCTTGGCCCACAGTTTTCATGCTCTGGAATTTGGCTTTGGGGTTTTATAAACTGAGAATACGTAGGTGGGGGTCCTTAAAACATATATAAAAATAAATAAATAGTTCAAAAGATGGGAAGTAGGGGTGCTCTGAGAGTCCCATACCCCAAACATTTCACCCCGTCTGACCGACACTAGAATCTAAACTAATTACACCAATGATCCCAATAAACCACGTTTCCCTCGGAAAACAAACGCATTGAAAGGAGAAAAAGCACGTTTTGGGGGCATGTGCCCAACTTTTCGGCCTGAAACACTCCCACAAGGTGACTTGGGGGCGGGAAGCCCTCAGGAGAGGGGTTGTTTACCGCCCTCCCTCGCTGACTTCCCTCCGCCCCGGGGCTCCGCTCCTCAGGAATACACCGAGGTGTGGGGGAACAGCCCCGCTTCCCGCACGGCCGGGCTGCCATGACGGCTGTGACAGCCAGGAGACCCCCGGAGAAGGGCAGAGAGCACGGAGTTCCCCCTTCCCCACCCGTCCCTCCGGCCGCGGCCGGCGGGAAGCGCTGCCGGACCCCCGCGGTGAGGCGGCGGCTCCGAGGGCACCGGGACCACCCCCATTCCCTCGCTCCCTCCCGGCTCAACGCGGGGTTCAGGGCGGGAGAAGCGGGCCCGGCACCGGCAAGGGCGGT
>VWZT01009621.1:20562-74554 GCA_013397055.1 Pachycephala philippinensis
AGGGGAGTCCTTATCACTCTCTACAACTCCCTGAAAGGAGGCTGTAGCCAGGTGGGGGTCGGTCTCTTCTCCCAGGCAACGAGCAACAGGACAAGAGGACATCGTCTTAAGCTAGGCCAGGGAGGTTTAGGTTGGACATCAGGAGGAATTTCTTAGCAGAAATGATGATGAGACATTGGAATGGGCTTCCCAGAGAGGTGGTGGAGTTACCACCCCTGGAGGTGTTTATAAAGACTGGACATGTCATTCAGTGCTGTGTTGTAGTTGACAAGGTGGTGTTCAGTGAAAGGTTGACCTCGATGATCTCGAAGGTCATTTCCAACCTAATTGATTCTGAGATTCTGTGACTCGCTGGAATTCCTACACCACGCCCCCACCCCCTACTCTCACCTACTGTGAAAATCACTGCTGGCTGCAGCAGAGGCCAAGGTCCACCTGAGTCCAAAAGGTCAGGGAAGGCACATTGGCCCCAGCGTCACTCACCCTTCTCTGTACCAAGAGTAGTTTTCTCCTTCACAGCAGCTTCCATGGACTAAATAAATAAATATAAAAGCTTCCCTGCAGCTATACAGATGCTCTTAGCTTCATTTGTGCCCCCTTGGAAGGAAAAGCCTATCCCCATGCAGGTGAATGGATTTAGCCCTGGAACACAGTGGGTGCTTGACTTGGAGGAGGAGTGATGAGGGGCTGGTGTGACAAAGGACACGTCACAGCCTTCAGTGCCTCACTGTGCTTATGATCTGACACAGCTTCACCAAGACAGAGCAGTTCACAGGGGTACAGAGACTGAAGTCAAACACAGGGCCCACATCTGTTCCTATGGCAAATGGAATCCCAGCTAAATCATATAGAGAATGCCTTGTGTGCAGCCCCTGGTCAAGGACTGGCTTTTCTCTGGTGATACACTCTTGTGCTTCACCTGTACCAAATAAAGGTGAGGCACAACTTAGCAACATTTCAGTAGCAACATTTCATTTCTTTTCTTACAGTTTCTACTAAACACCAACACTAGCATCTCTACTATAATCATTAATCTTGGTACGGTTCCTTAGAGTAAAATCGTTCATCTTACCCGACTCAGTGATGCAGGGAAGAACCCAGTTTACCTTTAAATAAATCACACTGAGTCTTCTTTACAAAGCATATTTGAACATTCATATTAGACCACCTCCTGAAGGGATCTTACTATCTTTACCTGATTTCTTCACTTTGCCCAGGTGATGTGCCGTGGTAGCCCAAGCACAATTTTCTCATCTTGATAATAAAAATGAGAGACAACAAACAGGTACTTTTTTTTTCTTCTTTTTACATCCACCATGTGGAGAAAATATTTGAATGCATATCCTAGATCATTGCATATTTACCAAGCTACTGAATATTCTAGTGTCCTGTGGGATCTGTTCCACATTTTATAAATCAATGTTTATTGGACCAGAAGGGGAGAAAGAGCAAACTTAGCTCTCTTCCTGTAGAGGCCATCTGCATGCATTCTGCAGTTTCATTTGTAAAAGCAGCTACAATAGCCATAATTTTGGAAAATATCTAGAGCAAGTATGTACATATATAAAAGGGGGAAAAAAATTAAGCCTGATGTTTACACCAGCACCAAATGAAAGACAAGATAAAAGGCAGGAATAAAACTCATTTTCAACTTAAAAATATAAGTGTCCAAATATTACAATTCCAGTAAGAAAACTCTTACTGCATTTTACATTTTTTTCTTCGCGTGCTGGTGATCCAATTGATCCCACTGAAGAAGTAAGAAGTCATATCAGTCACTGACTGATATGAGCACGACCTGTCTTCTTACACTTGTTGATCTTGGAGGCCTGAAGGCAGAGAAACAATCAGCATTATCATATGTGGTGGGAAAATTTACCTAAAAAGTAGTATTTCAGTATTTGGATGAAAACCAATCATGCCGCAAACTGGGAGATTATTTTCTGAGAACACTTAGCAAGCTGTGTACATTGAGGGCTAAAGCAAGAGCTTAAAAATGTTCTGTTGAAAAAATGAGCATGAAAATGGGACCAACAGGAAACTGGTGTTGGTCTAATAAGCTGTGTGTATTTAGTCCATCCAAGGCCTAGTGAGCTTGGTTCAGAATGGTGACATTCTGCAGAGGAAGACAGGAAAACTGGGCAATGTCCAGAATTAGTATTTAAGAGATGTATAGCCTAGGCAGAATACTAATAGCTGCAAAATGAACATTTAACATATGGATGAAGTAATGACTAGTTAGAGAGTTCCCATTAGAGATATAATAGGAAATGTAAATTAATATGAGAGTGAATACTACGCTATAGAAGTGAATAAATGTACCAAAGGAGAGCTAGAGCCTCAGTCCAAAGTGCTGGATCATCCAACCGAGCCAGCATTAAGGCCCCTACGTGCAGCATTTGCACTGCCATCAGCCATCCTGACCAAAATAAAGGCGGTGGCACAGCAGATCCTGCCTGAGCCCACCACGGAGCAAAGCTGAGCAGATCCGGGGCCCCGCAGGAGGCAGTTTGGGGCCACGGGGTGAGCCCTGGCTCCGTGGGGATGAGCTGTGCTGTGGGAGCTGTGGCACACTGGGAGAGAGTCGGTTTGAGATGCAGATTTTAAAGAAAGGATCAAAATATCAGTTGCTGGAGAAATAGAGAGGGTGGGAATGGAAGCTGACCGTTCCAAGTCTTGACAGTCTTAAAAACATTTGAAAAATTCTGTTTCAAAGAGGGAAGGGCAAACTGGTGCCACCTTCACAAGCACATGGTGCAGGGTCAGGCCCTGTGTTTGGGGACATTGAACCAGGGGCAGCAAAACTGGGCAGTTTTGTGAGAAAAGGCGCGAAGTTTAACAAGAAGAAAACTTGTATGAAAATAACAATAAGCAGCTCTTCTCATCATTTACAATGGAAACCAGCTCTTTGTTGCCCTGAGTTTTGCAGTTCTTCGATGTTTTCATTTTCTGTAAGAGTTTCTCACACACTTTCTGTAAAAACAGCCGTGTTTTGCTAACCGTGTTTTATTGTTTGTATTCCATTTCTCCTAGGCGGAGACGTTTGATGGATTTTTCCTTTGACCAGTGTGATTGAGGGGTGGTGATTTCCCTCTCCAATCCACGGTGGTTTCTAAGAACATATATAATAAAGGCTCGGGGTCATCTCAGCCCCGTTTTTCTGCTTCTCTCTTGACAAGGGTCTGCGTGGTTCTTTTCGTGTCCAAGCGCGACAGTTCTTTCTTTGTTTTTTACACTGTTTATTCAATTTTTCCTTGAATACATTGAAAAATATGAAATTAAGATATCTTAAAAATTCTTAAATAATTTGAATTTTCATAATTTAAATATCACTTTTTTGATAAAAATTTAAAATGCAGTTCTATATTTAGATTACTTCCTCAATTTCTACCTCATTTAAAAAGAAAGCAACAGAACATTGTGGACAGTTTCACATGTTAAGAAAAAATTCCTTCATCGTGTATGTGAAAGTACCTTTTTAAATGTATAATATCTGTACCTATTAAACAAAATTGATTTATTACACCAATAACAGAGCCATATAATAATTTAAAATGTGTTTATAAATTATGTATATTTAATAAAAATGTGTTTCAACCATCATTATTCTTCTCAAACCTTGCTTGTGTAGCAAACTGTGCACTATACATGGTCTTGCTGATTTTGATGAACTCTGTACCATGCACGTTTCCACTGCTGGAAATTCAAATGCAAACTTACAGCCCCTGTACATTAACCATGAAGTCTCTCCTCCTGTCCATTCCTATCACATGCTGGAACTGTTCTGAGTCCTTTTCCCAAGGCTCCCACAATATCGCTGCTAAGATGTCACCTTTTATTAGCACGTCCACTCTGAGATACACTAACGTGCATTGAAAACATAAAATGCACATCATCCATCTTTCATGTGACAGCTGCATCCCACCTACTGAACTTTCAAGCTCATGGCACACCTGGGTCAAGGTTCTGTTAATAAAATGATACTGAGTGACAGAAGAGCAGGAATTAACTGCCTGCAAGCATTTGATAAACTGTTACCTGTAATTTCTTTGCTTTGTTGCCTTGGGCAAATGTACTAAAGAGGAAACAAGTAACTACAAGCCCCATTTGTCCAAGTGGGTGAGTGGAGATGAAGATGAAAGGCAATATACTCGTGTTGCTCACAGCTTTATGATTTTAATCCACTTTGTCAGGGAACGATCTTTTGGTCCATCAAATAATGTGATAGCTAAACTATTCAAAGAGAAAACGAATGTTTCTGTACTTTTGATATGTCTGTTGATATGATTGCATGATTCTACTGTTTCATAAGTAATCAAATGCATGGTGTTTCAGTTAAACCACTAAGGTTATAGTTGTGTCTGGATATCATGATTTTTGATAGTAAATAAATAATATATTAAACACATAAATAATTTGAGAGAATTATTCAAGTAATCTAATATATACACATTATTGACACTTATGACAAGACTCACTTTTTAATATTTTGACATACACTTGTCTCGTTTTTGATTTGTTGCAGCATTACAGACTTTCAGAAGAGAATTTTGTAGATCCTTTGAAGACCTGTTTTAAGTCAACTATTTTGGAAAACATTGTTCCAATATAGTAGTATTTTAACACAGTTCAGTCTGGTGGTGTAAATGAGTGAAGCATTTTCCCAAGACTTAATTACAGTTCCGAAATAGCGGGTGTGATTATGGACACCATGTGGGACTGCTGCATGTCATAATTGCTGCTTTTGTTACCGTGTTGTACCTGAGTTCTGCAGTGAGTGCTGCTGTTCACTACAGCCATAGGCAAAGGAGGCAGGGGAGAAAGGCAAAGGAGAAAGAGCTTTTCAGAGTTTCCACAATAACTCCACAGAGCTGATTTTTTATGTGCAGCAGAAGACCCGGGAAAAAAAGGCAGGAATGTTCAACTTAGGCTCCTCTCCAGGTTCAGCATCATATGGAAGAGATAAAAATAGAAGCTAAAAAAGTCAGCAGTTGATCCAGACTGAAACTGTCTTCTGCTCCTGGAACTATTCCTGGCTCAGAGAGGAAAAGAGGAAGAAAAGAGAAGTGTCCCACCTCAGAGATGACTCAATGCAGAGTGGAGTGGAATGCCCCACTGGTTCCCTGGGAGTCTGCCATAGTTCAGGTGTTTGTAGGTGTGATGGTGGTGCTTGACAAAACCTTTTCGGGCCTCTGCCAGTGGCTGCTGGAAACAGAAGTACCTTTTAATGTCAGTCATTCTGTATCCAAATGAACTAAGATGTATTCCACAAAGTACTAGATAGAGAAGAAAATTTTAAGTAGGAAATTACTCCGCTGTATGCCACTTGAAAAAGCGGAATTCCTGTTCAGCCTACAACAGCCTCAGTAAAAAATAGAGATTGAAAGCACAAACAGAATGAAACAGTCAATGTGACCTCAATACAGAAGAACAGAGTTAAAAAAAAAAAAAAAAGAAAAAAGGAGGGTTTAACCATGTGCTAAAACTTGAAGTACATAAAAGCATTTCCATTGACTTCACTGGCACCACTGACGTACTCTGTGACTGCTGGAAACTTGACCTCAGCAGGCTGTGTACAACCTTCTTATCATCAAGAGAATCACATCATCCAGTGTCTCTGCAAGGACAGAACATAATTAAATGGGATCACATCCAGCAGAGGAAAGCATAATGTTAATCTGCAATAGTAGTAAAAATATTCCCTGGTTATAAAATTCCTTAAATGATAGCTTCCTTTCTTTCCAGAAAAACAACATCCTGGCATTAGAAACGTTCAAGCCAGGTGACCATAAGACGAGGCAAACATGCATTTTCTTGTTTTGGTTCATCCCTCATCACTGCACACATCTACATCTATGCTTGGATTTTTATTTTATGACTGCAAAGGGCAGAAGGCAAGTGATTTATTCCAACATGCTGTGCCACTATAGAGCTGAACTGGGGCTAGTTGGGCTGGGAAGTAATTGGTTGCTAAAACCAGTAAAAGATGAGAGTACCTTTAAAAGACATCTAAAGTGCTGATTGTTAAATTAGGCTGAAGTTACATTATTAAAGAAAGGTTTGAAGTGTCAGAAATGAAAGAATGTTATACATTCTCCACTGAGGAAATCTAGATCTCACCAGAGGGGACATCCACTGTCATTACTCTGCTATTTTATCTGTTTTGTCTTTTATAACAATTTTGTTGCCAGGCAGAAAAAAAAAAAAGCAAGCTAAGAGGTGGTTGGGAGTTGAAAGAATGAGCAGAGAGAACAGATAAATGATGTAAGAATTGGAAAAATTACTCCAAATTTCAAAAATACGTACAGTGTAAAGCTGGTACAAAACACTTGATAAAAAGTGAGGCTATTTTGGATGTAGATGTTATACATCTTACTATTTTTGTTTCAACAGATAACGTGCATCATCAAAATCAGTGGAATTATACCACTACAAATATATGCTTATTTCATATATAACAAGAAATAACTGAATTAATTTTTCAAGTCTGCTTTTCCATCTCTCTCCTTTGCTTGCTTCATTTGTTTGGTTTAGCTTTTTTCCCTCCAAATGATGCCATCTACTCATGGCTTGCTATTCTCACCATTTCTGATTGATTTTGTTGTTAAATCCATGCATTCCTACAAACCTTTTGGTGCACAGACTGGAAGCAAATATCAAGGCACATTTTGATTGTGAAAGTACAGGTGCTAGTGAACATTAGTGAGATTCTGTGTGTGATACAAACAGAATCCCAGCATGTACAAAATGAAGGAATCGCGGATGCACTGTGGCTGGAAGGCCCACAGAAGATCTTAGTCCAAAGCAAGGTTGCACCAAATCCACGTCCCTGAGGGTGCTCAGGGATTTGACAGGCTAGGTGCTGAACACCTCCTGGGGTGGTGGATTCACCACCTCCAGGCCACCTGTCCTAGCCTTGGCTGGATTTGCTGAAGGTTACCACCATCCTTTTTACATTTTCATCTAGAATCCAGCTTTAAAGGAATAGTCCAAGAAAGTTCAATTCAACTGATGGATGTACCACAATCCACAGGGCTGAGTGGGCATATCCCCACACTCTGTACCTTTCTTGCACTACACTGATCCTGCTGTTGCCTCAGACCTCTGCTGGATAGCGTGGCTTTTAGGCAAAGAAGTGTATCTTTATACTGTATGGAATTCAACATGAAAAAAAGGACTGGGGTGGAGGGTGTCTGCTGAAGCAATAGCATGGTTACCTTCCAGTTAATTTTTCTTTCTAGTTTTACTTTACTCTTTTGTCTTCTCTTGCATTTTGTTTGCTTCGCCTAACATTTCGTGTTGTTCGTTGCTCATCTTTCCATTAGTAGCACACGGTATTTTTATCCCCTGTAAATGCAACACATGCTCCTGCTCCTTTTCTTGTAATGCTTCCAGCACTACACAAGCATATCTACATTTTCCTTTTCTTTCATCTTAATGCAATATACACCATATCCACTTCACTACTTTCCTCTCAATTAAATTGCTCTAAATTATTTTTTTGGTGTGAGGGGAGAACAGAAATGTTGTAAAAATAACTGCTTTACCTTTAATCATCTGGGTATCACAACAGTTTGTGTGTATTGTATTCAGCGTAATTATGTTATATCACTTGGCAAAAATTGGTTCAAAATTTGGGAGTTCAGGTTTTAGAAGAGATAAAATTAAAAATAATTTTATATTATATATAATAATACTGAGCCTGAATGGTGTTAATTTTAATGTCCTCCCCATCAATTGGAATTTATTGCTCTGTAAATAGTGGTTACTGTATCAGTGACATACTATATGATATACAAGGAAAGTAGAAGATTTACGTCACAATTCTTACAAGGTATTTTAATTCTGACTTTCGTTTTTTTTATAGTCCTCATCACCATTAAGTATTTTTTGCCTTGTTACAGTGGTAGTTGTTGCTAGTATGTTAATAGCTTTTCCTAACGTGCCCAAATCAGTGCAGATCTTTTTACTAGTAATTCATAATCCACAAGTATTTCTTGACCTGTAGGAAGCAGGTTTGTTTCTGTTCCCCCCTCAAGTTGATCAAGAATTGTATTATGAGTTCTGTTCTGCTCATATCGAACTCCCTGTGAAATCCTCCTTTTATTTTGACCATGAGTGAATTATTTACTGTGGATACAGAATGTCCTTTGCAACAGTGAATCCAAATGCAGGTGCTGACAGTGTCAGTGAGAGTAGGGAGTATAAAACACTGTTCTCCCTGCTGCTGGGAGCTGGGCAGGACTCTGATGCTGGTCACTGCCCACTCTCCTCGCAGGATCTCCGTGATCCAGCAGCCTTATCCCCGTGGCTCTACAATGCTGTCTTGCTTCCAGGCCGTTTTCTGACTGCACAGTAACACAGAGGAGTTTGCATTGTGCATCCTCCTCCGTGGGTTATCTACAAGCTTGACAAAGGTCCGGATGTCCTCTTTGTTGTTAATCCATCTGTACTTATGCACGAGAAGTAGTGCAGTTAAGGCTGATATATAGCAAATTCTCCAAATAATCCGTTCCAGGGAAAATGAATACTCTGCCTGCTCATGCATAGCAGTCTAAGGGATAACTGGCTGGCTAAAACACCACTTAATTTATGGTTATTCATGTAGGTGGCCGCAGCTTGGTACTACTATACTGCCTTTTGTTATAAGTTGGAAAATTAATTTACTCTTTCTTTATTTCTTTTAGCAATCCCTTCCTGAAAGCCCTTTCAAGAAGTGGTCTGTCGTGTTCTCATTAGAATTTAATCTCTTATGTTTTAATAACTATCCTACCAGGTTATTAAGGTGCTAGAATTATCTTTAAAAAAAAAAGAATTATGTAACTAGTTAGCAAATTAAGACTATTTGTCTCTCAGATACATTCTGTTTGAATAGAAACAAAACAGTTTTATAACGAAATGAACCCTCTTATCACTAACTTGCTTGTTTTCAGAAGCAGAAAACATATTTTTTTTAAAACCACAGAGAAATAATGTTTCAAAACAAGTAAACGCATTTCAAAGCATAATTGTATAATTTATCAGGAAGAAGGTTTAGTCCCTCCAACACAGTCACAAACTGTGTTGCACATTACTTCTCTTAATGAATTTGAAAAACTGTCTGAAGTAGCAGTATTTTTTACTAGCACCCAAACTGCATCCACACAGTTATTTAAAGGCAGCGTGGATAGGCAACAGTCCCACACATTCACTGCTAATGGAACCTTTGGAACTGGAGCATTTAGTGCCCACCTGGGAAGCAGCTTTCAGGAGGCTCAGGGCAGGCTGTGGTGGTATCTGGGGTGACCCAAAGCAGTGCTGTGGAGGCCAGCAGGAGCTGGGAACCTGCTGGGTACCATGGTAATGAAGTTGGCAAAAATCAGCATGAACCAGTCACATGGCTGAGGAACTACAGGAAGGGAGGGCCAGTCACTGTGTGTACCCTGAGTTTCCAGGAGGTGAGACAACAGCACCATTGATGTTTGTGTGAATGACTTGCAGAGCCTGCCAGGACTGGAAGATCACAAAGCAATGACAACAATTGCAGTTACTCCCAGGGACACCCTGCAGGGACTGGTGCTTCTTGTCGAGCCCTCACTCAGAGGGTTACTGTTACTGTCCCAACACTGAGATGACACTTGAGGACACAGCAGGCAGGAACAAGAGAGATCAGATGATGTCTCAGAGACACTCACAGCTCTTAGGAATGGCTATAATGGGACACAATCTAAACAAGCCTCTGGAGGGCAGCTTCCACAGAGAAGAAGGTGCTGAAGAAATAAGTCCCTGCACTTCAGAGTGCAACTGCTCGCCTTTGCAATTTGGCTGCCCAACCCTGGCCACCACAGATGTCGAGACCCTGTGTTCCCAAATGACTTGTCACCAGAGGCTGCTGGAGATCTCAGGTCTGCACTTCACACAGCAGTAAAGTCCAGCAGCTGTGTCCTGTGCTCAGGGAGAGCAGGACCATCAGTGGGATACATTGCCTGGCATTTGTCCCCAGGACCCAGAAATTAATTTGGTAAACAGCTGCCACCTCACAGAAATTGTCCTCCCTCCCACAACCACACATCTTACTACAGATGGACTTACTAGTAATTAGCTGAGCCACAAGCATCTCCCATCATCTGTCCCTCTCTCTGGTAGCTGGTCACTACTACAGAACTGGGCAGTGAAATACATTCCACTGTAGAGCTAATGAGAGCTAATTTTTAAGTCCTGAGTCTTAAAGACTGTTTCTTACAGCAAGTGTTCTCTCAAGTGATAGCTAAAAATTGCAGTTTTCAATAAAGTCTTACAATATGCTATCATTACTGTGCTGAAATATATTGTTATTATTGGAAAAATGAAATAGCATTAAGCTGCTGTTATATATAACAGCATATACTATCAGCGTCTTGTATCTTGCTGCTGATAAAGCAGGAACCTGAAAAATCCTTTCAAGACGGATGAACCAGTCCAGGTTCATAAGCTAGGAATCAGGTGGAAATTCACCACATACAGCTAGAGTTGCCCCACAATATTTGATTACAATCACATTTTGCAAAGTGGTCATTAATTTTGGCTCTGCTCATTTTTAGTATCCAAATCAATACCTCATAGATGTGATTTGTGAAGAGGGCACTTACTAAATGAGTTCAATTTCAAGTGTTAAGCTATAGATGAGATGTATCTAAGAAGTGCTTATCAAATATTTGCTTCTAGATGCAATTATTTTAGCAGTAATTTTTTGAAATAAAATCTTATTTCATGCCTAAATCCAGTTGCATTTGAATGTTTTTATTGGAAATAAGCTACACCAGAGACGGTCTTTTCTGTGAACAGGAGAATCATAGGCTGCTCTCCATAAGCTTTTTATTGTTAATTTTTTTCTGCTGGAGACTGAACTTATTTTGTGCTGATGCTTTGCATGTGGGGCAATAAAAAGGTTTATCAATATACAATCCATCCGACATGAGTGTATTTATTAAATAATTGAGCTAGTTCTTTGGGCCTTGTTTCAGTTGCATTTGAAAACGAGGTTAACTTTTCTGGATTGGTAGATAGCACTGTAAACAATATGAAAAATGCTATGTTCATCATGAAGGACTTCTGTGGTTCATGAAATATTAACAGCTTTCTGTGGACAGAATATACATTCCAGTTTTTTAAAATGTTACTATAGACTGCCTCTGTAAGGCAGCAAAACAGTTTTCAGGATGATTTCTGGTTTTGACACTCATCTTACTTGCTGATAATTTCCCCTATTTAACATCACCCTAAAAATAAAGTAATATGAAATGTTACCAAAAAATATTATTTAATCACAACAAATGTAAACCCACAAAAAACCCACCTAGAATATGACTTCTCAGACCTTAATAATAAAGTGTCCCTTCTGGCAATCTAATTGGACAATTTAAGAAGTTTCCTATGCAAGGGAAATCAACTACTCCTTAAAAAAAAAAAAAAGAGAGATGAATTAGTAGTTCATGTTATAGACTCAAGTCTGCAAAACTTCAGTGTCATCATGTTGCTCTAGTTGTACAAAATGGGGTAGAAATAGCCTCAGGGAAGAATCCAAAAGTAATGAGGTTGTTCAAGCGGAGCTGACGGAACAACTCTCTATCAGTTGCCCAACACTAAGCCATATATCCAGATGCAGCAGGTAATAATCACCTTAAACTATCACAAGATCAGCTACAGTTTTTCTGTGGTTTCTACTTCTGTTTTTCTGGTTAAACACACAACTTAAGACAGTGTTAGAAGGTACAGACCACAACCTTTATGAGAAGTTGAAGTGCCAGATTAACAGTGTACGACCACATCTGCCTTAGCGGAGCTCTGCAGTAAGTTTGCACAATTTTCCCCTTTCTATAATAACAGCATCTGCTTAGCTTTAAAATGGTTTTTGGTATGAAAGATGGAATAACAGAATGTATTTTAGTTCACCCTGGCCATTTGATGGCAATATACCTGCCAGACCTACAGTGGCACAAGGATAATTAATCGAGACATTGCCAAAGGGACATAACACTTTTACTGATAAATTCTTTCCATCTTTCCAAAGGGTCACAGTCAGTATTTCAGCTTTAGGCTGGTTTATTGCCTAGAGCAAACGTGATTTTTATAGACTTACACAACCTATGGAAAAGGTGATCTAGAATGGTTACATGTTTCAAACATTAAAAATATTCCAGGGAAAATAGAAAAGCTGCTGCACTTGGAACTTCTTCATGCAAACAAAGACTTACCTGAATAGAAATGATGTGCATTTTTGAACAAGGCTGCCAAGCTGAAAAAAAACAAAGCATATTAATATTATAATACCAAGATGAGATAGTTTGATCTTAGTTTGATAGAAATGATTTAAAACCTAGATTAAGGAGGTCATCACAGTGCAAATCATGGATAGAGGGAAATGAAAAAACAGAAAATAGAAATCCTAGCAGTAGTTATTTAATGAAAAATCAATTTAAACCCACTCTAAAAAAAGTTCTAAATTAGAAACATCGGTGAATTTTATTTTTATTAATTCTTCACTGTCCTTCCAGCACAGACACAACAACGCTGATATTAAAGTGCTTTTGTTAGCACAGCTGGCTTTGCTTGATGAACCAATCCTTGCCAAAACGCTCATTTACTGATATAACTCTGCCAGCAGACTTTTTCATGTGTATTATCCACCCTCATACAAGGTCTGCCTCTGCCTTTCTTTCGATCCCTGATTGGCCATCACCCTCTTTAGGCAGTCTCACATTGTGCTATCCAAATGAAATACTGCAGTGATTCAGCAGTGACAGCTACAGGTTTGAAACATTTGCATTTGGTGGTTTTTTGTATGCTAGTTTAATATAGGTAACCTGTATAAAACTGTCAAAACTGGTCTGATGTCAGAGTCTGGTTGGATTCTCCTGGTATATTCCTGCATCTGAGCAGGATTAGAGAGAAGCTTGAAAAGGTCTTAGTTCCAAAGGGCAGATGCTGCAGGCAAAATTGCCCATTGCCTTCAATGATGGTTGAATACCATCTGTGGTCACAAGCGCCATTTCAGAACTGATGTCAAGTTCCAGTTGAAAAAGTAGCACCCTGAAAGAGAAAACTAAAACAGGAACTACCTGAACACTAGGCACTGTGCTCCAGATTCTGAAGAAATATTAATGAGAATGCTGAAATTTTATTTCTTCAAAGACTTACGAGATACTCCCTTTATAGAGAAGTTGATCATAAGAGTTTTCTTCAGAAAGAAAAAGTAGATCAAGGATAGCTCCAAACAGGAAGTAACAGTGAGGGGCATTAACTGAGGGGTATCAACAAGATTTGTACCAGTAGCCATGGACAGTATTTTGGTGGGTGGAGAGGGGTGGGAAATTGTGTATGTGGTTTGTTGGAGTTTGTTTTCTTAGGGAAAATAGGAATCTGGGTTCCTTGGCTTAAGAAACAGCTTTGGCAGGATAAAAATGGACCTTCTTATAGGTCAAATTCCAGCAATAACAAAACAAGGCTATAGCTCCATTCACTGGATCTGTATATACCTTCAGGCTGTCTGTGGAGGCTACACTGACTTACAGGGAATGAAACCTGGCACAGCCTTTCAGATGTGGGCAAATTAGGTCAGCCTAATGTGAAACACAATCAGGCAAACACTCAGAAAAAAAATGTTCAAGTGATTGTGATGCCCATGGCACACTAAATGAAACTATTTTTTGAGAATTTCAGTAAACTTTTATGTGCCTTAAGCAGGAAGACTCCTCAAAGTATATAACGAATGATGTCACTAAAACGTGAGCAATGCTAGCATTAGATGGAACAATGGTCCCTATGAAAAACAGCTTTCACTCCATGCCTGTCACAATTGTAAGGCTGGTATAAGTCAATGACAATAGATCTCAGTTACTCTGCCAGATTCTGTACTTGGAAAGAGTCTGTCAGATTTACTTACTGATTGAGACAAGTGTTTTGGTTCCAGGTGTGTAAGTTCTAGAAACATGTTGACTTGGGTGAAAGCTCTGTGGTGCACATGTAAGCAAATGCATCGTGTCTGGGAAAAGAGCAGCCTCCTGGAATGAGAACAATTTAAGAAAAAAATAAAATAAAATAGAGAATCACAGGTGCAAAATTATTAATAGTAACAAACAGAAGATATTTACTACACAACCATATCTTCTTTTACTTTTTGTTTTCTGCAAAATCCGATAAATATTAAATATCATTAAGTATGAGATTTCACTGATAACACTGGAGTTCTGATATCTGTTATCACTAAATTCCTAGTGCTAATAAAGCAGAATCTTTAAATACTTATTGAAGTGTCTTCTAAACACTGAATGGGCCATTAATCCTGTTTATTAAAAGTCAGTACATACAGAGCATATTTTCTCAATGGTCACGCTGTTTGCAGCTACCAATTATAACCTGCTTTTCTTCAATCTAAGGAGCCCAGATTCTTTCAGCTCATACAATATGTGAACATATTTGTGCCATCTCAAAAGCAGATAAGCTGAATTTTTAGATGTTTTATGTATGGGATGTCAGTCTTAACAAATGTTGCAAATACAGCTCAGCAGCATAACAAGACTGTTTAAACCCTATACTTTAAGAATAAAAGTAGAGAACTGAGTGATGTTTTACGTCAGTTATTGCTAATATGAATGATGAACGATATCTAGAAATACACATAAATGTGTGTGTATGCCTCAAAAATAACGATGGCTTTGAAAGAAATGGTGCATCATTTCTTTTCTTCTCATATCCAGGACACACTGAATGAATTTCAAAGATTAAGAATGCAAGACAACCTCACTGCCAGTTAACAGCCTTGGCTTTAAGTACCTGCTTTCCCCCCGTGCTGTTTACCATGTGTAAAGCACGCTGGCAGTGTGAGACAATGGAATTACAAAGCTTTTCTAAAGCAGATGTGTCTCAAAAATTTGAAGCACCATCTTTAACAAAAAATTTCACTTTCTTCTACTTCTACCTGTTACATCATGTCCATTCCAGATGTTCCCTTGCTGCACTGGGGGGTCCCTCCCACGGGAGACAGTTCTCCATTAACTTCTCCAGTGTGAGTCCATCTCATGGGCAGCAGCTCGCTGCAAACTGCTGCAGTGTGAATCTCTTCTGCGGGCATCAGTCCTCTCCAAACTGCTGCAGCGTGGGCCACTCTGGCACGGGGTGCAGTCCTTCAAGGACAGGCTACTCCAGCGTGGGCTCCTCTCTCCATGGGCCTCCCACGGAGTCACAGCCTCCTCTCAGGCATCCACAGCTCCTCCACGGGCTGCAGGTGGATCTCTGCATCCCCATGGGCTGCAGGGCACAGCTCCCTCACCATGGTTTTCACCACAGGCTGCAAGGAATACCAGCTCTGGTGCCTGGAGCACCTCCTGCCCTGCCCTGCCTTCTCCACTGACCTTGGTGTCTGCAGAGTTGTTCCTCCCACATATTCTCACTCCTCTCTTCTCTGGCCACAATTACAACTGCACAATAACTTTTTCTTTCTTCTTAAATGTGTTATCACAGAGGTGTTATCACCATTTCTAGCTGGCCCAGCCTTGGTCAGTGGTATGTCCGTCTTTGGAGCCACCAGCAATTGACTCTGCCAGACGTGGTAGAAGCCTCTGGCAGCTCCTCGAAGAAGCCACCCCTCTAGCCCCCCTCTACCAAAACCAGGCCATGCAAACTCAATACACCCCCAATCTAATCTTCCTTAATATTGCCATAAAAGAGGACGATGAATGAGTCAGTAAATACAAGTGTCATATTTGATTTCTAGGTGCTCACAAGACCTGCCTTCCCAGTTCAGCATTTTAATCCCATACAGAGTTAATTTTCAATTCACATTTAGAAGTGCTTCCACGTGGTAAAATGTTTGAGCATTTGCCTAATGCCTTTTGATTGAATGTGGACCCAATTCCTCATTATTCACTTGATTTGCATTTGGGACTAGATTATTATTTTTTGAAAACTGTTCTGTAAAATGCAGATTATAGATTGTTTGATCATCCAAGAAAGTGACTCAGTGGGGAACTGTGCAGTGAGTACCTCAAAATGAAGAAATAGTCACAGAGGAAAATCATGAAGATTTCTCAAATGTTTGGTGTATTTTAACTGTGAAATACAGAGTCTTTAGATCTATATCATAGTCAATAGTGATTTTCAGTGCTGTAGTAGATGTCTGAGGGATTTGTGAGGCAAAGAAATTTTCTAACCTAGAGCTTTTAGAATGCTAAACCATCTAGACCAAATATTTTTTTTATCGTTACTCAGAAATCAATTAAATATAATCAGCAAAGTATGTATTATATACAAGCTAATTCTAGTAAACTACCTGTTTTACATAAGCTCCAGCTAAGCTGAGCAACAAAGACATTTTGTTTCCTCAGGAAACCAAGTAACAAGTAGCATCTGCAAAACTCAACAAAACTAATTTGCAAGAAGTTTTGCAATTAGCTAAATCTATCTAAACTCGCCTGTTACATTGAAACTGAAACCCATCTGCAGATGAATTACTGAAAAATGTGAGGTGCAAAAGGATGGGTTTCTACAAGTAGATCAGCAGCAAGAGCAAGTCTAGAGAAATTGTGGGACTGCTCCTGAGCGGGACAGGGGACTGATGACAGAGGACACAGAAAAGAGCAAAGTACTCGATGCCTTCTTCACTTCAGTCTGACTTTCAGTAAAGAAAACTGCCACTCTCTTCTCAGTGGTATCTAGACAGGACAAGAAGCATCTTAAAATACAGGAAACTCCAGCTAAATATAAGAAAATGCTTATTTGAAGGTGATCACTACAGCAGTTTGTCCAGGACCCCATCCCAGGTTTTGAATATCTCCAAGGACGAAGCCTCCACAACCTCTCTGGAGATAATACCTGATCAGGGGCACTGGACCAGGTCATCTCTAGAGATCCCACCCAACATCACCCACTCTGTAATTCTGTGACAAAATTAAGTAAAGAAAGCAAATTTTCTTTTCTACAAAAGACAAAAGCTGGAGTCATGGTATTTTCCCCTTAATGTAATCTAATCTATACTCAAGTACTCAAAAATAATAATTTCTCATTTAATTTAACTGCTGGATTTTTCCAGGTAGGGCATCGACAGTAGAATTCCTTTGATTACTATTGATGTGTCTGATTGGAGATGGGATTGCCTTACTTTCATTGTGATTGACAGTCCTTCTTAAAAAGACATTGAGAAGTGTTTCTGTTAACTATTTTCTACTCAAGCTGTTTCAGTAGGATAATAGATAGGGAAAAATAAAACATCTCTTAGCTATGATTGGTGCTATAACTTATTTAGGTGGTTCTTTTTGCCTGCCAAACAACCTGTCAGACCACAGCAAACCCCATCATGGTAAGGATTGCTACCTTGCAAGTAAACCCCTTGCTAGTAATGATAAAGGCATAACAAACATGAAATTAGAGAGCTCCACCATCTATTAATCATGGAGGGAAGCAGAATGCTGCCCATTGTTCTACACAATGGATGGTGTAGTACATGAGCAGTAGTGTTTTCTGAAAGCCTTAAAAATGGTTTTGTTTTTGTTTTTTCTTGAACTTGTCCAAGACATTTTTCTCTGATCTGAAAAAAGGATGACTAAAAAGGGGTATGACAAAGATCTACAAAATCATGAGTTGTATGGAGAAGTTGGATAGAGACCAAATATTCATTGCCTCTTCCAAAACAAAACCTGTGGGGGATCAAATTGAGCTATTGGGAGCTACACTGGAAACAAATGAAAATTTTCTTCATGTAGCAGAGAGGAGATCTAAGGAACTACAGCCAAAAGATGCGGTGGGTGCCAAAAACTTGCAGGAGCACTAGGGGACACTGAACAACTTCACAGAAAATAAAACCACTGAGGGTTATTAAATACTCAAACACTGTATCTAGATCAAGAAGTCCCTGAGCTACTCAGCAGATGGAGGCTAGAAAGGATCCTGCGTACTCACCCCCTTTGTAAGCTTTCAGGAGCATTCCCATTTGGTCACTCTTCCTTTGAGTCTCCACTTCAGGACAGGCTGAAGTGTTCTCCCTAAGCAATGCGGGAAGAAACAAATAATTACAGAAGACACGAAACAGAAAAAGTGGAGGGGAAGATCAAAATGAAGAAGAAAAGAAAATTTAAAAAGGAAGAGATCCAGACCACCCTTGACAGCACGTACTGCTATCTTCAAACACACACGATCTGGTGAACCCTGGTCAGTGCCTGGGGCCACACGAGCTGTGGTCTGAACTGTGTGACCGCTGGCAAATGTCAAACACGGTATAAACTTCACAGTAAATGTGATAATAAGATGTATCATTTTACAATAGTATTGCAGGAAGATTATGTTACTTTATGCAGTTATATTAATGTGATTACCTAAATGAGAAATGCTTTGATTAATTTGCCTCGTATCAATGTGGGACTATCACAAGTTAAATAACTCTATAAAAATCAGATATTATATATGTAAAAAGAAGTTATGCATTGAAATGAAGCTTTTGAAAACCAGTGACATTCATTTAGAATGCAGCTTAGGTAAAAACTAGCACAGCCATACCTGAATAAAACACATTAAGACTTAACAGATTTTATAGGAACCAATCTTTTATACAACCTTCTCCTTTAAGTAATTGTAGGTTTTAACATAACAAAACCAAAGGAAGAAATATGCAAGATAATATTAACTTGTAATCCTTAAAAACACACACAAAAATAGATGAAATCCTCATTTAGAGCTTGAGGATGAGGGAAGATATATTGCGAAGGAAGCGTGTTCTTTGTGAGGGAGCAGCAATTTGTATTTTTCTAGCAGCCATTCACAGCACAAAAGTCTACTAAAGAACTCAAGAAATAACTTGTGATGGCATTCCCTCACTCATCTTTATTACAGAAAAATAAGCACCCAGCATGCTCACTAAGAATGTAAGACAGCTGCATTGAAAGGTTTTAGCACCTAAGGAACCTTCCTATGAAGAACTGCAGCCTGAAGCACAGGACTACGACAGAGAGAGCACTCGTGGCTGCAGCACTCCACTTAGCACACAGTAACAACAGTGAGCTATTTTATTTTAGCCAGTGACAAACATTTGGAACCACCAATTTCAGAGTGTGTGTTTTTCCTTTTGATGGAAATACTTCCCCATCTATTACCCAGAACAGCCCACCTGACCACCAAGGTGCAGAGCAGTTGTGTAGCACACATGGATGCACACGGACATGTTATATGCTCTGTCCCTCTTTTACTCAGAGGAAAACTCCATGGGTCTGGTAGAAACAAGGTTTCCAAAAGCCCATACTTTGTACCCAGAAATCAGGCTTCAGAATAATACATTTCCAACCAGAGGAATTACTGGTACTTTAGGTAGAATGGAGGAAAATGTTGCTTCTTTCTCTTCCACTTAATCTTCAAGCAGAATTTCCTCTACACCAGACAGCAACTCTTATCTTTTCACACAAATTTTAAGTTGGAAATGCATTGGCACCAAAAGAAATACTCATTGGTTCCTTATTCTTACCTCGTGCCATCCTCCCCTTGCACTGGCACAGGAGTTGATCTGGGTGAAGAAACTGATCTGGGCTATCAGCGACCTGACAGTATTTTACTGGCCCTCTGGTGGCTTCCTTTAGGTTTCTGCAGCTTTGGGTGTAAATCCAGCCCTGCCTTTAGTAAATGCAAAGGGCTTTAGAAGTCCTCTCTCTCTTACCAGAAGCTTTGTGTAAGCCTGAACCAGACTTTTTTTTTCCAAGTTAATTTCCAGGTCATCTTTTTTATGGCTTTAATGTTATTAACGCTAACCTCATGTTAATATAAATGTTACCAAGTAATAGTCACATTAAATTGAAACTACTACTCTGGGAGTGTGGGAGGAGAAACAGAACTCGAAAGATCTTTGTTGCCAAAAAAATGTGTTATAGTTAGCTGGCAGACAGTGGAATAGTAGCTATTGGTGTTCAGACCACTGCTCTATACTCTCCTTAACTACTCTTAAAGGCCTTGGAAACGTTCAAATTCAATTAGAACCTTTCAGGTCTGAATTAGAGTCTACCAATGCCAGCAAAACATCAGCCATAGGAAATCTGAATGCAATAGAAAGAGTAGGTCCTGCTTTACCCGTCAGACCTCATGGGCTTCTGCACACAATGCCACTGCAGCTGTGTTGCTGCATGACATCTTCAAGAAAAGAAATAAAGAAAAAGGTTTTATAAAACCCAAGCTAAAAGCACTATTTTAAATTTTCTTTGTAAGTGTATAAAGCTTTAATTAGCACTACTCATCTGGAAAGCTTATAAATATTTGAATAGCTGTAAGAAGTAGTTTACTTTGACATATATCTTGGCACAAATTGGGGTCACGTGTAATTATCCAAATGACAGCACCCTCTTTGAGATAGTTTTAAGGCGACCACATTTCCTGATCAATGTTGGAAATAGCTAATATTAATGAGTGCCACTGAACCTTTAATGTACTTCCTTTTTAGTCTTTAAAAGAATTACTTATGTTCAGAGCTTCATTCATATTGGAATAAGCTGTTCCATCTCACTTTTTCTGACAATTACTAAAGTTCTGTTTTAGTCTGTGGCTCCAAAGATAATTGGCAATGTTTAACTAAATATTAAATATGAATCCCCAAGAAGGTTTAAAACCTGAATTTTGAGTGAGTGCATAATGTGAGAGATGTTTTGACTATTTTAATTCAGATGTTCTTACTCTACCACCAAAGACTATATTTAGCTGTCAAAGTTATAGGTTAATCTTTAAAAGCTAACAAGGTCAAAATATCTTCCTGTGGAAAAACATTAGCTAGAATTCAAAAATAGAAAATACTTTAACTTCTCACAGTGAAGACTTTCTGATTTGCCTAAGTCTCTTGAATACTAGATATAATTTTGAAGAATTTTAGTCTGAGTGAAACTCCTTTGTGACTACATAGGCACTAAGTACATGGGTTAGAGGTCTCCCCTTAAAAAGAACGTGTTTTTCCCAGTTGCTCTTTTCTGATGACTCATACCAGATTCACTTCCCATTACAACTCACTGTCCTTTAATGCACCTTCATTTCCAGCCAGCATTACCACTGTGAGCTCCCCACTGGGGATCTCACTACGAAATCAGGTACTCCAGATTCTATTAATTTCATTCATAGTTACCAGTGGATGAGATCCTCAGCCGTGTATATCCGTTAAGATGTTTCTCACCGTATTGTTTAGTACAGACTAATTAATATTTAGTTCAGCATCAGCTCAAGTGCTTTAATTGATGTCTGATTTCAAGTCAAGGGGGATCTCCAGATGCCAAATATTTACTTGTATAAACATGTTTGTTTGGTGAAGTAAATGTGACCTAAACCTGTCACTCAAGAGGGTATTTTAATTGATATTGCTGTGTTCCTGTTATGCCTTGGTATTGCTCTTGCCAAGGTTTTGCATTTTGGTTGTATGAATTTCCTTGGAAAGAATAGTTTTGTCATCTGTTTCAGATCCCATGGCACCTATGGCAACAATAGGATGAACAGACGGTTTCCACTTTAGACTAAGCACGAAACACTCTCAGATTTGATATCCACCTAGCAGGTAGACATTTAAAACAAATGCTTCATGTAGGGGAACTATATCCTGCATGGGACAACTTCTATTGAGGCAACACTTCTGTTCTTTTAAGTATTCTTTACAAAAATATTCAAGAAACACCAGGCTGATCCAGCAGGAATTCACTGCAGAAATGCTCAGATTTTTCAATCATTGGTCTAAAGAATGTTCACTACAGACATTAACATCATTGTGTATCACAGATACCTTCCCCTCCTGCTTCTGCATCACCATCACACACCCAGAACTGCAGTGGAAGCCAGTCCAGGTCCATAATTAAAAACTTACTCCAAATATTCAGAGCAGAATTGCTGTACTTTTAAGTAATGATAATTGTTCAAATAAACAGTTAGAAACTGCAAACAACTTGATACGTTAGAAACCCTTCAAAGCAGCAGGTAAATGCCATACTACAGGACTTGTTCGCATCTCTTAGATGAAGAGAGTTGAATGTAGAATTAAGTTAATACTTAAGCACAAAGCCAACACATTTACCAATTTTGACAGCTAGTACTTTGCTTTTGATTCGAGTAGAGCCATAAGGTTTTGGTAAGCTCATTATGCATTGTCTGTTTTTCCTTTTTTTTCTCCTTTTGTTTGATTGAAATGTATGCTTTCCTGTTGGGGAAAAAGGAAAGGATTGGCACACACGATGTGCAATGCACACACACTTGTTGCATCCCCAGTTTAGGATGGAGGGTCTTGCCTTGAGGAAGCATCTGTGCTGTGCTCCTTTCTCATTTGGATTTAAACAGCATTCTCCTCCGTGCTACCACTGGGCACCGTGTCCTGGGAGTTCAAGACAGACCCCAGTCTCAGCATACTTAGCTGTAACTTCTGGTGCTGTCACATACAGATATTCCCATTGCATCCATACCAATATCAGTACTTCAGTTACAAACCTCTGCACCATGAAGAGTTCCCAATTTAACTCTGCTCTGCTGGAAGCAGACAGTTTACATCAGCAGCTCCTGTCTAGGCCTCCATTGCAAACCCACCACTTCCTACAATATGGAAAGTAATTTATGATAGACACCCCAAATCCCAGGACAAAACTCCTCCTCTTCCAGCAGGCATGGGTTATATTATTAGCCAAAGAGCTGTCACTCTTTATTGTGGGTCCCAATGCTTAAATGAGACTCTAGATTCCATTGGAATCTTATTCAGGATGGATTAATTTAAAATTTTTCCTGTTTGTTTAATTTCTTGTCACAGTAACCATGGTGATAAGCTGTTCAGGAATTAACAGAGTATTTTGAAATATATTAATGTCATCCCATATCCATTTTAATGTGTGCCATCCTTCAGACACTAGCTCAGAATACTGTTAGTGTTGAGGTCCAGTGGACTTCTGTAACACTAATAAAGTAATTGGTCCAGCTCCCAGCTTTAGCAAGAGGCATTTGCTACCATTTAAAGTACAGTATTTCACTCTTCTGGACCAGTTCCAAAGCGCAACATCACATATGGGCAAGTCCCAGAGCTTTCTATTTATTTATTTAAGAGGAGAATTAAACCACAGAACTAGAGCATTATCCACGGTTATTAGCAATGCACTTGTGCTGAAAAGGTTTTAAAGATTTATACAGCAGTATCAGGAGCAGCTCTATAGGCTGCTTCTCCATTTTATGTTCTTTGCATTACTGTATAGTGTGGGTTTTCTCATAATACTATTGTGCTACTTGCATTCACTCAAGTAGGTGACTGTGGTGAATTTTAAAGATAAAATGCTTCAAGGAACATATATATACCTTGCTATATTTGGAATAAAAATTGAGGAAAAGACTTCGCAAACAACAAAATATGTAAGTTAGATATATCATAAACAGAATACAGGAAAATCATTCTTTAATCACAGGCAGCAAGACATCGTTATCTTGGAGTTAAGGTTGCTAAGCAACTTAGCTGGTACAAAACCTACAGAGCAGAAATCCTACTGTTATTAAACTATAAGTGTGGTAATGTCCAAAGTAACATGGATAAAACTGATAACATTATATTTCATATACTCCCTTATCTGTACAAACCACGCAAGTCATAGTCTTATTCCCATTTTTCATTCTACTAATTTTTCATTTTGTTGAACCTTTTATCACTGCATAACAATATGATATAGAAAGCATAGTCTAAAAGGTAATGCACAATGGACAGTAGAATAAATATCAAGTGATGGCAGAATTTTCAAGACATTTTCACTTACTACTGAGACTGTGGAAAATGTCTTACCTGAAGACCTCTTGTGTCTGCTCCTTACTTCATTTGTAAAAATCCCATAGCTATAGAACTTGAAGACCTTTTAGGAATTTTGGTCTTTAGGTCTAAATGCTACTTGTCAGGCCAGGTTCATCACTTAATTTGTCTTAAAGACATAAAAATCACTCTGGAGACTATGAACAGAAAGATAAAGGAAGTAGATTATAGTAAATCCTCTTTAAAATACTCTATGGACATACTGAATGTGTCATAGTAATTACAAATAGTCCTCAGGGTTTTTCCTAAATAAGCATTTGATGTGAAAAAAGGCTGAACATGCTAAAATTATAACTAGAGTTTATCACATAGCTTTTACATATGAGAAAATAAGTCAGGATTTGTGAATCACAGAACAGGAGTGAAGGAGAAAGAAGACTAGACTAAAATTTTATTTTTCCTAAGAGAAGTAAAAACTGAAATCCTCCTCATTCCTGTCTGAACAAAATCCTGCAATTTTGGGAACTACCTCCCTGGCTTCTTTCAGCATTGCCCACATCCCAGGGCACTGAGTTTGTCTGGAGCTGACACTGGTGTCCCCAGAGCTTGAATGTGACCCCTCCATCACCGAGCTCCTCCCTAGGACCAGGAGCACTTGGCCTGGAGCAGAGCTGGGTGGGCTGTGGCTGGACACAGCCTTTCCTTGCACAACATGCTCCTCCTGCTTCTGTTCCTTGCCTCTATTCCAGGTTATTGTTACAAGTCTTTGTGGGAAAAGAAGGCAAACTCAAGACAGTGTTATCTAACGAAGGTTATGTCTCAAGCAAAGAGTTCCAAAAGTTGAAACAATGGCATTTTCAACTTCAAAATTCAATTGCTTTACCTGATGAAATACAAAGATTTATTGGGTCAGTGTTCATCTTATTGGGCACTCTATTCTGCAGTTCAGACTATTGGGATAAGTGTAATAAAAGTTAGAATAAATGCATTTAAATTTGATTTAGACCTTGAGTTAAACTACCTTATTTCCCATATACCTTTGAACCATCAAGGCTGGAACAGTGCTTACACTAATACTGTCTCTGTAGGGCTACAATTACTTTTAAAATATGAACTATGTGACCCTTCAGCTTATTTTTGCTGGATCCCTGTTGCCTCAATATTCATCCTAAGAGCTTTTAATACCAAGCATTTTTCCTCAGCTGCTCCACTGACCATAAAGCATCACAGCAAGACAGGGAGGGGAAGACATTAAACACCCAGTGAAAGATTTCTGCTGACTTCAGTAAACATTAGATCAAGCAAATAACCATGCATCAAACTCTACTTCGATTAATGGGTTTCAGTGAGAACATATTTCATAAGCAAAGCCCATAGAAAAAACACATTCATCCTTGTTTCTCTGAACTTTTAGTGAAGGGAGCATGGAGTTAAAGCACCATGGCAGTGATCTTTTCTGTTGGTTACCAGCACATGACCATGAGCAAGAGAATTATTACACCAATTTCTCACACAGGAACCACAGAAGAAGTTGGATAACTAACTGTCCAAGGAGCATGGGCTGTCTTTATAAAACCTGAAATAGAATACAAGTCTTCTGCATCCCGGCTAAATGTCTGAGCCAATGGATCAGTTTTATCAACACCAGAACAGCTCTCCCTTTAATGGGTATCAGCTGTCTGGCCTCTATAACCTATGCTCTTTAACCATGCAGTTTGAATAACATGTTTAGACTCTTTCACCACACAGTGCCCCAGGCAGTTTGAACAAAGATTTCCTTGGCTACCTTTCTTCCGATTACACCAATTTGAATGCTTATCTTTCTCCTTTTACTCTCGTGCTCAAAAGGGAAGACTGTGTATCTCTTGTGGCATTAGCCTCCCCAAAGTAGGAAGTTCAGTTAATTTGGACTAAGAACTTCACAAACCCAGTAGTGGAAATAGTTTGTGTTAATAGCAGTAGACTGTCCTCTCTGGATTTTATTCTTCTTCAGTACCATTTATAAACACTACTTATAACCAAGCTCATTGTTACACCTTATTTAAGAGCTGTTTAATATAATGGCTTTCCTCTTTTGCTCTCTATATGCTCAGGGAAGAGAAGCACAAGAAAATAAGGAAAAAAGAGAGCCATCATTTTGATAGCTCTGCAGTAATGAATAGTTATTGCTATCTCCAGACTCCTTAGGTAAATGACCCATCTAGTGATTACCACATCCCTGGAGCGATTGAACCTGCCACCCCTATGTGGTCTCCCCTCAAGGGCAGCCGTTTAACTTCGAGGCAGAATCAGTTATCTTTGTCTGATCAGCCCCTGCTCCTTCACTTCCTCAGCGGGGTATTGACCTGAAGCCTCCTTGTAAATCGTGGTGATCATTCTCCACTGTTCTGAGTGCAATTCAGCAGCTGCAGAATGCTCCCCTCAGAGGATAACAGAAAAGCAGCTGATAACTGCCTTACTTTGCAGTGCAAAATAAGAAGTTTAGGACAAAAGCACTAGGGAAAAAGCAGATAAATGACTGGAAATGACTCCTATACGTGCTAATCAAACCGAGATTTGCATCAACTTTACCCAGTCCTGGACTGAGCAAGAATTTCTTTTACCTCTCCACTTACTTGGCCCTTTTTCCTTCCTTCTTAAGAAACAAAGAAGGCTGAACTGAATCCACCCGAATACTCTGGCAGGATCTTTCTTTGCTCTTCCCCTTGAAGTATGAACTTCAAAGGAGGATACCACACATGGCACAGTTTGGTGACTGCATCCCACTGCAAAAGAATTGATAAAAACTGCCATGGAGGGCACTAACTGGAGAGAAGGAACTTGCTGGCCCAGCACCATTTACCCTTTCCCTCGTTCCTACAAACCAGATCTGCCCATTCTGCTTCCTGTGTGAAAGTTTTTTATCAGTAAAACAATTTCACTCACCTACATTTCATTTGATGCACCCCAGAGACAGACACCTGGGGCAGCTGTCCCTCTGGGGTGCATCCTGCAGAGCTCTGACACTTGGATACCTTTCCCCGCTTTGCTGTTATGCTTTTTCACACATATTAGAGATGGATGATAGTTCGTGGCGTCAGTTTCTACAAGAGACCTGTCTTGTTCAGCCAGGAAATAGAAGGCTTATATAACAGCTGCTCCATGCTCCCATAGCATCTCCGACAGCAAGTCTGCTTTTGAAATTTCTGCCTGGCAGCCTGCTCCAGTCTCCTGCAGAGAACCTGAAAAATAACATTTATTTTTCTTATAATGTTGCTTTGCAGTATTTCCTGTAGTTTTACAGTAGACAAGATTAAAAAATACATGACCAACAAGGAGTTCTGTAGTGGGTGACAATGTAATGTGCAATTGTACAGTAAGAGATTGTTAGGATGGCTGTTTGGTACAGCTTTGCAAGAAACAGTGTGCGACAATGCAGTTATATTTAGAAATTGTCACTCTCAACTGTGAAACCTCCACCACCTCGGTCAAAAGTCTCTCCAGTGCTTCAGCATGGTTTTCCTTTAGACTTAACTAACATTAAGAGGAAAATTTCAGAGGAAATTGTGGAAGAAAAGTTCTATTTCTTCCTTCCTTAACATCGCAGCAACTTCTTTTAAATTGTACAGGTGATTGCCTTTTTTTTTCTCTGAACTTTCCCTCTTGTGCAGAATGGTGGGCTCCAAATGGTCCATGAACTATGCACTTACCTTTCCCTTTCATTCATTTTAAAGGCTCTGAAGAACTGTATATTCCTTACAAAAAAATGCATTAATACATAAAATGGACATTCATTCAATCAAATTAATAAAAATAATGTCTGATTTAATAATCTCTAGAATTATCTCTAAGAATTATCTCTGTTTTGAATATGGTACAGTACTATTTCCTTGGGTACATGGAAGGAGCTTCACTAGAATATCTGCAGGATCTGCTGTAGATTTCTATCTGTCTAATCTCAATTATCATTAATGTTTTTAATTGCAGATTGTAGCTACCAAAAATCTTGGAATACACAGCAAAAATGGCATATCCCAGACTCTACATCAGTTTCCATTGGCTTCAGTTGTGGGCTCCCAGCCTTTATGATTTTGTGATTATCTGCATTTCTGAGCAATTGAGGTCATTGGACTATGTCCAGTTCTCAGTAGCATACACTGGAAATATCAAAGATATTGTGATCAAGACCATTTTTATTCTAGATTCCATACGAAACTTAAGGTTTTGAGGTGGGTGTTTTTTTGTTATTTTTGTCAATTTTTTTTTAAATGAAAGCCACAAGCCAATGAAATCTCTTCCAATTCTTCATCAGAATTTCCAAACTGTGCCTATGAAATCTTTACTAAATCAAATAGGTATACTTAATCCTGAAAAACATTTCTAGTTTCAGTAGTTGACATATTCTATTAAAAACCCCAAACCAAAACAAAAACAAACAAACCCAAAACAAACAAACAACCCTAAAAAAAAACAACCAAAAAAACCCCCAAACCAAACAACCCACCATGCATTACAACTCACTGTCCTTTAATGCACCTTCATTTCCAGCCAGCATTACCACTGTGAGCTCCCCACTGGGGATCTCACTACGAAATCAGGTACTCCAGATTCTATTAATTTCATTCATAGTTACCAGTGGATGAGATCCTCAGCCGTGTATATCCGTTAAGATGTTTCTCACCGTATTGTTTAGTACAGACTAATTAATATTTAGTTCAGCATCAGCTCAAGTGCTTTAATTGATGTCTGATTTCAAGTCAAGGGGGATCTCCAGATGCCAAATATTTACTTGTATAAACATGTTTGTTTGGTGAAGTAAATGTGACCTAAACCTGTCACTCAAGAGGGTATTTTAATTGATATTGCTGTGTTCCTGTTATGCCTTGGTATTGCTCTTGCAAACAAACCCTAAAAAAAACCAACCAAAAAAACCCCCAAACCAAACAACCCACCATGCAGAGGTTCCATCAGCATAACCTGCATTTTGTGCTGCTGCAGCCTTACATCTCAAATTTCAACTGTGCACTAGTGCTTTAAGCCAGGAAATGAACCTGACTGCACAGCTTTGCAGCTTTAATGGCTTCATATTTGATTATATTTATACCCTGCTTAGTCTTGCAGAGCATGAGAGAACTACATTTAAGACTTCTTAGAAATCAAGCTGAGTGAGCAGAGCCACAGCTCACGAGACCCGTGCTGCTTCCCTGATGTTACAAGCAAAACCAGCTCAGTCCTTTGAGTTACAAGTTCCCCAAATACTTTATTCTTTCAAAATGACTGCACCCTACATTAGCTGCAAGAGTAGGTGTTAAGTTTTGTCATACAATTTAAAACCATACTATTGCAATTTCTTTGATAGAGATGACTAAGCTTCCGGTGGGAAATGGGTAGGGGTAGGAGCATTGCTGTCCGTGACACTGAAGCACCAACTAGAAGTTTCCCTAATTCCCAAGATTATGCTGTACTTCAAAAATAATAATAATGAAAAAAACCAGCCATGTTGTACTTTAAGTCATAAATTTTGACTTTTAACTTTGTTTTTGAAGCACAGTGAGCTTCATAAGAAATTCTATTTGTAATGGCTGAAACCATATTTCACCACTTGAAGTTAATATAATCAAGTTGAGTTTTGCCAGAGATAATTTTATCCTTAAAGCATCATCAGTAGAACATCCAGTTTACATGAGTGATAGTAAAATGAAAGTATCTTATTTTGCAAACCAGCAGTCTTGAAATAGTGTCCTTAGTGCAGCAATAGCAAATAGCTAACAGAAACAAACAGAGCTAACAGAAACCCTACGTTTTGGTAAATAAGACCATTATTTCTCATTTCTTGTTGGCCTTATATCTGCAGCCACATGAAGGGTAAATTGCTGATAATTTCCAGTGTAAGCCCTGGCACTGAATTTTTCCAGCTACTGTTCTTTTTTTACTAAACTGTCCAATAATTACTAAGAAGAGAAAAGAATATTGGAAATATTTCCTTGTGCATGTTTATTCTATTTACCCAACACATTTATGCAGTTGCATTACATTTAGTGTAAGCTGGCTGGTTTGATATCTCTGGGTCACTATATGCTGCTCTTTTTTCATCTCAGCTTTAGGTCTTACAGTTTTTTAGCAACTGCTGTTGGATTAAAAAGATTGAAGATGGACAAAAGTTGAGCATTTAAGCACTAAATGTGTTGGGTAACAGAAGGTTTGGGGGAAACTCTGAGATATTTTGTTAAAATTATCTGGGGTGGAATGGGAGCAACACAAAAGGCAACAGTGGTTTGGGTGTTTAGAGGGATATGTTTCAGCCCTCTGCTCTAACAGCGTTTCTTGAGTTGTGCTCAAGGTAGGCAGTGTCACACACAAAAGGCTTCTGAGTGTTGTGTGTCTAAGTCATTAAGAGCTGTGTTTTGGGCACAGGAAATCATAGAAACCAAGCATTACCAGGAGATAGCAAGCCACTGGTTTCAACTGGATCCAATTAGATACACGGATGCCCTAGGCACTCAGCATGTGTATGTCTTGGACACCAATCACATTTGTGCTACTACAACAGCAAGTTTTACACAAAAAGTCCTGGGCTTGCTCCTTGTGTTCAAGAAAGTACTTTTCAAAGCAAATCTCACTGTCCCCATGTACCTGATTTGGTTCACATTGTGCACCAGTTTGGATGTGCGCTAACTCGATTAGTTTAAGGTGAAAGTAAATTGGAAGTGCACCATTAATGGGCATTTAGTTCACAGAATGAGACCTTAACTAGTCTGATGTAAAGCCACCTGTCACCCCTTCAAAACCCACCCAGTGAGTACCTGCAGCCTGTTTGTTCCTGCAGATCCACATCCACTGCTCCACACTATTCGCTAACACAGACACAGCCTACAGAACTGAAACACTTGCTGGAGAGCAGATTGTATTTTAAGACTTCTCAGGGTGGAAGCTGGTTCTTGTACTAGTTTTCACTGTGCCCAGAATAATAAGATTTCAATCTAGATCCTAAGATCCAATATTACAAAACCCAGAAATATGAAAGAAAGATAATAGGCTGCAAATATGGAATCAAAGTAGGTTCTAGGTCTCCAGCAAAAGGGGAACTGAGGCTGCCAGACAGCATCAAACTAGGAGAAAGTTCCTTCCTACTTCAGTGCTGTAGGAAAAGCAATTGAATCAGAAGGTGAGTCTCTTCTTTCTATCCCCATTGTAGGAAAACAAGAAACAATTGTGACTTATTAGGTCAGCATAGTCTGCAAGGCTTTGCAAAATAACAAAGATATAAGTACTTTCTTGTGCCTAAGGCTCGCCCTCTCTAAAGACATATCTATAAATCATACACACATAAATATATATATATTCATTAATTTTTTACTTGGAGAGCACTTTCAGAGATGCTAGCATCAGCTGGGCAGAGCAGGGAATGTACGTTCAGTGATAATACTTTGGAACCCCATTTCATGTTTTCACAAGAAGTTACATCCTCCATATATACCAATGCCCTGCGACAAACATTCCAGATTGCTGGTTTGTCTGGTTCTAGCAGAGTTAACCTGACCTTGTTCTTTAGACAGAATTCTTTCCCGCTGAAATACCTAACTCTTCACATATGACTTCAAATTCAGCCACTTTCCACCTCCCATGCTAAACCATGGCTATTTTGTCACGACAAATCTAAGTGGGACTGTGTGTGCAATAATCACTTTTAGCAAGAAATCAGATCAAAAAGCTAATCAGAGAAACACATTTTTGTGCATTTTAATATTTTTCAATTCATATGAAACAAAATGAAAATGTAGAATATATCAAACTCATTTCACCTTTTGGAGGTGAGTGGAAAGACTGTTTTATTTTAAAGAAAGCTTTTCACTATTTGATAAAGACAGTCAAAATTGGGCATGCTAATGGTATAGCATTTGGAAAAAGGTATGTATTATTTTAAGGCTAATTTGATAAATTGCCATCATTAAGGACTTGATAATGGCTAAGTCTAATGCAGCTGCTCAGGTGCGTAAGAGTAGTATGATGGCTGCTTTTTGTTCTTTTCCAGAAAATGCTGTAGTTTCACTTGAGCACTGGTGACAGAATGGGCTGACTGTCACTACATCCCAACCTGGGGAACAGAATTCAGCTCTTAGAAATTACGTATTGGTGACTTAGTTTGAAATCAGATGAATTAGAATCAGCAACAGTATTACTCAAAGAAATCTCTCTAGCATCCAGATTGAGATAATTAACAACATACACTTACTTTGTACTTAAACCATACCTGAACCAAACTCGAAGAAAAGCAGGAGGCGAACCTTAAGTAGAGCTTAACCCCAAAGACAGAGGACCCAGTTACACTGGGCAGTTTGGCTACACTGAGCTCAGTGGGGACCACCAAATTTCTATTCCCCCAACTTTAGGCATTGATGGGACACTTGGAGCAGGAGAGTGGCTGCCTTGCACTGCCTCATGGGCAGTAAAAGTTCAAGGGTGATGAAGTCTTAGGAGGGAATGAAATCCCTGGATGAACGAATCCCTCTCTTATTTCTATAGAGAGAGAGTCTTGACTGATGTTAAATAAGTTGAATTTAGATTTGGGACTCTGCAAGTGCATATGAAGAAAGGTTTGGGTCCATAATGCTTGTCTTGATGAAACTTTAAAACATGCAGGAGAATTTTTACAAGTAATTTGCATGGATTGATTTGACTCCATGTAGCTGGTGGAAATAGAAATGCTATTTTATTACCAAATAAAGCCAATACTTACCAAACTAATACGCAAGACCCTACTAGATTTACATTTTTTCTCTGTTCCTGACTCTACTAATATTTCAGTTTCCTGGTGTCCAGAAAACCCATATCCAACAAAAATCTTGGAAGGAAGTCATTATTAGCCAAAGAAGGAAAGGATAAAATAGGCAAAAAATGAATTATCTGTGAATGCAATTTAAGTGGGAAAGAACAGAGCACATTTCAAGTTGACATTCTTGACTCTAAAATCACATAAACGAGGACAAGATATATTTATTTTATTGACCAACATTTCTGGAAAAAACCATCAGAGTAGCTCTTTCGCCTCTAAAAATTTTATAATGGCAGTTGAAAAAATGTAATTTCTTATGTTTTGAATATAATATTTAATCTGCACTTAATTACTAAAGGAAACCATGTAATCCACTTAATGAGATGGAGTTAAAAATAGCAAAAAGGGGTACCGTAATATATAATGAATTTTGACAGCTGCTTATATTTAGGGAAATAATAAATTCTATCCATGAAGTTGAAGAATTCAAAGAGGAAGCAAATTCTCATTGTATGCCTGAAGTCTGAAGGGCTATTCACCAGGGCACTAACAGTCTTCAGAGCCAAAGCTCAAGATCCCATTAAACCATAGAATACTTTATGCATATTAAAACACTAAGGTCTGGCTCATTGCTTAGCTGTGCTGCAGAGGTGTAAAATCTCACTTAGTTTTACCACTACTTTTCTGTCCACCATTAGCAAAGGGCTTTTGAACTGGAAAGCTGCTCTAAGAACTTCTGTACTGGATGTTTTCTTTCTCACACTGCTGAAATCAATCCACGTTTGGTCCTGAGGATGCAGTTATTCTGTCATCAAAGGATTTATTCTGTGATCAGTTCACAAAATAACGTGCTATGAAGCTTTATGCATATTAAAAATGATGGACAGCAGGTTTTCGCATCCTCAGGTTGTGCAACCATACCTCTCACATAATCATCATACGTAAATATTCTTTGCATCAAAAGTTATCTACTGAGTACCATATCTACAGCAGTAAAACTGTAAAAGAAAAGAATTGTCTTTAGCTAAATGAATCTCTTCTAGAAAATAAGTCATCAAGTTCCCTCAAAAATTTGAAAGAAATTAAGCATAAAAATTGAGGGAAATGGGTAAAAATATCTTCCCTGTTAAATACACAGTCCTTAGTTCAATTAAATGCTATTTAAAGAATAAGCAGTTCTAAAGACATTTATTTTTCATCCAAGTGTGTTAAAACATAATTTGATCACCATCCACTCCTGCGTATGTTTTTACTCTGAAGGGCTACATCCTTATATAGAAATCCATAATCAATGCAAAACTACAAGCTCCAGATTTAAGGCTGAAAGCAAGGTTCACCTTTTTAAAATAGTGAATAATTAACCATTGCAAATATGGCCTATGATAGCTTCCCTGGCATTTGAGCTCTCAAATCAAGATTAAATGTCTTTTGGGTCCTTTACTGAAGTCACCAAGGCTTCTTCAGTATTCTGAAGGATGTCCCTAAGAGGTGATGCCCCAAAGACAGACACTGAGCTCCTGAAGACCCCAGGCACAGAAAGTTTTACCAATCAGCATGAAAACTCTGAGAAACTTTCAAGCCAGCGTGACTCCACTGGAGCCTTCAAAAACTAATGGACTGTATTGTATGAAGCTGCCAACATAATACAGATATCCTGAAGTACTTCCTCACCTGTATCCTTAAATCAATCCTACTGACAGACTTTGTATTACTATTGTACTGAGGAAAAGGCTTTAGTCAGAAAACAGAAACATACCTTCTCATCTGTCCATTAAAAACAATCAGTATTGTTGACGCCTTCGCAAGTGATTTAATCCCTGTGTTCTTATTTTTCTTTAACAATTTGAATGATGTCTTTCCTCATTTTCATGCACTATTATCAAAGCAAGCAATTGCTGGTGGGGAGGGAGAGAAAAGATAAATAACCTTTCAGACCAATGGGATGGAAAAAGCATAACATAAGAAAGCAAGAAGAGGCAGACTTGCTTGGTCTCAGAGCAGTTGCCATGGCACTGCATCTGACTTCTTGTCTACAACGGCTGCAGATTTACTCACTCTCTGGCAGGTAGCAGCAGCCACTGGAGTCGGTTTTCATCCTCTCTGGGAAAGGAAATTTATTTTCCCCTCACCTCCTAGGCATTAAAACTCAACCTTGTTCACAGGGCCAAGAAATACTGAGCTGACCATGAATTTCACATAGAGTAGGAGTCAGCCTACACCACTCCCCACAGACTCGTCTCATGTTCAGCCTCTCACCTTCATCACTGAACCTGTTCCAGTCAACCTCTCTCCAAAACTTCTTCAGTGTTTTGAATAGCAAAGTAATACCTGTTGCTCTACTATTTCCAATCCTTTTCAATCTACAACGTACTTTTTCCTTTCCTTCACTGAAATTTGACATATCTGAGTGACCAGGATGACAAAGTCCAAATCTTATCTTCATAATAACTTTTAAAGTATTTTCAATGACTACACCTATCGATCTATACAATGTCAAAGAAGAAAGGAGAAGCAATAACTACTTCTCCTCCTAAAACTTAATCTGATTGAATAAACTGATAAAAAGACAGATTTCCTTTTCTTGCAGCCTCTTTTGGTGCACTTTGTCTCTTTCACCTAAATGACATCACCTATTCTCAGTATTTCCAAAAGCCACTCCTGCCTTTGAGTGATCTAAATATTTGCTGGCTGTACTCCAAGCTCCCATTTTTAGCACCAGAATCGAAAGTGTGCCTGTCACCTCCAGCTAACTAACAAAAAGAAAGTTTCAAGTTTGTCAGATCCCTTTCCCCTCATTCAAACCTGTCCTCCTCATCCATCATTAGAACACTCAAACCTATTTCTCCTTCAGCGAAGCTGTTGCTAAATCCTATCTGCCTTCTTTTCATGTTGTTCTATGAACCTGTTTTCCTCTCTCTCTCTGATCCTGAAACCATAGGAGATGCTTTTGACAGTACCCCTTTTCCTGCTTGTCACCCTGAGCTCTCCGGTGTATTGGGAATCCACCTGCTGACCACCCCACCCTTGACAAGCTGCTTTTACCATTCCTTTACCTTTGACACTTAGGCTTTTTATTTTCAGATTCAAAAGTCTCTGACTCTTACGTGAACTGATATCTCAGGCTTTAGCTCAGTCTGTGGTACCCTCGGATCTCTCCTCTCCAAATGCCCCGTGCTTCCGAGTCCTTTTCACTGCTTTCTCTGTCAACACTCTATGCAATCACATGGAAGCAATACAGCTTTCCTGGCATAGCTGCAAACACCATTAGCTTAATAATGCTTTTTATTTTTGGTAACAAGAAGAGGAAGCAAAAATGCTGTCTTGAGTCAGGTCCCAAAACAAGGGTTTTGCCCTCAGAAGTCCCCCTATGTTCCAAGTGAACACAGAACAAATATGCTGCTCTGAACTGCTTTTATTCCATTTGGGAAAAAAAAGTCTCAGAAACATTCAAGCCACTTAGCAACCTTGGCACTTCAGGGCCTGAGCAACAAGGAGCAAACAGAAAGTACGATTAAGATTCGTTCCTCAATTCTTCGTGCCTTATGCCTTTCCTTTGCAGAGGCTCCCTCATCAGGAACCTAAACTTCCATCCCTGCAACTCTCTCGGACTGCTTAGAACAATGACATTATTTACATATTGGCCACAGTTTCACTGTTTGTAGCTGTACCCTTTGCTCCCTTTCAGAGCAGCTTTAAAAACCACTAACAAATTCCTGCAGCAAAGGAAAATGCCAACTGCAGTAACTTGGCAATCCAGAGGTCGAAGTCCTAGACCTGTTCCAGCCAAACTGCTGTGTGACCTGCTGTCAGATTATACATGCAACTAATTTCTGCATAAGCAATAAAAATACCTGAGCTCAAGCAGGCTGCAAGGCTTATCTCCATGTCTAACCACACTCCAGATCTGCAGCCATATATCTTCACTTTGCATCTTTTCCCTTCTTATATTTTTCAGTGAATTTGGTTTAATGATATCAGGGCACTTCTTGCATTTACTTTCCAGGAGTGCTCAAACAATTGAGTTTTCCTGACATAAATAGCTGTGGAGAAGGAATTAATGTCAAGGTCTTAAGCCTAAGCATTTGTGGCAACCTAACATATGAATCAATGCAGAAATGATATGCACTCTGTCACTCAGTAAATGGAAAGAAAGACACCATTGTGATATATAATTGAGTACCTCTAAGTAACACAGCCTGGAAATGAAAAACTAGCAGAGTTGTCTACAGTATATAAAGGGGAAGGCAAGGCATGAAAAGGTGAAATGGAAAAACGCACATGCAATCTAAATTATTGAAGAATATTAATTTAAAATATGATACTTTACTTTTTAAAATCTTGAGCTGGTAATAACCCATCTCTCTCATTAGTTTTGAGTGTGAATTTCAACGCTGAGGTTATGAGCTATCTTTCTTTCCTTAGTTTCCTTCCCTTGTCTTCACTATTCCAGTTGTCAGTGAAAGAGGCAGGTCTTCACGGTTATCACACACATTCCTCTATTAGAGCTGTACCTTTCCAAATTACATTTCCTTCCATCACAAACTTCATTCTCCTGTGGTCAGTTTATATTGTGTTGCATAGTAAACTTTACTAGAACAGGGATTTTCATATTTTTTAAAAATAAATAATTATGCCTTTTAATAGCAAAGTTAATTATAGACAGCAACATACAGTCAGCTGTATTCCACGGAGCTGGACAAGTTGCAAAACAGTTTCATACAAGTGACAATAACTGCAAATATAGACAAAAAAGAGTAATCACATTCAGCATTTATGCAAAGTACATTATAAAAAATGCAATGTGCATGTTTTACTAAAATAAAAACCATATACGGTCCATAGAATGCTGAATTTAATGTCTTTATTACCATTAAATGGTTAGCTTCTCATGGTACCATTTCGCAAAAATAGTCAGTTAATGGCACCATATTAGGGTTTAAATTACTATTATTTTTTTAAATGAAGTATGCTCAGAAACTCAGTTCTGCAACATCACTGCTGAAAACATGATTATTAGGACAAAACTAGGAGGAAAGGTGTCTTTTCCAAGCAGCATCTTCCCAACATCACAATCCCATTTTCACTTAAAAGTTAAACTTCTGTATACGATTTAGTAACTTTTCCCTACTTTAGTTTCAATTTCTCTGTTACATAAGAGAAGGCAAGTGGAAGACAGCACTGACACAGTACAGACCTACTTCAACAGCTAATTATTCATTTCAGAGCACAAGTGTTCTGCTTCCAATAGATGGTAAAAGCCTGTGCTGAAAAAAATTCACAGAAGAGAAAAATCAACACAATTATTTTTACAAGCAATAATGTTGCTCTACTTACCTGACCTTGCAGCCAACTTCCAAATTTACCCATATGTATATTTTTAACTTCTGAAACTTCCTGGGAAACTGCGGTTTGCTTTGTGCTTATGTCTAGTTCTATTTTGTCAATCACAAAGCATTTTATGGGAGAAATACATTTTAATTTTCACTTTAGTAAGATCACAGAATCATAGAATGGTTTGGATTTAAAGCCTTTTAAAGGCCATCTGGTCCAACCTCCCTGCAATGAGCAGGGACACATTCAACCAGATCAGGTTGCTCAGACTCCCATCTGGCTTGACCATATTTCCAGAGATGGGAACTTTCAAAATTTTTTTTTTAATTTTTTTGCCTGAAGAGGTGAGGGCAGCCCTGAAACACTGCTGGGGCTCGGGAGCAGCTACCCCGTGAGCACAACCACAAAAATCAGCCCCTTCCTGCACCACTTGTGAATAACTTTATTCCTATAATCAGGATTAAGTGATGCGGTTCACACATTCCAAGCCAAACAGACCCAAATTCCTACACACACCAACAAAATATTTTACTTATTAGTTCTACCGCCAAAACACCCTTATCAGAGAATCAGATCTTTAATCTTCGGCTACTAGTGAAGAGAGATGCACTGATTTACCAGGTAAGATATGAATACACTCTCCCAAGAGATTTATTTAAAACTTTGACCTATCTTTTCTGTGACTCTCTCTGAACAAAAGACCTAAGAACACTTCTCCTCCATAGGAACTTCTATTTTAGCAGAGTACACCTCAGCTTGAGGGAGGCCAGCAATGGACTGCTCCATGCTTTTTTCCCCTCACTGTGGGGTTCACATTGAGTTCAGGAACTTAAAAAAACCCATTTTTTAAATACATACTTTAAAATACTATTTCTTGAATAAACCAGTGTTAGAAATCCCATAGGATTAATATCCTTTGGGTTTAACCTGGAACAGAATTGTTAATTATGTGTTAATATATTTTAATAAAGTAACTTACATTGCCCTGAGTTAAATCCTAGAAATGTTAAGATACATCTTTTAGTGGCCCTACAACCAAGTAAATTGAACACACTGCCTGTTTTTTTTGGCAGGCTGGTAGTCACAGAGTACACACAGTGGCCCACCAGCTCTCCAAAGCAGCCCAGAACCTGCAAACTATTTCATTTGCTCAGTGATAAGGCAAAAGAGGAAGGCAAGTGCATTATATGAAATTATCAGACAGGGAAAAGTGTGGTAGGGCATAAATCCCTAAGAGAGTTGCTGTTCTAATGCACAAGAAATAACTTGCTATTTTCACAGTCGCAGCTATAATTTTATTCATTGTACTTAACAGAATAATGCAGTACAAGTACCTTTAAAATGGATGCACTCCTGAAGGAATTAAAACATTTTCATGATTGGTAAGTTTGTTTTAGAGAAAAATCTTTTACATTTATCTCTCTTTCCAGTAATGTCAGCTTGCACTAGGGTGAAATCAAAAATCCACCATGAAAATACACTTTGAAGAACTTGGTCCGAATCTTCAAGCCTCAGGGTTGTTTTTTTTGTTTGTTCATTCACGCTCTAGGGAACAGACAAAGCAGAAGAAACTTCATGTTCTTCTAAGTATGTGTTCTCTCTCACAGCAATAATTTTCACCGCTTTAGTCTCAGCAGGTCACTGCAACTTTGCTATCTCTCAGTTTACTGTACTACATGAAAATACATTCACATAGAGAATTTCCCATGATAAACAAATCATCTGTAGAAGGGAGGGAAAATTATCCTTTGGATTCCATCATCTAGAACTTCTGAAATGCCCCACAGCTGGTTACATCCAACCAACTGCACAAGTGCTGGCACCAGCCAGAATAAGGATTTGAGAACCTCGGCATCAGCTGTGGGATTCCAGCACCCCTTCCACTTTCAAGAGTATTAAATAGTATTTTATTATCTTTATTATCAGCTGTGTGTATATTCTACATTTAGAACAACTGATCTAGCTATTCTTATAAGGCTACACACACAGAACTGGCCACATCCTCACACACACAAGTTTGAAATCATAGTCAAAATGCCATCTTTAAAAGGCAAAAACCCTACTGCCAACCCAGCCAAAAAAATTCTCTTATTGAAGGAACGTTCAAACCTACTGGCAAGCCTGTTTGAACCAATACTTTAAAAACTCCTTGTACTGAACAGATTTGATTGATATTTTACAGTAATGCCTTCTGTCAAAGAAGCATCCAATGGGAACAAGTGACTATATGGACTCTAAAACATAGCTTGCCACATTTTTACTAGTGTTTTTGATGTCCATACAAGAAATTGCCCATTAAATTTATAGACCAATTTTATGCTAATTGTACTCATTACACTCTGTGAGGAAACTAGGTAATTGGGTTGTTGTACTTCTATCTTTAGAAATAAATTAGAATTCCTGCTTAGTTAGAATAATTTAAAACGTCTGACTGTGCCTGTTCAAAGCATCCATTAACAAATGCTGGCTTCTACTCGACTTCCCACTGCATTAAACAGGCCATTTCTGCACACAAGACAAAACAGCTAATCAACTGGAAGTTGAAAATAAATATGCAGGGAGCAGGCATACAAACCGCAGTGTTAAAATGCATTTGCCTTATGCCAAGATTCATTTGTAAATTCATCAAGTGTTATACTTACTAAGTCATGTTGATGTGTTTTCAAGATGGTTAACTGCTCGAAAACAAATAATATTTACAGTACAGTTAAATGGAGTTATTCAGCAATACTCAAAAGCAGAGACTGAACAAGTAGGTGCACAGAAGCACTTGTATTGCTGCAGCACTCGCAGCAGTGCTCTAGTGGAAGGTGTCCCTCCCCATGGCAGGGGGGTTGGACCTAGATGAGCTTTAAGGTCCCTTCCAGCTCAAGCCATTCTGTGATCTAACTCTCAGATCCTTTTTACAGCTAAAGGGCTCTTTTTTCAATTCTCAAGATTTCTAAAATTATGCACAGCCTCTACATGACTATTCAGAGATCTAGGAGAGCCAGTATAACAAAGCCAAACTGTCCGGCAGAAAATGCCAGAAAGGAGTGCAGGGACTGAGTAATTTTATATTTGTGAAGATTTACTAACTCTCTGCATGGAAATACTTCCCTGCACTTCGGAAGCCTTTGGGTTCATAAACCTGAATTCTTTCCCAAAGCAGAACAACTAAATCTGCTCCAAACATAGGGTAATAAATAATCATACTGTTATCTTAATGCTGTATCTTTGGGATAGAATTTAATTTAAAACTCTGTGCTTAGCTATCTTCTAAGGGATAATAAACTTTTAGGTACCAAAAAATACCAGCCACCATGCTGTAAAACATCCTGAAGAGAGATGCAACCACCCAATCCATTCAGTACTAGAAGTTTCACTTTCCATACAACAAAGATTCAGTGAGTCAGGAGGGAAAAAGAACACACACAACAAAAATAAACTAAGGAAAACTGTACACTCTACTTGGAAAGCTCACACATAAATAAAAGAACAGATGTTTTTGTTTGTTTTGTGCAAGGTGGTAATCGAAGATCAGTCATCCATGCATCAAACAAGTGCTCTACATCTGTTGACTCAAGAGTGCTGTGACAGCACCGCAGCTCCTCCTGAGAACGCCTTCGAAGTCGGGTCCTGGAGGCAAAATCATCTGAGGAATGCTTTGTTTGAGATGTGATTAACAAAACCTCTTGGCAGTAGCTCCAGCTCAGTTATTCTTTTAGAATTTCAGAAACAATTATAAGTTAAAAAAAAAAAATCACAGATGAAAAGTCAGGCATGGACAAGATGCTGTGCAAACCTGTGTTGAGTGGATACCGAGTCATGACTTTGGCTTATATTTTGAACTTACCTATGAAGTTCAGCATTAGTTTACCCAGTAAAACTTACTACAGCTGCTGCCTCAGAACTGCAATACTACTCTAAGATTGGGCATCCTGCTTTTGAGTCAGAAAAGATATTGACTGGGAATATGATCACCAAATCTGAAGTGGTACTTGATGGGAGTTACATTTTTGATCACAGAAGTGAAAGCGACTGACATTAGGAAATAACATCAAGAGTTCTGTAACAGATATAAGTTCTGCATCAAATTAAAGCAATCAATAGTTCTAGAACTGGAATAAAGTAATAGATCTTCACAAAAATAAAAATAGAATACATGGTAGAAAAAGAAATGGGAGACTTCAAAACATTCGTTAAGTAGTCTTTGGTAAGAACTGATGCCCCTGGCACCTGAATGCTACAGCAATACACACTTTGTGAAGACAAGATAATGGAACGGCTGAAAAATGGGCATTACACACAACCATCAGTGGCTCAGTTTAGGGAAAAAACAATTCTGGGAGGAAAAAAATTCCAGGGAGAAAAAACACATAATGATTCCACTATCAACAAAAACTTTAAGTAACTACTTCTTAGGCCTGTTACCCAGTAGATTCCCTTAGTAAATTGTTCATTTCGGCTAGTATTTCCACAGAACAAGTGATATTTTAATATTAGGGTGCTTTACTTCAGATGTAAAAAGTTCAAGGTTAGAGATTCAAACCATTTAAAATAATGCACGTACTGAGTAAAATAATAACTTCTTTTATGTTAATTTGGCTAAAAAGGTGGTATTTTATACACGGGATCATAGAATGATTTGGGTGGAGAGAAATGTTAAAGCTCACCTTGTTCCCAGCCCCTGCCACTGGCAGGGAGACCTTCTGCTAGACCAGGTTGCTGCAAGCCCCATCCAACTTGGCCTTGAACATTTCTCCAGGGATGGGGCATCCTGTTCGAGGGCCTCAGCACCCTCACAGGGAATCATTTTTTTCCTATTACTTAATCTAAACCCAATCCGTCAGTTTAAAGCCATCACCCCTTGTCACTACATGCCCTTAAAAAGTCCCTCACCAGCTCTTTTGCAGCCCCTTTAGTACTGGAAGGCTGCTGAAATGTATCCAATGTATTTCTGTCCCTGTAGTATGAAACCAGAAATTATATTTGATCAAAAGTATGGAATTTTTCACGGTAAATTCACAAGGGCAGTTTTATTCTTTGTACACTTGTTTTCTCAGTGTACTCACACAAACTGTGGGTGCATTATTAAAAGAACAAATCAATGATGAGAAGTCACACATTAATGCACAGATCTCAACTTTAAGTTGCTCTTCAACTTGTACAAATAGTAAGGAATGCCTACAGAATGCAGAAAAACAAATGCATGAATTGGGATTTATTAGCATGGTAACAATGAAACCTCCTTATTTTACATATTATTATTAGAAAATTTGTAAGTTTTAATACATTCTGGCCTACCATGAACAATTTGAGGCCAAATAAAACTCCCCAGTATTCATCATTCACCGCTTCAAAAGAAGGTTCCAAACAGGAACACTTTTTCTGAGGAATTTGTCTCTCCCTTCATCAACATACCTTGTATCCCAAGAAACAGCTCCAAATAATGGGGGAAACCTACATGGGGTACAATGTGGCAGAAAATCCTGGACATCAGCTGCTGTGATTGAAATACAAGTGCAATGTGTGTGAACAAAACATCCACTACTGAGAGGGTGTTTGCTCAAAATCTGTTGAGATCGTCTGAAAATGAAAATAACCATCAACCACATGAAACAGTAATCAGGCAGTTACCAAGAGACCTCGGGTGGGAAAGAAGAATCAACTTAAAAATCAAATATAAAAACATTTCTAACAGGGAGAAAAGAGCAGTGAAAACCTGGTCCGATACCAAGAAGGTGCCCCTGGCACCTCAAGCTCTGTGGAGGCCTGAGGAAACACCCTCCCCTGGCAGTGGGCTGAGAGCACAGGGTGCAACAAGCACGAGTCACTCCTGGGGTGTCACCTTTGGGGTGCTGCCCCAACAGCTGGGTGGATTAATGGGTGATAAGAACGGCCCAGGTGAAATACAGCTACAGCATCCACATCTCCTAACATGATGGATGCACAGAGGATAACATACTCTGAGAAGGGTGGGCTCATACCACTGAAACCTCCTGTTAAAGGGACAGGGGTGACATTTACCTACAAATTTGGGGGTGTGTTGTGGGGGCGTTGCTATAGGAGTGTGCTTAGGCATTTGTAGGTGTTTACTAAGGTTTCGTAAGGGTCTAGTAGTCATTTATCTGTTATATTGCTGCTATTAATCCTGCATGTATAGTTCATGGACTAACAGTTAATTACAAGCTATCAATAAATCAACAAATCACTTCAATTCTAACTTGAGTAAGGCATGAGTTGTTTTCTCCCCTACAAGCAGCAAATGCACTCCTTCAGTGTTTTCTGCTTCACTCTGATATGTAGCCTTCAGCTAAACTTAGCTATCTCACGTTTTTATTTTTCTTTTTTATTCTCTTTTTCCTTTTCCTTCACCTGAAGGCACCCAAGATACTCAGGAAATCAAACCACTATCTACATAGATCACACTTGCTTCAGTACTCAGACTGATCCCAATCAAAGCACTACAATAATTGCACTCCTCCAAAGTAATGGCTCCAAATCCTGGGCAAAAATAGATCACATCTTTGAAAAGTGGATATTAAGTCTTTGGGTTAGACAAATAAAAACTTAAGAGGTTTAACATACATGCTAGCTTTCTAAAATGTGGCTTCTTAAACAAGATGCTCTCATGAATCTAATCCCTGAGATCAGGTTTTTGCTTCAAGAAATTCCAATTAAACACCAAATGAAAGCATGGTGTGTTTCTCCCCCTGCAACTGAAAGCTCAGTGCTAGCTCCTAGTTTTTCCAGAAAACTTTAGAAGAGTGTAATGCATATTTTTCCTTTTTAAACAGTGTAAAGAAATACACTTAGATTTATTTTTGTATGGTTCGCTTCTGTACTTCTGCTGATGACATTTTTATAAATTAGACGCAATGAAGAATTCTCTCACGTTTTAACTTCACAAATTCTTAGTCTTCAAAGTATAGGATCTCATTCTTTTATCGGAAACAGACTTGAATAAAACTATACATTGACAGATCTTGTAACCAAAGACACAGACCAAACATACTCCCTGATCTGTGACTCAAACCCTAAAATAAAAAAACTCATGTTCATTAAGTGCAACCACACTTCTTCTAAACTTATGTTTATTTTATTTATGGGCTCCTAGCTTTTCATTAATCAAAATATTTATCTCCTTGAATCCTTTTCTCATTCTGTAATCAGGAGAAAAATATTCTGTTTTATGCATAAAGACTTTTTAAATTAACTAAGCTTACAAGAGACATTACGTCACCTTTGCAACTACTTTTTAGAAATTACTTACTCTGCAAAAGCTGACTCTCAGCATGCCCAAAGTACTAAGCTAGCAACTGGCAACCACGTTCTTCTTCACTACAAATTTAGAAAGCCATAAAGACTTAAATCTGAAAAAGAATTAAAATGAAACAGAGTCTTGTGACAAAAACATCTGTTCATAGTAAATGAAGTGTTTTCAAAGTCACTTATTCAAGCAACTCGTAGAGACCAGGAGTAACCTAGAATTCCAAGAAGTACTACAGAAAAAAACCCTGTTATTGCAGTTAAAAACCCACATAAAGGCAGTTATTCAAACACAGCCAGGGAAATGAACACCTTGCCTGCCTGTTACATGTCCCCTAATTCCAACCCACACTGCTCCAATGGCATACTTACTACTCCTTACTTATATTACTCCCCAGGCCTTTTCCAAATTAATCAAATAGCTGCATCTTTATTCCCCTCCAAGTGCTAGGAAGAAAACTACTCATCTTTTCTCCCTGTTCAGAAGGTACGTTTCCCCACTACCAAAACATTTTTATTATTTATGTATGCCATCTATGAAATATGAAATCAAAGAACTGGAAATCCTTCCTTTTCTCCATAACTTGAGTACTTCAAAGGAGCACAGTAGGAACACTTCTCCAATTAACATTTACCCGGCACATTCCACCTCCTCATTCCCTTAACACGTCTGAGTCACAACCACCAGCTCAAGTGACTGGAAATTAACCTACTAAAGCAATGATTTATGAAGTTACATTAATTTGGCACATAACTTCAGAGAAATCTATATCTGGGATTCCTCCCGAAACAAGGGAATTTTATTTAAGCCAGAGAAGATCTGAAGAGAGATGCAGTATCTTGAATTGACTTCACTGATGTAGTATTAAAAAAAAAAAGAGGCTTTCACAGAAACAAGCTCTTATTTTAGATTTAGTCTTTAGAGGGCTTTAAAGGTTATCAGACCATTTAGAGTCTCTCCCCCTTTCTCCAGGAGCATTACTGTTCTTTTCTAAGAAAATGAAAGATAAACTAATTTCCCTTGAATAATTATGGGTTAGGCTTGTTAAGCAAAACCAGGACAGAATATTCGTGCCCTCCTTCTCACGATTTGTACCTTTTCTGCCCACTTCTTATTCAAAGTCAAAGCCTGGTAGTTAGAATAATCCCCAAAATCAGGACCTTACAGATGGGAAGGCTTCTGCCTACCTGGCCTGTTGGGTTTGTGCCACACAGAAGTTCTATCAAACTCCACCTGGTGGATAATCTTAAAACAGCCTAGGAAATAAGCTTAAAAAGGCTTTAGTTCCACCAGTACTGATATACCACTCAGATACCATGACAAAACTTATTGAACTGTGTATTTGGTTATATAGTCTTCGTCCTTTTTGTTTCTCCCCATGTCTATGAATGCTACAGTCAAGCAAAATCTCTGGGCAGATATTTTTTCTAAACTTCTCATATTAATGGGTCATAGTTGCAATTAATATCAATTTCTGGTAATGCAGTTATAGACAGAAGAAAGTCATAGCTCCATGGCACAGCTAAGGAGGAAATTACTCTTCTTACTTTTTAGCCTCTGACATAGAAAAGTGGAAAGTAATGGGTAAATGTAATTTTAAACTAATATTTAGATAAAGTATCACTTAATTATTCAAATCTCAAACGATACTTACAGTAACTTTTTACCCATACTTTCCAACCCATAAAAACCATAATAATTTATATCTTGGTATTTGCTCATAGTTTCTCTTATAGGATGTCTTATATCTGCTGCCATTCTTTATTATAATACACTATTGTTTATTATGATCTACTATCCTTGAGAAATAACTCAAAAATACATCCAAGACATGTAAACCATACCTGGAGCAGCCTGTGACACTGAAATGCTGGAAGAGGCATTATTTTTGAAAATAGTAACTTAATGAAAAGTTGAGAGTTGAATTGCTTTCTCAAGGACTTGAGAGAACAAACTGCTCAAATATTTACCTAGAAACAAAAAATTATTACCCTTTCACACAGATGATGCTGTGGCACAGTACAGAAACCTTCTACTCCGTGTACTTTATTATCATTTCAGGATGTCATCACTAAATAAGCACAAGTGAAGACTGACTGCAATCAAAGGTTTTATAGCAGTTTTAAGACCATTATTATTTCTGATGAATAACTACTTTTTTTCTCTTTTGAGAAGTCCTTCTATTTTTGCCAGATCTCCAAATGAAACTGTTGCAGAACCTCGCTGGGCTGGTTTTGCCTACGGAAAAAAAAAGAAGAAAAAAATACATAAAGGGATAATTTTCAATTAAAATCTTTTGTAAAAAGCTTTTAAAGCATCACTTATTTAAACAGTACCTTCGAAGAGAAAATAAGAGCTTCACATTACCTGTGATTCATGGTATTTCCAGCCAATCATGTAGTAGATCTGAAAGGTGGCAGGTACTGAGCCATCGCTGTTCCCGTACATTTCTGTTAGGGCAGGAAGGGAGAGAGAAAAGGTACAGACCGTCACTTCTAAGAAACACTCAGTCCTCAGAACATCAGAACTAAGCGTGACATATTCATCATAATGACTCCTGCTGAAAGATTTGGGACAATAAAAATATCTCATTCTGGTGCATCGATATAGTTCAAATCCTGGCATTATAATTAAGGTTAAAAATAGCTTATGATAATGGCATTTTGTTCTGAAGTATTTGGGGTTTTTGGTTTTGCTTCGGGTTTGTTTCAGTTTTGGGGGTTTTTTTACACAAACGCCATAGAAAAAGACACAGACAAAATGTTCTTAAAGTCATTTTAGATTAACTCATTACCTCTCAAATACTGACCTTGGTATATTGCAGCAGCTGCCAGCATTGTCTCCCTGTGTAGCAGAGGTTTTCTATTCCAAGAGCAATTACTCTCCCCCATACCTAAAAATATGTTTCAGCTTTAAGAGAAAGAAGATATAGCACATGCCATGAGTTAAGTGTCATGCACTAAGGACAGATTCTTACTAAACCAGAGTAAGTACAAAATCCTCTGCACTTCACTGTAAGAGAAGACATACCACAAATCATTAGGCGAGTTTCTTATGTGTAAGAATCCAAAACTTTTAATTCCTACGCTTTGCAATTTACAGTTTGCATTGCTAGGAATCATTTCAAATTACTTCTTCAGCCTGAATCTTCAAACATCTAGGGCTTTAAGTATAACTAATCTTAAGAATGAGTACGAAGTGTTTATTCAGACACATCACCGTATTGTTTTAACAGATAATCATTAAAATTACTATCCCAAGAGATGTAAAATACAAAATAAAATAACCACAATTCCAATCTTTTTCATCACTTACTGCATCTGAATGTTTCTGCTGAGAATAAAAGTTGCGTTTCCATTAAGGAATAACTCCAAACAGCAGTCGATCCAGATAAGAAATGCCCTGAGTTGCTGTCAGTAACAGACTGCGTGTGAATGACTGCTTTACAATCCATGACAAATGCAATCAGAATATTAACAAAATCGTTACTCAATTGTTCACAGTTCCTCAGCAGACGCCAAATTAAGGATATATTTATTCTCATTCCAAAGCAGTTTGCTGAATGCCCTGGTAACTAGAAAGGCTCACAGGAAATGTCAGTGTGTAGGATACAGGCTTCTGTCTCCCTTTAAGGGCTTTTCTGCACCTTACACTGAACAGGCTCATGCAGAACGGGAACCCCAGGCAAGCAGAACGTTCACAGCAGACCATGAAGTAGCAAATCATTGACTTGTGCTTCCCAACACAAATCTCCTGACAGGCATAATCTCCTGAGTCACTAGATAGCAGGAAAAAACTAATGCTTCCCCTGTTGCAGTAAGATTTATTTGTATTTTTTTAAGAAAGCAATTTTTTGTGAGGAAGATGGTGAACACGGGCTCAGGTTGCTCAGAGAGGTGGTGGATGCCCCACACCTGGAAACATCCAAGACCAGGTTGGACGGAGCTCTGAGCAACCTGATCTAGTCCAAGATGTCTCTGCTCACTGCAGGGAGTTGGACTAGATAGCCTTTAAAGGTTCTTTCCAACCCACGATTTCTACGGTTTGAAGTTAAGAAACACACAGTAGAACTCTTCTGTGTCTGCACCACTGATACAGCAAACATTTATGTTTCCACAAAGAATATACTTGCCTTGCAAGTCTTCCATAACCTCAAATAACCCCGGGTAGTTGACTTGGATTTCATCAGTATCCTAGAAGAATTGAGAAGTACAGTTTTAGAGCATATCAAGCTAAACCAATAGCATTATGTCAACCTTGTTGTACTACCAAACTATTCCCTCCCTGTGGCAGAAGGGTTGGAACTAGATGATATTTAAGGTCCCTTCCAACCCAAACCATTCTACAATGCTATTCATCAGCCTCTTCTGCTCAAATAATCTATTTCTAGGAAGCATGTACTACCTTAACATTTCTAAGAAGTTTTGCTTAGTAGCCCAAACGCGATCAAATTTTATTTTAAATGCCATTATTTTCTTCCTGGTTTTAGAAGAAAGAGCAAGTGTCTATAGTTTTTTCATGCAGGTCTAACATTCTCTGACATTTCTCCAAGAAAACCATCCAAATTCTACTGGGCCACGAGCCAAAGATACACTTCAGTTGGTTCCATTAATCACCACAAAGCCAAAAACAGTGGCAACCCAAGCTATTTCTGCAGCCTGTTCAGCGAGGTGCACCACACACGGAAGGAAGCAGTACGTTTTTAATACATTAGTAAACAGTGATTTTTATATTCCAGCAGCTCTGACGTTCTGGATTGTTCTGCCTGCTTGTTCTCTTACTTATAATTACCACAGTCAGGGTGTTGAAGCCAGCCCCGGAGAGCAGGCGGCCCAAATCGGCGACAGCAGTGAAGGGTGACACGTGGGGAGAGAAGCCCCCTTCCCTCTCCAGCTCGGCCAGCTGCAGAGAGCAGCGCAGCTCGTACAGAGTGTCCCCCCCGAACATGGCCCCGATGAACACCCCGTCGGGCTTGAGAACCTGGTGAATCTGCAACACACAAACACACACGTCACGCCTTTTCCACGGGAAACCTGCATAACTGAGTGCTTCTTAGACTTTTTTCTTCATGAACTCAAGCAATCAATCATTATAAGCAATTATCGAGCAATCATTATAAGAGCTGTAACAGACTTAATATTTACTGTATTCTGAGGGACAAGCTATGCCACGGCTTCTGGTCACACTGCAAACAAACACTCAGTCTGAAGAAAGACTATTTTCTATTTTTAAGAGTAAATCCTCAGAAATTACACTTACAGTCAGGAAACATGGAAAAAACTGTGGAAATTGAGGGTAAAGCTGTTTTCAGCAGAATACTCCTAGAACACTACTCTCAATTAATTTACTTCTAAAAGAAGATATTTCTATCTAGAAATATCTAGATTAAGATAAGTATGCTATTTACTTTAACTTTCTCAGGGCAGCAAAAGCACGTTTTAATGGCTTGATTTAAGAGAAATGGAGGCTTTAGTTCCCAGTAGTGATCTCTGCACTTCTGAGACAATAGAGTAATGCCATTTTTGTTATGTCTACCATTACTTATTATTAACTTGCCAGAACAGCAGTATCGTAACTCAAACACCAAGGCTGACAAGCTGCTTTCTGTTCTCCCAAGTCCTAGTCCCCTTCCTAGTGAGAAGGCCAATAAATTCTTGCTTTCTTTTGTCTTTAAGAATTGGAAATGATCGCTGGTTTAGACATCCAGAAGAGCGTGATTACACAATCAGGCTAATAAGACAGCAGAAGCTTCCAACGCTATATTTTCAATAGTTTTTTAATTAGGTATTAATCAAGCTACCTTTTCTGTGCTCATAAAAAAGCCTTTAATTGACACATAAGAAAATCAGGCAGTTAAAGGCAGTTTCTATTAATTAAAGACACTGGTACCAACACAGGAAATCATGAAAGTTGGCCAAGAAGCCCAGTTCCCTCCCCATTGTGAGACAGTGTCAGCTAAATTTACTGTGGAAGAAAGTATTTGACAATCTATAGAATACTTAAGTTCCAGTGAAAATTGCGTATTTCTTTTGAAGTATTTTTTATAAGTATTGAATGCATTTAAATTGATTTTTATTATTTCAATAACAGCAGGGTATTCCTGCCAACAGGTGATAGAACAGCACTGCAATGACTGATCAATTTGAAATAAATGGAAAAAACAGCAAACTGTTTAACATTTTCCTTGTTCCACGTTTTCAAGTTTACACCTGCAGGAAAGAGCTGAACTAATCCAAAATGACCAAAACTGTTAGTGAAAAGAAAAAAACTTTCTGTCCTCAACAAGTATTTGCTTCATTTCAAAATCAAAAAGCCTTGATCAAAGCTGTATTTCAAAATAAACAGCAGAGACATAAAAATAACTCAAGCTCCATAAAGCAGTTCTGGAGAAGTGTAGTATTGTATTACAAACAGTAAGAGCTAACAACAATAAAAATCAATAGCACTGCCTCAGGTGACATTAATTACCATGATCTCAACTGTGGAGAAACTAAAATATTATATAAACATGTTGTTTCAGTTATTTATTCCAAACTGATTTGAGGGAGCAAATGAGTAGCAAGATCAACTGATGCTCCTCAAACTGCCAAAAGTATTGTAAAAAATACTTGTGTGCAACAGGAGTTATTTCTGTGCCTCTTATTTAAAGAAGACCTGGAAATACAGAGTGCTCTCAACGCAAGTAATGGCATGTGCTTACTTACAGTAGTAAAAAACAGTTTCTTACCTCTCTGAAAGCTTTAGGAAGGTCATTCACCCAATGTAAACTGAAAGAACAGAAGTGTACATTTTACAATTTCAGATTAAGTCAAATTTAGGGAATGCAAATAACTATTTAATTAGCTAAGTAAGTTTCAGGAGCCAAAGGCACAAACTGGTTTCTCAAGCTGCAACCATGCTGAAACACCTGCTTGAAACTGACACTAAACAAGAACCAAAGTTTATCCACATAGCACTTTTTTCTTTCTTTGTTTTGGTTGAGACAATGCAAGTCCTGGAGACTACTCTGTCAAAATGCAGGAAAGAGAGAAGCTCCAAGTGTTTTGAAGGAAAATAAACAAATGAAACAGGAAGAATCACCAGGACAGCAGTTTTTCCTAATGCATGCTCATATTAACTACGCAAGTACACTTCTTATTGCTTTTTAACAGACTAGTAATCTTTGTTGGATTTATTTTCTTAAAGCTACTCTGAAAATAACATTCTTAACAACTTAAACAAAACAAGATAAATAAATTATTAATACATACCTTAAGCTGCTAACAACAAGATCAAACGTATCTTCTTTGAAAGGAAGGAATTCCTCATCAGCTACGACCCTGACCGTCGGGATTTCAGATTCTATAGCATTTTTCTAATGTCGGGTTAGAAGACAAACAACTCATCAGAAACTCACTTCTTCCGATTTCCTGTATTACAGAATTGAAGCACTGTAGCATTCAAAAAGCTACTTACTAAAGCATTCTCTGCGATATCAACTTGAATAAGTTTTTCAACTGTTTCCTGAAACAAAATTTTAAAAGTCTATTAAATATTTAAATTGTTTTGTAAATGGACATAAGTAATTTTTTCGCACTTACACCTATTTATAATAAGTTAGAAAGAGTCCTCTCAACTCTTGATAAAAGCTTTCTATACAGCAGAAAGCCCTTTTCCCCACCCAACATGGCACCTGCTCCCAGGGAGAACAGCTGAGGCAGAAGTGGGGACAGAAAACACATTCTGTAATTTTTGGCGTAAGTTTATTTAAATAGAAACCACGGATTAACAGCCAAGGAAGCACCTTTAGTTACAGCGTGCTTCACGAAGGGTAAACTGTTAATGGGTTCAAAGCCTCCATAATGACACTTCTCTTTAACAACTAACTGTGGCCAATAGATTCACCAAAAAAACCACGCATATTCCTAGGCAAAACTAAAAGTTAACTGTTATATAAAAGATAACTTCCCTTGCACTACCATTTGTCAATCTTTCAGTGGCAATAAATTAAGAACAGCCTGCACGACATACAGCTTTGAACTATAACTACAGGTACAGGGGTGGGGGGGGAAGATTTACCTCATCAAGGCTCAGGTGATCGTTTTAAGTTGTAACAGAGCCCTCATTGAAAGGGAGGGACACATATGAACTTTCTTTAAATACCTTGAAGTATGAAGAGACAATACCTTGGTTAAGTGCTGAGCTATGTACCCTCTTCCAGAGCCAACATCCAAAGCGAGAGGAAACGTTCTAAAGGATAAGATTAGCAATACAGAACATAACCGAATCTTAAAATATTTTAAATTTTAGACAATTTCACCTGCTAATCTCTAAGGGCCTTACTGAACTCAGCCCATCGAGCACCCTTCTGTGGTACCGGGGGGAAAGCGGTTCTCCCCAAGGGTCCCGTCCCCTGGGGGTGAGGGGAGGGTGCGGGACACAGCGGGGCTCACCTGGTGATGTCAAACACCCGGTCCGCGATCCTGCCGCCGACCTGGGGGAAGAGCCCGCGGTCAGAATCACAGCATCAACGAGGCTGGAAAAGACCTCTCAGATCATCAAGTCCAACCTATGAGCAAACATCACCTTGTCAACTAAACCATGGCACTGAGTGCCACATCCAGTCTTTCCTTAAACACCTCCAGGGACGGTGACTCCACCACCTCCCTCGGAAACCCATTTCAATGCCTGACCACTCTTTTCTATGAAGAAATTCCTAATATCCAGCCTAAACTTCCCCTGGCACAGCTTGACACGATGTCCTCTTATCCTGTCGCTGGCTACCTGGGAGAAGAGACCGACCCCCACCTGGCTACACGCTCCTGTCAGGGAGTTGTAGAGAGTGCTAAGGCCACCCCTGAGCCGCCTCTTCTCCAGGCTGAACACCCCCAGCTCCCTCAGAGGACTCGTGCTCCAGACCCCCTTCTCTGGAGCCGCTCCAGCTCCTCAATATTCC